>JADHKF010000018.1:43962-407358 GCA_019925685.1 Ceratocystiopsis sp. VPRI43766
GGTTTATACCCCCGTGTGATACCTCCCGTGGGGCGGCCCCCTTTTTCGACCGGCCCGTGGGGGGCTGGCCGGGGGCGGGGGGGGGGCGCGCCGCCCCCCCCCCCCCCCCCCCCCCCTTCGCCTTCAGCCCTACGGAAACAGGGAACCGGCGGGTTTTTGCTCCCTCACCTCCCCCCAAAGGGCGCGCGCGCGCAGGCTCCGCCACTGTCCGCATGTCTTCTGCCGCCTGTGATTTGTCGGCCGGAGAAAAAGAAAAAAGAGGAAAAAAAAGCGAGAGACAAGGGAAGAAGAAAAAAGAAAACAATTGCGCCATGGGGGGGGGGGGGGGGGGGTGGACGATGAATGGAGATGGACCCCCCTTTTTTTCCTTCCGAAGCTCTGTTTGTTCTCCTTGCGTTTGTTTCTTGCCGGCTGTGGTTGTCGATTGGACGACGGCACTCTTGCCGGCGAGGACTCCGTAGTAGCCGTGCCGGGACAGGAAGAATGAAGGAGAAAGGGGGGAGAACCCGTCTCACT
The DNA here is from genome assembly GCA_019925685.1 of Ceratocystiopsis sp. VPRI43766. Lineage (NCBI taxonomy): Eukaryota > Fungi > Ascomycota > Sordariomycetes > Ophiostomatales > Ophiostomataceae > Ceratocystiopsis > Ceratocystiopsis sp. VPRI43766. The sequence goes on from JADHKF010000018.1 coordinate 44,479, forward strand.
GTTCTTTGTCGTTTCTCGTTTCTGTTTTCTGTTTTCTTGCTCTCTCTCACTCTCTCTCTGTCTCTCTTTCATTTTGGCTTTCTTTTTTGTGCCTGCGGACACGACGGTGCCATTTGCCAATTTGGGCCCGTCTGGCAAATCAGCGGCCGGCATTGGCCCCCTGGCCTCGATTTCCGGCGCTGCGTCTGACAAGAGATGGTGCGCAGAAGCAGTATTGGTGCCAGCAAAGAGGATTTGCGGTACGCGCGGTATGGGGCCGCAGACGGACTGGAGGGGAGGGAGGGAGGGGGGTGGAGTGGAATGGAGTGGAATGGAGGGGGGGGGCTCCATGTCTCTGCCCGTACCGTTGATTTCGCATGGCTGGATGGATTCCATCCGTTTTCCAGATGGTCTCTAATATTTGTTTCTTTTCTTTTTTTTTCTCCGTTGCTTTCTTTTTTTTTTTCGCTTCTTTTGATTACTTTTTCCTCTTCTGTAGGTCTCTTCTTTATTCCTTTTTATTCCTTCTTTTTTTTTTCTTCTTTCGGTTCTCCATCAGCCCTATGATCTGTAAGCCGTTCAAGTACAATACCTTGTAGGACTGAAGAAAAAAAAAAAAAAAATCCCCTCTGACAGCTCCGTGCACGATCGGTCGCTGCGACGGCCCGCGAACCCGATCGCCCAGTCGACACGGACGTGGCTCGTTGCAATGTAGATGAACATTGGAAAGATTAACGATGAAAGACACAACAAAATATGACACAAAGAGAAAAAGAGAAAAAAAAAAGAGAAAAAAGAAAAAAAGAGAAACAGAGGACCGCGTCGAACCAGCTTCTTCTTCTTTCTGGTTGTCTCTTGTCGCATTTTTTTTTTTGGAATTTTGGTTTTTGATTTGCAGGAGGACTCGTCCGACCACCGGCCGGCGAATCGGAAGCACAGAACAGCTGGCTGCAGACAAAAGGACCATGCAGCGGATGAAACTGCGCCCCCTTTGTATTTTTTTTTTTGTTCTTGGGCACAGATCCGCTCCGTAAGGCTGCATGCGCGCTAATCCTAATGGGGCACCACCCTCTCTCTCTCCTCGCACAGCAGAGTCTCTTCCAATACGGAGTACACAGAGGCGAAAAAGCAGGACACAGCCTGCAGTGGGCGCCTCGCCTCGTCATGGTGGTCAGAGGGGACAAGGCACAGCGCAGATGAAACAAGGTCCAGCGGTAGGGCTGACGGCTTTTTGGAGTCGGCGTTGCTTTGTTTCGTCTACCTTTTTTCCACCTGCGATCGTCTCCCGTTCCCCCTCTCTGGCACTATTCCGAAAGAAGCAAATTTGTTCGTATAATCAACTTGCCTGTTCGTTTCCCTCCCACGGCCTGTGCTACTCTGTACTTTTTCCCTTTCGCTAGCCACCGCCGCAAAGCCCGGCGAGATACGGGGGACCTTATCCCGGCCGGCAACCAGTGGCCGACGGAGCCAGATTAAAGAACACGAACTCCATACTTTAAACAGAATGACGTTCCCGGTGGCCCCCCCCCCTTGCCAGCACTACGGCCGCCGCTAGCACGGAAGGCCCCCCAGACCAAAACGGCTATCCGCGCCCTAGCGGGCGGGGGTAGGGCGACAGCAGCAAAAAAGCGTGTGCTAGCATGCTATGGGCGCTGTGGGCGCCGGGGCCCCCGCCCCCCGCTCCCCGCCCAATCACCGTGCGCGACCCGTCTTGCTAATGGCGCAGAAGTAAAAATAGAGGCATGACAAAGAGTGCTGGCAGAGCAGCAGAACAGCAGAACAGCAGCAGCGGCCGAGGACGATACGAAGCGAGGCCCCTCTCTCTCTGCACGCGATCATACGAGATGCGACAACGGCGCCGGCCGTTATCTTCAACGGCTTGACGCCATGCCCGGCAGGGCAGGCCAGTCCCCCATGCACACTGTCTGCATCCGTAATAGGGTATGACGGTGTGTGCACGCACCGTGCGAGCACGCAACACACGGCCATCGTCCTGTCCCCCCAGCGATCGGCAGACACGATTCGGTCCTACTTTTCTTTGACGGGAAGACGGCACCACGTTAGGACGGCCGGGGTCTTTTTGTTCGGGGTATGCTTCCCCACTACCACCACCCCCCTCCAGACTGGCTGCCGCCGCTCGCTTGGTAAGGTAAGGGAATTGTGCTCGTCTCGACGCCAATTGAAACGTTGCCGTCGGCATCTGCTGCCAGGACCAGCCCAGGACCAGGCCAACCAGGCCAAGCTCCAGGGCTAGACCCTCCTCCCCCCCCCCCCGTTCTCTCGGTTACGAGATAGCGGAGCTTCGTCGGTGTCGTTTGTTGCCACTGCCACCCTGCGACCGGCGGACCGGCGTGGCACGACTCGATTGCCCGAAAGCTTGGCTTCTGACAAAGAAGAGAGGATCGGCAGACGGTCCCCCGGCTACCGGATTTGCCATTGCACCGCCAGCTGCACCGCCCGCCCGTTTTTGCTGACTGACCGAATTACGGATCGGCCGCCAGACACCGAATTGGCCAGGGGGAGGGGGGGGGCGTGTTCTCCGTGAACGCGCAATCTGCCTGCCCTGCACGGCCTGGCTGGCTGCGCACCTCATGTCTGTCTGCATGTCTGCATGTCTGCATGTCTGCACGGACTTCGCCGGAGATTTATGACAGATAATCGTAATGGGCAGACCAAGAAGGAAAGATTGATGAGAAAGCAAAAGCAACACCGAGCCGTCGCGGAGCGTCGGCCGGCGTGGCTGCGGACGGGCCCCCGATACTGGCAAAGGATCTCGTATGTTTTGCCCGTGTGCTTCCGTATTCCGTACGCCGTCCTTCGTATTCCATCCACTGCGGCCCCGCTTGCCCGTCCGCTGATTTGGTTGGCCGTGCCACACACACAAGCCCGTCGTTCCCGTGCTGTGCTGTGCTGTGCTGGTTGTCGGCTCGTGCACCCGTCCGTCCTGCGGCCGCATCCCGCCTCTTGCCAACCTTACCACAGGCCATCGCGCGCAAAAAGACTGTCCGTTCTTGCGGTGAGCGGCGCCGCAGGGCGGGTAATCCCAGTGTGCTTGTGTGTGTGTGTGTGTGCCTTTTTGCCGGCTGTGTGTGTGCAAGTGCTGCGATTGGCTGCACTCCCCCCTGGGGCTTGTTCCCCCCCCGTCGATTCCAAAGAGCCTAAAAAGAACAAAAAAAAGAACAAAGAAGCCCATCCCTCGGGTTTTGGCTCTTCTCTCCCCACTTTGTCAACCGTAGATACGACAGGGGGGGGAGGATTTGGAATGGAGATGGGAAGGGGGCACAGACACTGAGAGAGAGAGAGAGGGAGAGGAGAGGAGAAGAAGAGAGAGGGGGGGGGGGGGTGTAATTTGTGCAGGGAGGGGGTGGGCGTTCCCCATAGCAGCTTTCCTGTCTATCCAATCCAGACGTGGATGTACCACACCCACGCCCGGAACGAACAGCGACCTGGCTTGTACCGATACGAGTATCTTACCTGGTGGAGGTACCTGGCAAGATACGTCGGACGCGGGTGCTCAAAGCAAAGCCTCCTTGACCTGCTGGGCTGCGCTTTCCCTGTCCTGCGAATAGGCCACCACTGCCGCAGCGTTGCCTTTCCATCATTCAAAAGCCGCCTGCGTCGTTCTTTCCTTAATAGGCCCTGCATCTGCCCGTCCTCCTGTCAACTCGTTCGTTCCTTCCCACGAGCAAACAAAAAAAAAAAAGAAAAAGAAAAAGGGAAAGAACAGGAACGGCACCTTCCTCTGTTGGATCTTTCTCTATTTAATCCCGGCACCCGCTGTCAACATCTCTTCCTCCTCCTCCTCCTCCTCCCTTCCCAAACTTGACAACAACACAAAACTGTTTCCTTCTTCTTTCTTTCCTTTCTTCCCTGTCATCTTTTTGTTTTTTTGGTCTTCTCGTTTTTTGGATCTCTCTTTTTTGGATCCTCCGCCCTCGCTTCTGTTGCCTCTTCTTCATCGCCCGCCCTCTCCACACTTGGTCTCCCTGCGTCCTCCCACCTGCACCTTCATCTTCACGCACATCTTATCTCACCTCCCGCCTCGTATACGCCTTCGCCTTGGCCATCACCACTCTTTGCCTACGCACCCACCCGTCTTGTTCTCTTTACCCTATAGTTTGCTTTTCCGCCACCCTGCGTGCAACATGCATCACACTACAAGTCAGCCACTCTACGGCTACGCGCCACCACCGCACAAGCAGGGCCTGCCGCTGATGCCGACACGGCAGTACGCCAACTACAGCAAGAGCAGCGCCTTCAGCAGCTCTGCCAACCCCGATGAGGACTGGACAAAGATTGCCGACCTGGGCGAGCGGCGCCGCATCCAGAACCGCATTGCCCAGCGGAACTACCGTACGTTGCCAGGAAAGGACGAAGAAGGGGAGGCAGAGGGGGAGGCGCGCCAGGACGTGACAAACTAACCCTTTTGCCTAGGCAAAAAAATCAAGCGCCGTCTCGAAGACCTTCAACGGCGTGCCGGCTCTACTGTCGGCGACGCCACAGATTCTATTGCTGGCGACGGCGAGACACAGCCGCTGTCCCCATTGTCGCCGTCTTCTGCCCGAAGCCGGAGTCGTAGTGGCAGCGGCAGCAGCAGCAAAAAGGGGGGTGCGCGCCCGCCACGGCAAAAGAAGCAGCAGCACACGCTGTCTTCCATCTCCGCTGCCGAAGCCATTGTGCTCAAGCAGCAGCAGCAGCAGAAGCTGCAGCAGCAGCAAAAGCAGCAGGAGCAGCTACGGAGAGCGTCCGCGTCGCCCTTCTCCCACTACCAGCAACAGCATTTCCACACAGACCGGCAGTCGTTCACTCCGCCCCTGCATCCGGATGACGACTTGCTGTTTTCCAGACCGTCTGTGTCGTCTTCAACCTCAGCCGCATCCCCGTGCTCATCCTCGGTGCTGACGGCGGCTTCGATCGCAGCCTCTGCAGCATCGATGTACAGAAACAGCGCCGCCGTGACCATGGATGCTGCGCTGGGTGACTCACTGGGCGGCGACGCACTGGGTGACGTGCTCGATGACGCCCTCGTTGAGATGCAGTTTGGCAACTTGTTTGGAAGCGACGCCGGCACCGTGTGCTCGCGCGACCACTCGCCGCTTGATCCAGCCTTTGCTCAACACCACCAACACCCGTCCCCGTCTACATTTGCAGCAACGACAACCGCAGCCACCACGCCGATGTCCTCCTCGGGCTACGCGGCCTACCCGCCGCCACCAGCCGATCTCGTCTCACTCCGCGACGGCTCGCGCGGCGGCAGCATCGGCGACCAGAGCACCGGCCGAAGCAGCAGCACGGCAAGTGGTCTGTACACGACGGGCGCCTCATCCGACACCGTGGCCGATGCAGGCCGCTCTGGTTCCTCCTCAGCACCTGCCTACGAGTTCCCCTATAGCAGCAGCTGGCCCTTGGACGTGGCCGAGAAGGACGCCACAGCCATGGCAGCGTCCTCAGTGGCGTCCACGCTCGCGCCGCCGTACATGAGCTACGGGTTCCTGTCGACGGCCACCACCAGCGCCTACGACGCGTGCCCTCCTGTGAGTACCGCGCGCATGTCGTTTTGAGGAAAGAAGGGAGCGAAAAGCGAAAAGAGCGGAAAGAAAACGAACAACAGCGAAACACATCATTTCTTCCTGCAACGCCCTGACTTTCCGCCTCTTCTCTGTGGCCCCTTCAACCCAGACGCCGCCCTTGTGCAAGAATAACTACGGCCGCCACCACCCAACCAGCCACCCCGACACAGGCTTTGATCTATGCTACCCGACCACACCACTGTCCCTTGCCGACTCGCCCGGCATGGGTCATTTGTGAGGCGAGCTGGCGAACGTGTTGCTTTGCATACGTTTTTTATTCTTCTTCTTTTCTTTTCTTAACGCTTCTTTCCTTTGTCTGTTATACGGCGGCTCTCGGTGCTATGTTTTCGAGCGGAAGGCGAGCAGGGGGTCATTTGGCCAGCTTGGTTTCTCGCCAAGCTCGGGCTCTACATGGATTGGACTCGGTTTGCTTTCGCTGCTCTGGTTGTCATGGAAGGATTCTTTTTTTTTTTTTGGGTGGTTTGGGGTTTGGGGGGGGGGGGGGGGCATTGGGTATTTCTTTTTTTGCTTCTCTCCTTTTTACGTCTGGATTTGTTGGGACACTGGTTAATGTTACTGCAATGATTTGGATGGCTATCTGCGGACTGCCAGGATTTTTGTTTATGCTTTTCTTTCTTTTCCTTTCCTAGATGGTCTCCATAGACAAACGCAACGTTCTTGATGGCTTCCTAATTTCCACACCCCCCCCCCTGTGCCGCCCCCAAGGAACCCCCCGGTTTCCGACCGCTTGCCCTGTTGACAAGCGCCACACTGCAGGGTGTGGTGCCTAATTCGTCGGCGGCACATTGCAGAAGGAAGACGGGATGACAAAAGCAAAGAACGGAAAGGAAAAGAAAGGAAAGGAAAGGGAAAAAAAGCGGCCTAACCGAAGCAGGGCATATGATGACAGGCGCCAGGCCATGCACACGCGGCTCAGCGACAGCGACGGGTTAGGCAGCCGACCCAGCAAGGCAACCGAAAGGGGGGCGAAACGGCGAAACGGCGAAACGGCAAGAACGGCAAGAACGGCAAGAACGACAGGCCCGGCGGGAAACGGCGCGCGGTCATTCGTCCAAACCCCCATCAGCCGCAAGCGCGGCAGGGTCTCTAAAATGCGAAGGGGGGAGAGGGGGGAGAGAGGGGGGGGAGAAAGGGGAGGGGGCGTCTCTCGTCTCGGCAGCCACTGCAACCGTCTCCGTCCCGTGTCGAGTGCGCCTTTTTGACGGATGTTTGCAGGGCGCGCGGGGGGGGGGGAGGGGCGTATCTGACACAAGAACTGCAGAGACGGATCGGGCATTTCGAGTGCTTCTTCATATTCATGGGTACCATAATTGTCATTACATAGTGTGCATGGGGTCGTTAAGCGTAAATGCAAACAAAACGAAACAAGAGAAAAACAGCAGATTCAGATAAGAAAAATGTCCACGCGGATCAAACTCGATCGAAAGCACGCCTCGCCTTAGAACGCCTCGTCCTCGTCGGCGCGGGCGCGGGCGCGCTTCCTGTCCCGGTGCGCGAGCCAGCCGCCCCTCAGCAGCAGCCAGCCGACGGCTGCGTCGGCCAGATCGTCGAGCCGGTCGCTCGCAAACATAATGGCCTTGCCGAAGAAGAAGAGGCAGAGGAATGAGACGCTCGCAATGACGCCGAACGCGCCCCAGTACGTCCGCACCGTGTACCCGTCGGTCAGGTGCGGGATCTGCACCGAGAAGTAGCTCGTCATAAACGAAATGGGCAGAAAGAACACGCTGAGCTTGGCCAGCAGCGTGGCGCTGCGCGTCAGCCGCTCCGTCGCGTGCGAGTCCTTCTGCGTCATCAGGTTGAAGTACGTGTCCTGCAGAGACTCCTTCTCGTCCAGCGAGTCTGAGATGGCATCCAGCATCTGGGACTGCAGCTGCACCTGCAGCCGGTAAAACCGACCGCGGGCGCGCGTCGACAGCGGCTTCCGCCAAAACGTCCCAGGTTCCGTATCGGGCGGGCTGGGGGTCTCACGGTCCAGGAGGCGCTCGATCAGTGTTTTGTAGTTGGTGAAAAGATTGCGCAGCTGTCGAAGGTCTCTGTTCAGCATATAGAGTTTCCGGATCACGTCGTCGGTGCCTCCTCTGTGCTTCCATTTGTTGGCCTCGAGGATCTGGCTGCTGATGGTGTCAAGCGCTTTCCTAGAGTTGTTTAGGACATCAAAGGCGGCCGAGTAGTCCTCGAACAGGTAGTAGAACAGGTTGGATGCTGCATCAAACGCGGGGCGCCCGTCGACCGCAGGTTCTGATGCCTGCTCGGTCATGGGCTGACGGATCGATGTCAACTGCATGAATTTATGCTTGTCGTTCTCCAAACCGTGCTTTGACAACTGACGTAGGACCTTGAGCGTGTTGGTCCGCATATTTTTCAGCTCTTCTGCTTGCAAAGCCATGAAATCGGCGCCTCTGGGGGGCTTGGTGAAGCTTGCGGCTTCGTGGAAAGAGATCACAGTGTCTGATGGGTCAGTGACGGGAGGGGCCAGGACGCTTTGAAAGATTGCAACAACACATACTGTCGTCACACAAAACAAACCAAGACCAGTGCTTTGGCGGAACCAAGCTGCGGCTTGGAAACTCGGCGTCCGACAGGGGGGGTCGGTGAAGCCAGTTGGCGCCGATGCAGAGGACTGAGGAGAAAGCGGTCAGCTCAGTCATCACGTAGACAGATCCAGACGGCATGGCTGCACCTACAGTGCTTCTGCTGGTCAATCGACGTGTAGTTGAGGCTGTTTTGCATCGTCTGGAAGGTGGCTAGGTTTTCCATGACAAATATGTCCGGGTCAGAGACAGGCCTGCCAGGCGACGTGGGCAAGGACTTGGATGCCGCGCTATCCGAGCGACCCCGGGAACGGCTCTGTACAAGATTCAATATTGGCGAAGGCGACGGCGAAGATGGGGTTGGTGGCTGAACAGTCGTGAAACTGGTCCGCCTGCTTGCTCCCATGCCGTCGTCTAGTGGCTTTGACTTGGATGCGTGATGTTGCCGGCGCAGCTCCTGCTTGATGGCGTCCCACGCCCAGATGCTCATTGTCAGACGGCGCGAGAACCCGTAGTTGTGTCCGATAGCCTCGACCAGCTCGCGCTGGTCTCCGGGGTTCCATATGTTTCTGGCAGTCAGTGGTGCACCAGAACACACAGCAGGGAAACAAAAGAGACCAAAAAACACACATCCATCGCACGGGCAGGTTCGCCGGAGCCGGCTGGCTCAGCAGACTGACCACATCGGGTGCTTTCAGGTTGCTGGCGACCTTGGCCTCGTTGGCACCAAAGCACACCACGAAATTCTGCTCGTTTTTGTCGAGGTTTGCGGCCACGACCTGGTTGTAGACTGTCTCGTCGTCAAAGTCTTGGAACTGCCCAGGAGGTGGTCGCCCAGTGTTGGTCCGATCGGCCCCTGCCGGCAACGACCCAGCCGCGACAGCAGGCGACGGCGTGACAGAGACCAGTGGGATGCGGAGCGATGTCATACTGAGCTTATGATGGGCTGGTTTGTGCCAAGCAAGAGAAAAGGGGGGGCAGAGGGGGATGGAGGGGGAAAATGGGAAGGGTAAATGGGAAAGGCGGGGAGGGAGAAGAACGGGAAGGAAGGAAAGAGCAAGACGTCACTAGTATGCTGTCTTGTGACACTCATATGTCAAAAAGGGAAGGATCATGTGTCCTGTGGTTGCCGCCTCGTGCAGCCTTGCCAGGAACAACCCAGGCAAGCTAGCTTTGAATTACCCGCGACGTGTGGAGGAAGGAGGTTGACCGAGTCGCTCCACGTGGTCATTTACGCCGGGGCCTGTTAAGCGCCCGACACCTAAAGTGGTATTATGTGGCTTGGACAGCAATCCCGAAATCTGAAATAATACCGAAGAAACCGTATCATATTACTTTTTCTCACTGTGGCGCAGGGGGCCTCGACAGGATGGCGGCAGGGGCTGCCGCGGCCCTAAACCCGCTGGCTTTCGCTGGTTGTGGCCGTTCTCTGGACGGGCCTCTGCATACTGTTTCAGGCATGAAACAGCGCAATGGGGGGGATCGGCCTGCTGTAGAAACCTTTTTCAACAAAGGCGTCTTGCGATCCGAGCGCGGACCCCTGCATTTGTTGAGACACGTACATAATAATGACGATACTGACGTCGGCGTGGGAGAGGCTGTCAGGCGTCTGTTAGACTTGGCATCGTCAACGATCAGAGACTGCAGCCAAGAGATCAACAAATGCAGTCGTGGCTGCGATTCATATCAAAAGATGACATTGTCCTGGACTGGCGTCGAGCTGTGCCCGCTTCACTCGGGACTGTCGTATACGCTGCCGGCGGCGCCTGAGGGGCGCTGATCAAGCTGGAGAAGTGGGTGCCAACTGCGGGCTTGACCGTGGTTTCGGTTTTCTTCCCGAGAAGCCTAGACCATAATAACGACAACAGTGGCCGAGACAGCACGCCGGAGAAGGCCCGGAAAAAGTTTACCACAGTGCGTCGCCCCTAAAAGAGAGCGAAAAAAAAAAGAGACAACGGGAGGATACGCGGAGGGAGGCAGATGTGTATTGTCCGTGGTTGGTGCGCTGGGAGGAATCATGACGAACGTGAGAGTAAGAATTGAAGCTCGAAGCATAGAACCAGTCTTCCTTCTCCTTAAGAGAAGCTTGTCTACTGGGTGGCAGCTTCCACCGCGATGCTCCTTCCTCATCCCGTTCCTTCACCGCATCTCTCTTCACCTTGATGGCCCCTGTACAAGGTGCTCCTTCCGTTTGCAGTCTTCACAGTTGCTCCTTCTTCCGTTCGTTGCCCTCGGTTCGCCCCTTCTCCATCCGCCTCCTCCCACGGACACGGTTTCCCTCCGCGGCTTTTTTTGCGTGTACAAATAAGAGTCACACATGCCCCCCAACTTGGAGCTTCTCTGCGCCGTGAAAAAAAAAAAAAAAAACGATTCCCCTCTCTGTGCCATAGGACACGAAACGGGATCGGACCGCGCAGGAGCACAATAATACCAGCATATATTTGTGTCACGTGCAGAGCACGGCGCCATTCTCCTCTTTCCCCCCCAACACACGCCCCACGCCCTGCCGGCCTCAGCCGCCACCGCAGCTGCAGCTGCCCGCAAAAACACTTGGCATTCCGCATCCTTCACGACAAACGCCTGCACCAACCCCACTCCGAACGCGCGACCGCGACGGGCGACCGCGCACATCCCCATCCGCCGCCTCCTTTCGCTGCATCCCATGGGCGACCGCAGCGCTGCGCCGCCGTTGACCGGCTCGACGCGCAACGCCGCCGGCCCAGGACCAGGCTCCGGTCTCGGCTCGGCCGTCTCGGCGACCGCCGTGCCAAGCCCATCATCGCCAACGCAGCCAGGTGGCAGCCAACCACAGCCGCGACCATCTGCATCAACGAGCCGGGCGCAACCTCCTCCGCCGCCACCGCCTCCCGCCCCCCCTGGCTCGCTCTCCTCTTCCGCCACACCCGCGTCATCCTCCTCTCCCGCCCCTCGCAAACGCCGCTCCGCGTTCTTCTCCCGCCTCGTGCATCTTCCCCTGCGGGCCGTTTCGTCCGCCACCGCGCCGGCCGTCCGTTCCGTCGCCGACTTCCACATCCGCCCGGCCGAGCCACACCGCAAGTACAATGCTGGCGATCACGTGCTGGGGGCCGTGGTCCTGACCGTGGTCAAACCGCTGAACATCACGCACCTGACCGTGTCGCTGCGGGGGCTGGTACGTGTCTTCAAGGACCCCGGTGGTGCAACAGCGCCGCTGCCAGCTGATGTTCTCGCCGGCGGCGACGGTAAAAGGGGCGGAAACAGTGGCAGCAGCAGCGTGACCGGGCAGCAATCCTCGGGCGGCCGACGAGGGGCTCGCGCGGCCGCGCGGGCGGCCACAGGAGGCTCTGGATCCAAGTCTGGGTCCGGCAGAAGCACCAGCACCGGCAGGACCGGCAGCACGGGCTCGGCTGCAACCGCACACCACTGCCTGTTCCGCGACGAGATGGTGCTGAGCGGCGCCGGCTGGCTGCAGCCGGGCCACTACGAGTTCCAGTTCGACCTGCTGTTCCCCAAGACGGACGGCGGCGGCGGCCTGCCGAGCAGCATCGACTTTGAGCGCGGGTCCATTGCATACGTGGTGACGGCGACGCTGACGCGGCCGGCAACCGTGGCACCCGTGCTGTCGTGCGACCGTCGCATCGCACTGGTCGACCCTATCGACGTCGGCACGGTGTCACGGCCGCGCCCGCGCACCATCTCGCTGGAACCCATCACGCGCCACTCCCGCCGCCGTGCACTGGTCGTGACGACCAGTGGCACCCCGGCCGCTGCTGCAGCTGCCAACACACCGCCGCCCCCGCCCCCTCCCCGCAGCCCCGTGCTGCCGAGCGATCTGTGTAGCACACTCAGCGTCGACAGCGGTGGCAGCGGCGGCAGTCGCAGCCGAAGCCGTGGGTCATCATCAGCTGCGACAACGTCTGGCGGGCCGCGACCACCGCTCCCGATGGGGCCGGCGCCGACGTCGGCGGAACCGGCAGCAGCAACGACAGCAACAACAACCGCAACAGTGATTGCATCTGGGGTGGGAGCATCCGCGCCAACGATTACGGCCACGATCGAGACACTCAAGGGAGGCTGCCTTCCAGGCGACACAGTGGGCGTGCGCATCTCGGTCCAGCACGTGAAGCGCATCAAGAGCCTGCACGGCGTGATTGTGACGCTTTTTCGGCAGGGCCGGATCGACTTGGCGCCGCCAGACCTTCTTATGCGTCGGCGTAGTGGCGAGGCGCCGGGTGGAAGCGGATCGCCCGCGGCCGAAGAGAGCAGCAACGGATCCAACGACGGTGCCCCAGACGCCACAGTGGCGGGCAGCAACGGGGCGCCCGCTGCACCAGCCTCAGGATCGCTGCGGGCAGCTGATGACGACAAGACAGTGACGGGGATGTTGACTAAGAACGATTCGTACCCCAAATCCAAGACGGGCCTGGCGGGCCTGTCGCTGACGTCGGCCGGGTCGTGCAGCGTGTTCCGCAAGGACCTGTCGCAGTCGTTCAGCCCGCTCATCATCGACCCACGCACGCTGCAGTCGACGGTGACGGCGAGCGTGCGCGTGCCCGAGGACGCGTTTGCGACAATCCGCGGCGTCCCCGGCGACATGATCCGGTTCACGTACCAGCTCGAGATCCTGGTCGACCTGGGCGGCAAGCTGGCGAGCTTGCTGCAGAGCGGCGGCGAGGGCGGAGCGGCGGGCAGCAACGGTTCCTCGGCCGATGTCTGTACTGCCGGCGGCGGCGGCGGCGGCGACATGCTCGGGCCGTCGCTTGGCGGCGACGGCAGCTCTGGCGATGCGGGGGCTCTGGCGACGCTGCTGCGCGGACGGCACATGGTCGACACCGACCGGCTGCGGCGGCAAAAGGGCGTCGTGGCCGTCGTGTTCGAGGTGGTCGTCGGGACCACGGATAGCAGTCGCCGCCGCGGCCGCTGGACACAGCCATCGCAGCCATCACAGCCATCACAGCCGCAGCCGTCCTTGCCCACACCGGCAGAAGACGACAACGATGGTGGCGTGGGCCCATCCACCCAGCCGCCACAGCCTCCCTATTCCCCAGACCCGCCGACATGGTATCCCGAAGATTCCAAAAGCGCCGGTCCCTCGGCCGGGCCGCCACCACCTGTGTGGCCAGGACCATCTGCACTGGCCGCCGCGCCTCTGTACACGCCAACGCCGGCCATGGAGGCGGCTGCCGCGCAGGCCGATACCGATCTGCCGGAGAAGGAGCGCATCCGGCGCGCCGAGCTGCGCCTGCTGCCGAGCCAGCCGCCGGCGACGACTGCCCCATCGGCCGAGGAGGCAGCCGTGGGCGTGGCGGGCCCGAGCGGGTGGTCGGCCAGCGATGCGGCACCGACGGCGCCAGACCCAGCACTTGTGGAGGGTGGCGGAGGCCTGCCGTCGGCGCCGCCTCTGGATGCTGTCGGCGTCCCCTCGTCGTCGGCGTCGACTTTCGCGGCGTACGCACCAGCAGCCACGGCGTCTCCGTACGCCCCCGCGGCCGGATCCGGGAGCGAGGACAAGCAGGAGCTCGAGCGGCGGCGGCTGCTGGCCGAGGCGAGCGCGCCGCCCGCTTTCCCGGATGAGGATGGCGGCCCGAGTGGCAGCGGCAGCGGCAGCGGTGCCGGCGCCGGTACTGGGAATAACGACGACCGCGGAGAGGTTCCGTCGGCGCCTGTGCTGGACGAGGAGGACGCACTGGGGCTGGCGGGCACGGGCACGCATGACACCGGCCATGCCTCGGCAGCCCACGACGCGGCCAACGAAGGCTACGGGCAGCAGTATGCATATGGGCCGGGGGCAGCGGCGCCGACCGAGCCGCTGCCGCGGTACGAGCGGTAGGCGCGGCAGCGGGACGAGATTGTAGGATACAGAAAAGCATGTTTATTCGTTTCATGAGATACCAAGTAAATACCAAGCGCGTGTCCAAAGGATATCATAAGAGGGAGGAAGAAAGAAAAGGGAAAGAGAATGGGAATGAGAAATGGGAGACGTGGTCACGCCGGCGGAGACCGGTCCAGGGACGCCTTGCGCGCGGCGGCGGCGGCGGCAGCCGTGCGGGCCGACCACTGGCTGGTGCTGCTGCCGATGATGGTTGGGCTGTCGCCGTCGACGTCCGGGTCGTACTCGGCGATGGCGGGGGCCGCGGTGGTCTTGTTGGGGCAGGTGTTGGAGGAGGAGGAGGTGGCAGAGGAGGCCGCCGAGAGCAGGCGGCCGTGTTCGGTGCGGTCGTCGTCGTCGCCGTCATCGTCAACGTCGCCGTCGTCGCCGTCGTCGCCGTCGCTACTGTCGGCGTACGGCGTGTCGTCGCAGACGCCGTCGTTTGTCCCAGAGGTGACCGCCGCCGGCTGCTCCATGATGTAGCTGTCGATGATGTAGTACTGCAGCGCGTTCATGAGCAGCGGGAACAGCATCATGACAAAGACGATCTGCAGGCGCTCGTCGCCCTCGGTCCAGCGCAGGGCCCAGTCGCCGACGCGCACAATCCAGGGCAGCGCCAGGAACAGGCCGAGCACGCACACCTTCATGCCGAAGAGGCCGCAGCAGTAGAGCACGGTCTGCTTGAGCCACCACAGCACGCGCGGCGGGCGGCCGTAGTTGCCCGACTGGATCGACGCCGGCGGCTGGCCAAAGGGCGTGCGCGCGGCCGCGGCGGTCGTCAGCCGCAGCAGGAAGAGCAGGATGGGGATGCCGATGGTGGTCTGGGAGGTTAGTGGGGAGGAGGGGAATTTGAAGGGAAAGAAGAGACATACGTCAATCCACAAATTCAACAGATAGAACGAGCACGGGTTCGGGTCCCCTCCCGGGAGAGCGATGGCCGCCGCCGCCGCCGCCGCCAACGTGCCGCCCAGCGGCGGCTGCGCCAGCCCCATCGAGAGCCCGAGCCGGCCCGACGTCAGCAGCGACAGGAACACGTTGGCCATGTGCACCAGCACCGACCCAAACACCTGCTTCGACACGTCAAACAGCCAGATGCGCACCGGCCGCTGCGGCCGCTCGCGCCAGCGCTTGAACACCAGCGCCAGCAGCGCCAGCCCGCCCAGCCCCAGCTGCACCACAATCGCAAACGGGCCCATCAGCCGGCACTCGCCCGCGAGCACCATGGACGCATGGCCGCCGCCGGGGGGGCCGCCGGGGGGGCCGCCGGGGGGGTCGCCCTGCAGCACGGGCGGGGGCGGTGCTATTGGTGGAAGGAGGAGTTCGGCGGCTGGTGTCGGGGCGGCAGCGGCGGATGCTGTCAGCAAGTCGACGCCTTGTGGCGGCGGTGGCGGCGGTGGGAAGAGGAGGTCGGCGGCCGACGGAGGCGCAGGCGGCGTGTTGGGCTGCAGGGAAGCGCGGGCCAGCTGGCCGAGAAGGAAGAAGCAGAGAATGCGCATGGTGACAAGGGGGTATCATGAAGAGGATGCGAGGAAATGAGAAGATGCGTATCGAGGAGACAGGCCAGAGCCAGCTCTGGCCGAAGAATGAAAGTTGATCGATGACGATCGAGGCTGGCGCGGCGGGCAACGAAGATCCGGAGAGTTGCGGCTAGGAGAAAATGGAGGTTTCGCGATCACTGAAACATGGCGCTTGTACGCACGCAGTCGAGTAGGAAGCGCAGACTATCTGCCGTGGAGGGCGTGGAGGGAGAGCGAAGCATGTTCGGCGTCGCGGGTTGGGTCGAGACGTATGGGCGCGTCATAGAGCGCCTTTGCGGGGCGGAACTACATTCGGCCGAGCCTTGTGAAAGTCACGTGCAGAAACAGGCAACAGCCAAGCAACGGCGCAACGCTCCGAGGCATTCACCATAGGACCGCCCTGCCCACAAGCCACAGTATTTCCGGCCTGTGCAAACCGGTGCTCCTATAAGACTGACAGGTCTACTGCTGATGATGGGTGCTGGGATGGCAGCGGCCGTCTTCTCAGCAGCCAAGCCGTCGACGGTGTTAAGTAGCCGTTGCCGGGACTAGGGGCGGGCCGATGAGGATTGTATAGTCGCGTAGCTGGTTGCTTCGTCGATTTGGCCATTCCATTCATTTGTCGGTCTACAGAATGCCAGCGTACTCGCACTGAACTGACAAATGCGGCTATCTCGGCGATGCGGCGATCGGCGATGTGACAACGCGTGTGACGACGCGGCGATGCAACGATGCCTAGTGTACGGAGTAGTCGTCGCCAGGAACAGATGTAACGCCTCGATGATCAGTTTAATCTGCAGCGAGCACGTCATGAGCAAGTTCATTGAAGGTCTTGGTGGAACGCTGCGGACATCAACGTAGCTGTTTACAATGCTACGATTTGGGAACTATAAATCGGCTTCATTTTTTGCTACAGCAGTCCCAAGCCCATTTCGGCACAACTTATAAGCCGAAACAGCACACCTGTCTTTCACGTACGGCCATAGATACTGGAAAGCACGGGATCCCGTCCGCTCTCCCCTAGTTAAACCAGTAATCGGCGGATTAGTAGTTGGGTCGGTGACGACCAGCGAATACCCGCTGCTGTACGTTTTTTTTTTTTTTTTTGTTTATATATCATTATTTGTTCCCGTTCATAACCTTATATGTGGCTGTATAAACTATATTT
Organism: Ceratocystiopsis sp. VPRI43766; assembly: GCA_019925685.1. NCBI lineage: Eukaryota > Fungi > Ascomycota > Sordariomycetes > Ophiostomatales > Ophiostomataceae > Ceratocystiopsis > Ceratocystiopsis sp. VPRI43766. The sequence goes on from JADHKF010000018.1 coordinate 61,113, forward strand.
GATTTTTTATTCCTTTATTTTGGTTGAAGTCGTAAGTCATAAGAGGCGAGTCGCTCTTGCTGAAATTGTAATTGTGCTCCTTCTGTTTCTAGACAACATCGAGTGTCCTCGACACGCCACCAAATTCATTTTTTACCCCCCATCACACTTCACCACCGCACAATCACCGCCATCACCACCTCGCTACCACGCAGCCCAAGCAATAAACCCCTTAGGATACTTGCGCACAAGGAACTTGCGCGCCTCGTCCAGCAGCAGAATGCCCATCCCAAACGCCATCGGCAGGAACCAGTACTCGACCGGCACCGGCCGGTCGCCGAGCGACGACTTGAAGGCCGGCACGTACAGCCAGAAGAAGATCATGACAATGGCAAACGCAATGGCCACAAACAGGTAGTAGTTCTGTGTTGCGCGGCGGAACAGCGGCGGGTGCTGCAGCAGCGACAGGCGGCGCGTGCGCATCGCAAACAGGTTGAACCACTGCATGACCACCAGGTTGACAAAGTAGATGGAGCTGGCCACGTTGAGCGCCTCGGCATAGACATCGGCATCGGGCCCGTCGGCCGGCAAGTCGCCAAAGTGGAACCACAGCGCGTGGAAGAAGGGGAATCCCTGCCGCTCCAGGTACCAGTACGACATGGCGAACGAGCACACCGTCTCGATCACACCGACGAAGCCGTACGACTGCATCACCAGCCGCCAGTCCACCAGCCGGTCGCGGCCGGGCACGCGCGGTGGCCGTGCCAGCACGTCGGCCTCGGGCGCCTCGTACGCGAGCGCAATGGCGGCCGCCGCGTCGGTGAAGAGACAGATGACAATCATCAGGAAGCTGCTCAGGATCTGCGGCAGCCCGAACCACACGTTGGTCAGCACCGGCCACAGCTCGCCGAAGCTGCCGGCCGGCAGCAGGTACGCCATGGTCTTGCGCAGGTTGTCAAACAGCGTGCGGCCGCAGCGCAGCGCCTCGACGATGCCGGCAAACGAGCTGTCCAGCAGCACCATGTCGGCCGCCTCGACGGCAATGTCGCTGCCGCTGCCCATGGCAATGCCAATGTTGGCCGCCCGCAGCGCCGGCGCGTCGTTGACGCCGTCGCCCGTCATGCCCACGACGTGCGTGCGCGCCCGCAGCTCGCGCACAATGCGCAGCTTCTGCTCGGGCGTCGTGCGCGCAAACACAATCGCCTCGTACCGCGACAGCGCCTCCCACTGCGCCTCGTCCAGGCCCAGCAGCTCGGGCCCGCTGATGACGAGCGCGCGCTGGTTGTGGTCCTCGCGCTGCGGCTTCGCCTTCTTCTCGTCGATGCTGCCATTTCCGCCGCCAGGCACACCACGCGGCAGATCGGCCACCGAGTCGACGGGCATTCCCGGCGACAGGATGCCGCACTCGGCCGCAATGGCCTGCGCCGTCAGCGCATAGTCGCCCGTCACCATGTACACGCGCACGCCGGCGCCGCGCAGCGTGTGCACCACGTCGGCCGTCTCCGGCCGCGGCGGATCGATGAGGCCAACAAGGCCGACGAGCGTCAGGTCCGTGCGAGCCTGCCGCTGCATCTCGGCCTCGTCGTCTGGCGCGACCGTCCCAGAGAGCGCGACCGTCTTGCGCGCCAGCAGCAGCACGCGCCGGCCCTGCGCCGACCACACGTCCTTGGTCGCGTCCACGGCGGCGCGCGTGCCCGCGTCCATTGGCACCGTGGCGCCCGACACCGGGTGCACATAGCTGGTGACGCGCTCCAGCAGGATCTCGGGCGCGCCCTTGATCGTGAGCAGCACCGCGCCAGCGCGCACGGCGTTGGCGTCCGTGTCGTTGTTGTCCGTGTGCGGCAGCGCCATGTCGATGGCCGCGGGGTTGATCGGCGACAGCACGCGCAGCATGTACTTGTTCTTGGAGTTGAACGCCAGCGAGCACCGCGTCATCCAGGCGCGGCGCAGGCCGGCCACGGACCCGAGGCTTTCGGCGAAGCGCAGAACGGCCTGGTCCGTGGCGTCACCGTGGATCGTGCGCTCGCGCAGCGGACGGTCGGCCGTGGCCGCGTCGAACTGGCCGTCGTTGCAGAGGCCGGCGACCGCGTGCAGCTGGGCCAGGGCCGGCAGGGGAGCCGCGTCGGTAGTGCGGTCCAGTTGATCGGTACACACCGTGGTGTTGGCGCCCTGGGCGTACATGGTGACGAACATCTTGTTCTGGGTCAGGGTGCCGGTCTTGTCGGAGCAGACAATGGACACGACGCCAAGCGTCTCGACCGTCTTGAGCGACTTGCACAGGATGTTGTTGCGGCGCATCGTGTTGGCACCAATGGTCATGCTGGCCGTCAGCGCCACGGGCAGGCCCTCGGGCAGGAAGGCGACCATGACAGACACGCACGACACGATCAGGGTCGGCACACTGATCCAGTCATGGTGCTTCTGGCGCAGCCACGCGGCCCACACAACGATGACGAGCACGATCATGAGGATCATGACCCCAATCTGGATCGTCGTGGTGTTGAAGATCTCCTGCTCCAGCGTCGTGCGGCCCTCCTTGGGCGTGTTGGTCAGCCGGGCGATGCGGCCGAACACGGTGCGGTCACCCGTGGCCACGACGACGGCGCGACACGTACCCGACACGCAGTGCGTGCCCTGCAGGCCGATGCAGCTGGTCTCGAGGTAGTTGTCGTCCGTCGATGTGACCGTGGCACCCAGCGGCTTGGCCTCGCCCGTCAGCAGCGCACGGTCAAACTTGGCGTCGGGCGATGCCTCGACGAAGCGCACATCGGCCGGCAGCCGGTTGCCGGCCTTGACGAGCAGCACGTCGCCGGGCACGAGAGCGGCCGCCGGCACGCTGGCCACGCTGCCGTCGCGCACGACCAGGCACGCGTCCGGCAGCATCGTGTGGATGGACGCCATGACGCGGGCCGACGACCAGTCCTGCCACAGGTTGAAGACGCCCTGCAGCACAAAGATGGCAAACAGCACAATGGCCAGCGCCAGGTTGGCCACGGCCGGCGGCTGCCCCAGCGGCTTCCACGAGACCAACACCAGCACGGCCGCGACAAACAGCACGGGGCCGAAGCCGCGCAGGAAGCAGGCCGCCACCGTGCGCATGTAGTGTGTGGGCGGCGGCGTCGGCTCGTTGCGGCCGTGCTGCTGCGCACGACGCACCGCCTGGTCTGTCGACAAGCCATCCCGCAGCGAGGTTGTCAGTTTCAGTGCGAGGGCGTCGGGCGTCAGCATGTGCCACGTGAGGCTGGCGAGGTCTGGTTTGTTAGACTATACATCGACGACTATAAGGCCTCCACGTCGGGGGAACAACAACGCACCCACAACAGCCGGCTTGGCCTTGGTCTTGGGCTCGTGCTGCACATCGTCGACGTCGATCGACAGCGCGCGGTACTCGATCGGCACCGCGGCCGACGCATCAATCGAGCGACGGCGTGGCGGCGGACGGATCGACAGCGACGCGCTGGAGCGACGATGGTGCAGCTGTGCCGGAGGCACGACCCGCGGGCTGCTGGGACCGGCCTCTTCGTCCTCGACGAAGACCACGCGGTCTCCGATCTCAACCTTTTGAGACATGGCCGGAGCGGGAGCAGAGAGAGGGGGGGGGGCTGCCAAAGAGGGCAAAAAGACAAGACGAGCGAAGAGCAGAGAGCAGAGAGCAGAGGACGAGAGAGACGAGGGAGTGTCTAGCAGGACCGAGCAGACGAGCAGACGGTCCTGGGGACTCCCGTCTTTATTCGTCGTTCCATGGGCTCCATGGCTACGAATACGCGCGAGCAATCACCCTTCCGGCCACCAAGCGAGATGACGCACGCGGTGTTTGAGGCCGGAGAGAAGGAAAATTGTACCGTCTCTGCGGTGAGATGCGTGCAGCTCTACCTGGATACCTGGATACCTGATACCTGGATACCTGGTGACCTGGGCTACCTGGCTACCTGGCTACCTGGCTACCTCGTTACCACGGCGGCAATGTGCTGCGGCAATGTGCTCGTGATGAGAGGGAGAAGAAAATCTTGTTTTTTCGACTGGCCTCAGGAAAAGAAGCCATTCAGTCTTGGGACTGGTGTTGAAAGAAAAATTTGGGAAAAAGAGGAAAATCGAGGGCAGCCTAGGCGAAATTCGTCTGGGGATCAGACGCCGAGGAGGAGCAGATCTCGCGGTGTGCTGGCTATCTGGGAAATGAAGGCCGGGCCAGCAAATCGCTCATACACAAGGAAACCGAAAAACCCAGGACGACGCTGTGGTGCACATGCCAGCCGGGACGACAAAGAAATTTGGCGATTCGTCCTTTGCAGGCGAGGGCACAGCCACGCCCGTCGCGCCATGCCCAGATGGTGCTGGCCTTGGTCTGGTCTGCGTAGCAGCGACATTACACAAACGAAACGGCATTATAGTCGGGTGGATTCTTTTTTCTGGTGTGGGCAAATTCACGAGCTGCCAGCAAAGCGACCAAAAAGGGACCAAGAACCACAGAAACGAATCAGAGCCACGGCAAAAAACGTGGGAAAACGAGAAAAAAAAAAGACGTTTGCCAGCGTGTTTCAGGAGGCCTCGTGTACAGGCACGACCAGCACAGCAAGAGGAAAAAAAAAAAAACCAGAAAACCACGCACCCGATCCCCAAAACAAGCTTTTCCGCGCCCCGGGTGACGTACTTACTGGCCCCAAACGGTCGGCCACACAGACCACCCACAACACCAGATGCACACCCACCATCGCGCAAAAACGGAAGCCCGCTCTGGGGGACAAGCCGCCGCCAGGCGCGCGCGAACACGGGCGGTTTTCTAGCGTGCCCTGCCGCCGCCGATCTCCAGGGCATGCACACACGGTGGGTTTTTTTTTCCTCCCCCCCTTCTGCTCGTCTTCCTCTTTGGGGGGCCCTAGCAAAGGACCGGTGCCGGGCGCTGCCACGGTCGGCGGAGGGCTAGCCCGTCACCACCTGTTCGTGTTCCTGTTTCCCTTCCTTCCCCTTTTGGTCCCCCCCCCTCTCTCTCTCTCTGGTCTGAAAACCAGCTTTGAAAAAAAATTATTTCCCTCACGGTGGACAGTGGTGCGGTTCCGACTGGATGCGCGCTGGCAGACACCCAGTAGCGCACTGCCGAGAAAAAAAAATCCCCAGTCCTTTGTCCCCCTGCCTGGCCTGGGCCCCCCTTCTGCTCCTTCTGCTCTGCAGGCGGCCCCTTCGTATTCATAATTCGAGTGGGCCATGGCCAGACTGGACCGCATCAGTCCCAAAACGGCAATTTTGGAGCTGGCGCCTCTGCGTGTAAGAGGAATGACACGGCGAAACCACGCCGGCGCAATCTTCTTGTTGCTTGTTTTTCGAATACCCTCGCTCTCCCCTTCCCCCTTTGCATTTCCCTTTTTTCCCTTTCCTTCTCCTCTTTTCTTCCCTCCTCGTCCCAATTTCCCCGTTGACCACACAAGGTTTGTTGCTTGCCTGCTCTCTTTCTGTCTTAGCACAATGTTACGCAATGCAATTTGATAGCTGTCATCCGTTCCTGCGCTATCGTCCTCGCCTGCCCCTGCCTGCCTGCCTGCCTGTCTGTCTGTCTGTCCTTCTGCCGCCTCGACGTTGCTCGTTTCTCCCTCGCCCAGCACTTGTGTATTTTTCGCCCTCGCCTGCTTGCTTTTTCCGCGCAGTTTTGTTCGCTGAAACTGGACAAAGATGCCTCTCACGGCATAGTGTCTTTGCAAAAAGTCTTCACCATGTTTCCATGCTCCTAGAGTCCCTTCCCTCTGGGCATGCTGCTGGTTCACGGGCGGCACGCTGGCTGGCTGCCAGACCGCCCGCCAGGCGTTTGCTGATTGGTCCAAAGTTGGCTGCACGTGCTCGGACAAAGGCCCCACAAAAGCTGCAGCGATCTGCCGGTCTATTGATTTTCCGACCCCCGCCGGCCCCGTAGCAGCCGGCTCGACACGCGATAGGTCGCGCCTGCAGCTCGTTTCGCCATCCAACCGCGGCAGCAGCAGCAGCACCACCACCAACCAGCACCAGCACCGGCAACGATAACGACTCCAACCACCACGGACCGCGCTTTTGACGCCTTGGATCGATCCCGCCTTCTCCTCACCGGCCACCGGTTCAACAGGCCGGCCTGTTTCACACGAACACGGGCGCGTGGGCGCCATGGACGCATCTGCGCCGGCGTAAACACCACTTTGATCGCCAGGCCAGCCATTCAAAAAGCCGGGGGAGCGGCTTTCCGAACACGATAACGATAGTTCTTTTTTTTTTCACGTACGATTGCACGCATTTTCCACTTGCACCATGTCTCCAGTTGTCCGGTTTGCCGCCAAGCCGGAGCGCATCGTCGGCCAGCAGCGCCCCGGCAACGACATCGACGACGAGTACGCGCTGGACGACGAGTCGGCCCTGGCCCAGGACCGGCCGGAGGACGAGGAAGAGGACCCGCTGATTCGGCAGCAGCAGCAGCAGCGGACCGCCTCGATGCCGGTGTCCTCGTCGGCGGGCCTGTTCCCCCCGGCCGGCGGCAGCATCCGCGTGCGCCGCACGTCGTCGGCGTCGGCCGGCGCGGGCGTGGGTCTCGCATCCATGCTGCACGGCGTGTCCAGCAACGGGCTGGTGGCGCCGGCGCTGGGCGGCGGCAGCGCCAACGACGAGGGCAGCAGCGGCAGCACAGGGGCCGGCAACGGCACGGCCACCAACAACGCAAACGGCAGCACAGCCGCATCGCCCGTGCTCAAGCGGCCGTCCGGCCCGAGCCGGACGCTCTCCAACACGTACCAGCCGCTGCGGCGGCCAGCGGCGCCGTCGGCCGCACCATTCGCGGGCGCCGCACCCGTGGCGTCGGCGGCATCGGCAGCAGTAGCAGCAGCAGCAGCAGCAGCCGCCGCCGCCTCCGCATCATCCAAGACGGTGCGCACGCCGGGGTCGACAACGGCGGCGTTCTGGTCGCAGGAGCGCGAGTACGTCAAGCGGCTGCGGGGGCAGCACTACATGGGGATGGCGGGGGGCCCGACGACGGCGACGACGCCCAGCGGCTACTTTGACAGCATGGGCGACGGGATGGGCAGCGGCGGCGGCAGCACGGACGGCGGCGGCGGCGGCCACGCGGACTCGGACTCGGAGGGCGAGACGCCGTCGTCGGAGGGCCCGTTTGACGACCGGTACGACCAGGAGGAGGCGATCATGTTCTACAACTACGGCGACCTGCACCCGACGGAGGAGGACATCCGCGACGCGGCGAACCGCGAGCGGCTGGAGTGGCACGGGATGCTGGAGGCGGTGCTGACGGGCGACGTGGTGCGGCAGGAGAAGAAGCGGCTGATCGGGGCGGCGGCCGAGCAGGGCGGCAAGGCGGCGTGGCGCAACGAGCAGTGGCTCAACGAGCTGTGGCTGGGGATCCGGGCCAAGGCGTACGGGCGGCAGCTGTCGGTGCAGCGGCGGCTGGTCGAGGACGCGCGCGGCAAGGAGGCGGACCGGCTGGTGGACCAGATCATCAACTTCCGGGTGGCGGGCGAGAGCGACGCGGGCAAGCCGCCGGCGGAGCAGGTGCGCGAGGTGCTGGCCAAGATCGACAAGGCCGAGGGCCTGTACATGAAGCGGGCGGACTTCTTTGTGGCGCACAAGGCGGCGGCGACGGCGCTGTACGAGGAGGCGCGCGACACGGTGGTGGCGTGGAGCAACACGAGCGCGCTGATCAACTGGACGCTGGCCGGGCTGCGCAAGTGGGTGGGCAACGACGAGCTGGACTTTGTGCGGGCGCGCGAGCGGTCGCCGGGGGCGGCGAGCGGCGGGCTGAGCGACGAGACGTCGTTTGTGGACCGGCTGCTCAAGGAGGAAGGGCTGCGGTCGCTGCACGAGCACTTTGAGGAGGAAGGGCGCAGCCGGCGGCGCAGCATGCTGGACCCGATCGCGCAGACGATCGGCAAGGCCAAGGAGGCGCTGATTGGGCGGGCGGACGCGTTCCGGGCGCGGCACCTGCCGTCGCACGTGGAGGACCTGCTGACGCTGATCAGCTTCCCCGTGCGGCTGATCGAGGACATTGTGCGGGTGCGGCTGGCGTACGCCAAGAAGATGAAGGAGTCGGTGCAGCAGAACGTGCTGATGCAGGACCAGATGATTGCGCAGTTCCAGGTGCTGCTGAACCTGGCGATTGGGATCAAGGAGCAGTACGTGGCGCTGTCGCAGCCGGAGCCCGGGTGGGTGCTGCCGACGTGGCTGGACGAGTCGTTTGACCAGGTGCTGCTGGACGCGCTCAAGTACTACTTCAAGATGCTCAACTGGAAGCTGAGCAGCAACCGCAACACGTTCAAGGAGGCCGAGGTGCTCTTCCAGGAGTGGGAGTTTGTGCACCAGATCGGCAGCCACCTGTACCACGGCGACGTCGAGGTGGCGGAGCAGTTCAGCGCGCTGACGCTCAAGGCGCTCAACCGGCTGAGCCTGACGTTTGAGCGCGAGCTGCAGCGGCGCCCGCGCGAGAGCGTCGCGGACATGAGCAAGCGCTACAAGCAGCTGCTCGACTCGGTGCGGGTGCGGCAGCGCATGCTGCAGCGCTTCTCGCGGCGGCTGAGCGACAGCTACGAGAACGCGTGCGACTTTAGCATTGCGATGACGGCGACGTCGCTGGCGCTGTTCTTTGACCGGCTGGCCGAGTCGGGCCACTTCCAGGTGTACACGCAGAGCCTGGAGCGGGCGGGCGTGCTGGTGCTGGCGTCGCCGGCGCTGGCGGGGCGGCCCGAGGAGATCCAGGCGATCCTGGGGCGGATGGCGTACGACGAGCCGTCGGGGGTGGCGAGCGGGACGGGCGGCAGTGGCGGTGGTGGTGGTGGTGACGGCAGCATCGCGGGCGAGGCGTACGTGCTGCTGGCGCGGCCGGAGGGCAGCCCGGAGTGGTACGGCCCGCGGGTGGCGGTGCAGGTGCGCGAGGAGCCGCTGGACCTGAAGACGGGCCACCTGCGGCTGGTGGCGGGCGGGACGCAGGAGTGGCTGGTGGCGGCGCGCAAGACGTTCCTGGAGCACGTCGAGGGCCACCTGGACCTGGTGGTGGAGCAGCGGTCGAACCTGAAAAAGGTGCACGCCAAGATGACGGAGATCCGGCGGATGGCGTACAAGCTGTCGAACACGTTTATGGACAGCGTGGAGAAGATCCGGCGGCAGACGCGCGGCGAGCACTGCCAGGAGCTGGTGCAGACGTGCTTTGTGTTTGCGACGGAGTTTGGGCAGCGGTCGGTGCTGTACATGGACAGCAACCGGCGGCAGATGAACAACATCAAGCTGACGAAGCTGGCGCTGGACTGGGTGAACTTCATCTGCCTGGACTGCGTGACGTCGGACCGGCGCACGTTCCGGTGGGCGGTGCTGGCGCTGGAGTTTGCCATGGGCATGACGCGGGGGCGGCAGATCCTGGGGCTGACGGAGCAGGAGTACACGCTGCTGCGCGACCGGGTGGCGGGGTGCATGTCGCTGCTGATCTCGCACTTTGACATTATGGGGGCGCGGTCGACGATTGCGGCGCAGGCGGAGCGGCAGCGGCTGGAGGCGTCGCTGCTGGAGGGGGGCAATGCGTCGACGAGCGGAAAACGCGGCGACAAGAACGGCGGCCGCCCGCTGCTGCTGGGCGACGAGGAGGCGGCGCAGTACGTGGCGGCCAAGCGGCTCGAGGAGCTGGCCGACGTGGACGAGGACCGGCGGGCGGCGCTGAGCCAGCGGTCGGCGCTGGGGCGGGTGCTGGAGGCGTCGAACGAGGTGGACCGGTCGCTGGCGTACCTGTCGTCGACGGCGACGAATTTCACGATGCGGTGGCAGCAGGGCTACTTTGTCGGCGGCGGGACGTTTGGCAACGTGTACGCGGCCATGAACCTGGACAACGGGCAGCTGATGGCGGTCAAGGAGATCCGGCTGCAGGACCCGAAGCTGATCCCGTCGATTGCGACGCAGATCCGCGACGAGATGCGCGTGCTCGAGTCGCTGGACCACCCGAACGTGGTGTCGTACTACGGCATCGAGGTGCACCGCGACCGCGTGTACATCTTTATGGAGTTCTGCTCGGGCGGGTCGCTGGCCGGGCTGCTGGAGCACGGGCGCATCGAGGACGAGCAGGTCATCATGGTGTATGCGCTGCAGCTGCTCGAGGGGCTGGCGTACCTGCACGAGATTAAGATTGCGCACCGGGACATTAAGCCGGAGAGTGAGTTTTGGGTTCTTCCATGTGTATTCCCTGTGCTGACCCCCAGACATCCTCCTCGACCACAACGGCATCATCAAGTACGTCGACTTTGGCGCCGCCAAGATGCTGGCCCGCCACGGCCGCACGCTCGCGGCGTACGACTTTAACCCGTCGGCCAAGGCGGCGGCGGCCAGTGCGGTCGCAGCCGGGACGGCCGGAGGCAGTGGTGCTGGCGTTGCTGGCGTTGCTGGCGTTGCTGGCGGTGCTGGTGGTGCTGGTTCTGCTGCTGGTGCTGGTTCCGGGCCCGGTGGTCCGGGGGCCGTGCCCGTGCCCGGCACGGCGGCGGCCAGCCGGTCGATGACGGGCACGCCCATGTACATGTCGCCCGAGGTGATCAAGGGCGAGACGCCCGGGCACTTTGGCGCCGTCGACGTGTGGTCGCTCGGCTGCGTCATCCTCGAGATGGCCACCGGCCGGCGGCCCTGGGGCAACCTCGACAACGAGTGGGCCATCATGTACAGCATCGCCCAGGGCAACCCGCCGCAGCTGCCGACGCCGGACCAGCTGAGCCCGCAGGGCATCGACTTTTTGCAGTGCTGCTTCCGCAGCCCGTCGGGCCAGCGCGCCACGGCCGTCGAGCTGCTGCAGCACGAGTGGATCATGGGCATCCGCAACCGGGTCGTGGAGCCGGCGACGCCGAGCGACGCGGGGGGGAGCAGTGCCGGGGGGGGCGGCGGCGGCGGCGGCGGGGGGGCGGGCAGCGGCAGCACGGCCATTGCGTCGCCGGCCCGGGCAGGGACGCCGGCGGCAGGGTGAGGGGGGGGGGAGGCCAGGATGTGCTGGGACTGCATGTACGGTGAGCAGGTCTGGCCTGGCCTGGATCGGTGACTATGCCTTTTCTTTTCTTTTCTTTTTTTTCTTTTTTCTCTTTTCTTGATTTCCCCCAATGTTTTACGCATGTTTCTCTTCTCTCACCGTGTCTCCTCACCTTGCCACCGACGTCCGTGACGTAGAGCCTTGTCGCCGACGATGCCGCAGAACAAAGAGAGGCCTCTCGCCGGCCAAAACAGGAATCTGCCGCCCTGCCGCCCCGCCGCCACCGGCCGGAAGGACCGCTGCGCGTTACATGCCCACATGCCACAGGGCGCGTCCGGATCGTCGCAAAGGGGACTTCCTCCCCCCCCGGGGGGATCGTCGTGGGCGAGGGACTTTCGGGGAGAGGCGTCATGCCCGTCATCCGTCATGGCCGTGACGTGCCAAAAAGGACCACGGCCCACGGGCGAATCTGACAGCCGAGGACTTTGGCCGGCTGGCATGGGGATCTTTTTTCCGTTTTTGGCAAGGAGTTGGCAGTTGGCAGTTGGCAGTTGGCACGTCTGGATCCGGGGAAGCGGGTTTTTGGTCAAGCACGTCCAGGGCCTTTCCGGACGACACTGCCTCCCAACCACGCCGGATACCAATGTCCGGAAGGATGGGGACAGACAGACGCTGGAGGACGCTGCTTGGCGACGCCTTGCCTGGTCCGTCCAGGGGAGAGGGAAATGTCCTTGCCTGCCGCGGTTGTTGTTGTTGTTGGCTCGGCCGTTTGTTGGCCTTGGGCCCCGGCTGGGGGAGGCGCCCCTTTGGCCGGATGCGCGGCGGCGCGATGCCGCGTTGGGCCGGGGTGCTGGATGCGGGTGCTGGATGCGGGTGTAGTCGTGTTGGTCGCCCCCTTGCGTACGTCCCCCCTCTGGCGATGGCCCAACGCAGGGGCACATGCCGCAGGGAGACGTTCTCCGGAAGCGCGCTGAACCCGAGAGCCGACCGCCAGAGCCGGGCAGAGAGCATCCGTCGTTCGGTCTCCAGGGCTGCCCTGCCGATCGCCACGGATCGTCACGGGCTGACGACGGACGGGTCGAGACCTGGCCTGGCCACCACCACCACCACCACCGGCCAAAAGGTTGGCCCGTGAAACCGGCACCCGCACACGACGGATCCGGCCCGGTCAAGAAAGGGACGCCCTCTCTCAAGGTCTTTGTTCGTGCCCTGCCTTGGGGGGGGGGGGGGGGGGGAGTCCCTTTGCTGCCTTGGCTGTGCGATCCGGAGGCCTTGGCTTTGGTCCTTTTCCTCTCTGGCCAATCTGGGCCATCTTGCTCTTTTGCCGTTTGCCGTCGTCTCATTGGCCCTTTGCGCCGCAGGGCCAGCCAGCTTATGTTTTTCCGTCCTTTGTTTTTCGGCGCATGTGCTTGTATTTTTTTTTGTTTGTTTGCCTTCTTTTTCGCGTCGACGCCGTCCCAACTCTATTGGTTCTTCTTTGTCTCGGCCAACACGGGGGGCTCGGCCAACACAAAACCAACGTCCAACGCCTACGGAATACGGGCCAACGCCGCCCACGAAATGCTGCGGAACCGCCGCCGCCGCAGGCAGTCAGTCGTACGACGTTCCCCCGTATCGTGCAGCGCTGTAGGGAATAGGGAATAGGGCGCTGGGAGGGCGCCGCTGCCGCTAGGCGGTGCGCTGGGGGGGGCACACTGGGGGCACTGGGGGCACTGGGGGCACACTGGGGGCGCACTGGGGGCGCACTGGGGGCGCTGGAGGCGCTAGCTCTGCGCGCTGGCTGGGCGGTGTACCCGTAGCGCCAGCGCCGGATGGACCAGGGGGGGAGTGCAGGGTGGTATCTCTGTGTGTGTTCGCGTGCGGCTGACAGGACAGCACGATGCCACGGCAGAGCGCGTGCAGGGACGGGACGATAGGCCGAGAGGACGACACGACAGACGCGGCAGAGGTGCATTTGGCAGAGAGTGCATTCAGCGGCAGACGGCACAACTGCACAATTGCAGCGCCAGCAGCGCCAGCAGCGCCAGCAGCCAACCAGCAACGGTTTCCGAGCTCTAGGCCCTAGGATGCTAGGCCTCTTGGCCTGGATGCTTGGCCTGGATGCTTGTGGATGCTTGGCTTGATGCTCGGGCTAGGACCGAAAGAGAAGAGGCGGACCTACAACAATCGCAAAGTCTACAGCAGGCGGCCGCTCGGCTTCCTCCGTGGCCCTCAACTCTGTACCACCGTGCTCGATACGAAAGGATGACGCATGGAGGCGTTCGTTGGCCACGGCGCGTCGTTCATTGCAACCGTCGCAACGTTGGAAGCAGGGGGGGTGGTGGACAAGGGGGGAGAAAAGGAAAAAAGGAAAAAAGGGAAAAAGGGATGCAGGGGGGGGGGGACAATGGAGGAGGCCGTCGCCCAAAAAAGAAAAAAGTAAAAAAAAAAAAAAAAAAAAAAAAAAAAAAAAAAAAAAAAAAAAAAACCCAAAACAAAACAACAAAAAAAAAAAAAACAAAAAAAAAAAAAAAAAAAAAAAAAAAAAAAAAAAAAGAATCCACTCACCCACTCACCCACTCACCGGCATCCACTCTCCCCCCCCCTCTCCGAGAGAGAGAATAAGAGGGTGGTGGTGCACTGTTCTCTCGTCTCCTTTGCCTTCCCCACTTCAGCCCTCAGGTGCCGGGAGGGGCATGCGGGCACGGCATTTGCGCGGGCGGTGGGCGGCTTGCAGCGTAGGATGGGACTGGCCGGAGTGTGTGTCTGTGTGTCTGTGTGTCTGTGTGCTGTCGCAGCATTGCATTGTGGCGGAGACGGAGGCCAAACAAAGACATGGGGTGGGGGGCGGGAAACGGTCACGTGCGCGACAGGAGTCGGAGCTGGAGTGAGACCTTGGGAGGGAGACCCTGACTATCAATCGCCCGCCCGCCCTTGGGGGGGTTGAGACAGTTTTTCTTACAAGACGTTGACTTGTGAGACCTTTGATTTGCGCGGCCCTTGCTTTGAGCGAACGAGACGGTGTCCCGACTGAGACATGGCTACGACCCGAGGGGGGGCGGGCGGTCTGGACTCTCTCGGTCTGACGTCGTTGGGGGGGAGGGGATTGTCGATGGTGATGTCTCGCCGTCCACCTGTGCATCCGCCTGCATCCTGCTCACCTCGCCGACCTCCCTGAGACGCTCCCCGGCCGACACGCGCAATCCAGCCCTGTTTCGCGTGCGCCGGAGTCCGCGTCCTGCTGTCTCGCGGTGATTTCTTTTTTTCTTTTTTTTTTTTTTTTTTTCTTGCTTCTTTTCTTTTTTTTCTTGCTTCTTTTCTTTCCTTTTTCCTGTCGGCTGTCTTTTGTTTCTTTGTCCTCCCTCCCTTCCAGAGGGCCAGAGCCGTCCCACCGCGTCTTGCCTTCGCCTCTTCCTCTCTCCTGTTGCCAGCCCATCTCGCGGTCCTTCCTTGCTCGCCGAGACGGGACTTTGCCCGTACTTCGTGTCGGTGTCGTCTCGCTCCGGCCGTTTTCCTTTGTTGGCTCCTGGGGGGGAGGGGGGGATCTCCTCTGCAGACCTGCCCGTTTTTCCATTTCGCGACGGCCTAGCCCGCCCAGCAAGTACGCCCGGAATGCGCTGTAGAATGGGAAAGACGCCGCCCAGACTATCCCCCATCGAAACGAAAACGCGCCTGCGCCCGCCTCTCCGTACTCGTATCGCAGGATCACCAGGAAAAAAAAAAGAACGCATCTGGCCGTACTTACTTACTTTTTTTTTTGCGCGGGCGGATCGCCGCCTCCGCAAATAAATCGAATCCTTCTCTTCTCTCTCTCCGCAAATCGCAAATCGTCTCTCGCTTACGCCATTTGGGGCTGGGACGGGGACGGCGAGATCGAGCCAACAACAAAAAAAAAAAGAACACTGGCAAAAAAGAAAAACTCCCTATCTGCTCCTCCCCGGAGCTTCCGCCGGCCGGGGAGCCCGTGCACGAAACACACGAACGAATGCACGAATGCACGAATGCACGCACGCACAGGCACTCACGCAAAACGCCCTTTACGATTCTGCACCTGCCCTGACGTGTCCGTCGGTCGCCCTGCTCCTGGCCCGGTCTGTCTGAGCGCATGGGCCGTGCGTACGTGCAGGTGGTGCAGGTGTTTTTCCTCCGTAGGTGCATTCCTGCATTCCCCCCCTGGGCCAGCCAGCAAAGCGGCCTCCCGCGCGCGCGCGCGCCCAGGCCCAGGCCTTTTTTGTCTGTGCGTTTCCCTGTTTTGGAGGACGACGAGGAGGAGCTCCAAAAAAAAAAGCAAGCAAGGCCGCGGAGCCCATCGTGATTCCTTTTCTTTTTTTCTCTCTCCCTCTCTCTCTTTGTCCGCAGTAGGCTTGGCAACTGTCCTGCTGTCCTTTTGTCTTGTGTCCTTTTGTCGTCGCTGGCGTTTGCCACTGCGTGCCGAGCGCGTGCGCCGCGGACGTGCCACGGTCATGCCACGCGCGTGACAAGGGCGCCGCGGAGTGTCGTGATCTTTTCTTTCTTTTTTCTCTCTTTTTTTCCTTTTTTGTCTTTTTTTTTTTCTTTTTTTCTCTCTCTTTTTCGTCTTTTTTGGTCTTTTGTCTTTTTTTTTTTTTGCTTTTTTTTTCTTTCTTTTTCCCCGGGTGTCTTTTTCGTTTCTTTTTCTTTCCTTACAGTCGATCCTCCTCCTCCCGTCGTCTGCCGCCCTGCCACGTCTGCCACGGGTGGGCCGCGGCGAAAAAAAAAAAAAGAAAGAGACCCGCCCCGTCGTGCGCGCGCAACCCCCAAGTCCCCCAAGTCCCCCAAGTCGAGCGGACGTACCGCCGGCGCCCCCATTGGCCTGCTGCGTCGGCGGCACAGGACCCTGGTCGGTACGCCCGCGCTACTTGCACGCCGGTCCCCCACAGCCCTGTGCGTTCTGGCAGCTGATGCCAGGGGGGGCCGATGTAACGCTGGCCTCTGCTTTTGCGCGTCAACGGCGGCAGCCAGGGTCCGCGCTGCCACTGCACGTATGCGGTAGGCCAGCCGTGGATTGTTGTCTTTTTGGTCTACTCGTATGGTCTTTTGGTCTTTTGGTCTTTTGTCGTCATTTGCCTATGCTGTCTCGTATTCTCATTTCAAAGTTTAATTTTTCATTCTTTTATTTTCGCGTCCTTCTTTTAATCTTATTTTTTTTCTCTCTTTCTTTTCTTTGTTCTTTAGCCTTTCCCTTCCGTTCTCGTATTTGCGTCTGGTGTTTCTTTTTTTTTTTCTTTTTTTTTTTTTTTTTTTTTTTTTTTTTTTTTTTTCCCGGTTTGGCTTCGTTTGGCTCTGGCACACCCCCCTTATCGCCCCCTTTTTCCACTTGCCACAGCTACGCTTGGCCCAAGCGCCGCGAACCCCTGAACCCAGCAGCGCGCGCACCCAGAGTGCCGGGCCAGCCTCGGCCGTGACGGGCAAGGCGACCGGAGAACAATGGGAGGACCAACAGGAAAAAGGAGGAAACAAAGGAGACGGCAAAATGGAAAATGGAAAATGGAAAATAACAACACAAGACCAAAAAAACGGCCGTGCGACGCTTTCGGTGGCCTCGAAGGAGATTGCCAGACGGTGAAGCCTCCGGACGAGGGAGAATGGAAAAAGAAAAATAGGCAAGGCCGAACAAAAGACCAAAAAAGAAAAAAAGGCCAGACAGAAAAAAAGAAAAAGAAAAAGAAAAGAAAAAAAAAAGAAGTACGGGAAAAACGAAAAACCGAAACGAAAAACCGATACATCACACTCCTTCACGCACACACCTCTGTGGCCACACACACACACACACCCACCCACCGCGGTGCCTTTCCCGCCGCACCCTCCACCACCGCCGCTGCCCTCCCCTCCATCACTGCCCGCCAACACCCGCGGGCCAGCCCCCCCTGGTCAAGCTGTCGAAGCTTGCCGGCGATCCTTGCGTCGGCGTTGCCAAATGGCCCCCATGTACGGAGTAGAACAATGGGCGGGCGAGTACTCCGTAAAAGACGAAATAAAAAACAAGAGGGACGCAAATCCGAAAATCATTTCCCGCCCGGCGGCCGTTTTTTTTTTTTTTTTTTTTGTGCTGCTGCCTCTCTTATCCCCTGTCCCCTGTCCACGACAACCCGCCCGCCTACCCACTGCGGCGGTCTGCCCCTTTCTGTCAGTTCTGTCATTCTGTCATGGTTGGCTCCCCCCCCCCCCCCCCCCCCTGGTTCCTGCAAGTCGACGGAGTCGGTGCCGACTGGTCTCGAGCTGAACCCCAGGAAGGACGCTCGTCGTAAGAGACCGCCGTAAGTTACGCCCGGCGCCCAAAAAAGACAACGCAGAAAAACAACAAAAGGAAGCATAACACGCAGAAACAAAAGAAAAGAAAAAAAAAACTCGCTACACACCCGCCCGTTGTCCCACGCCCCCCCCTCTCTTCTGCCTTCACTTCACACTCCCTCCCTCACTTCTTGTCTGCCCGTCTCCCCCCCCTTGCACCTCGAATCCCCACCCCCCCTTTTTTTTAATCCGGTCCCTGTCTGCTCGTCTACTTGAGCAGAACGGCACTACACCCTGCGGGGATAGTCGCGGTACGTTTAGCCAGGTATCTTTTTTTTTTTTTCTTTTTTTTTTTCTTTTTACGCCAGAGGCTGGGCTGGAGCTGGGGCTGGGACTGGGCTGAGAGGAGCGCGTCTTGTCTGTCTCCTCCCCTCCTCCCGGCCGCGGCGGCGGCACTCCGAGTCGTGTTCTTTTTTCTCTTTTCTTTTTTTTCTTTTTTTTCTATTTTATTCTTATTCCTCCTTACTTGACAGACACCCCCCCCTCCCCCTCCCGTTTATCGTCTTCCTGGGCCTCGCCTTGTCGTCATGTCGGCCCCTCGCCTGCTTTGGCCGTTTTTGGGCTGGCCCGCCCCGGCCGTTCTCGTTGGCCATTGTCTTTTCCGGGGGCCTTGTCCCTTTGTCGTTGAGCCGCGCTCGCCGTAGGGCGCTTCCCCCCCCCCCCCCCCACTCCCCTCGTCGTTCCTCCTCCTCCCTCCCGGTAGAGTCGTACCCCCCGTACGGAGTACTTCGTAGTCCAAGTAAAGAAAGATACGCAGTACAAGTACGAGTATCTTCCTCCGGGTGGTGTGAGCGGGCACCTACTCGATCGGTAATCGGTGTTGTGCCACACACACACACAAACAAAAAAAGAACAGACCCGGGACGCCGTGCGCCGTACCCGTCAGACACACACTCACACGCACACACGCACGCACACACGCCCAAAGCACCCGTGCCTTTCCCTGACAGCACGTCCTGTCCGTTTTTCGTTTTCCTTTTTAGGCGCTGGTGTGGCCACACCCCGGCCCTGTTCTTCCTGCCTCCTTTCTGTTTTCGGTCGGCTTGGTCCTTTTTGTTTCTCTCTTGCCTCTTTCCTCTTCCCGTTTTGTCGGGTTGCGTCGTCTTGTCTGTCCTTTTTTTCTTCTTCTTCTTGTTCATTCTCTCGCTTTTCTCGTCTGGGTTTCCCACCTTGTCCTTCTTGCCTTTTTCGTCCTTTCGTCCTTGTCCATCCATCCCGGTCGCCGCCTGCCTCTTTCGTCTCGTCTTACACGCCGTCGCACCTGCCAAAATAAACGCCCGAGCACCTGCCCGTGGGCTCTCCGCGAGGCTCGTCTCTTTCTCTCTCTTTTCTCTCTCTCCCTCTCTTCTTTTCCGATCATCTCCATGGACTACGCCGCCGTCCTCCCTCACGCCCCGGCCATGGCTGCCGCCGCCGTCGACGCCTCGGCCGGTCTGGCTGCCATGCCTGCCATGCACGCCTACCACCAGCCGCGGTACGCCGACCCGTCGGCACCGTACGCGTTTGCCTACGACGGCACCAGCCAGCCCTACGGCTTCGCCATGATGGCCAGCAGCGTCGCCGCCGCCCAGCCCCTCCCGCAGCAGCTGTCGCCGCCCCAGCAGCAGCAGCAGATGCTCCAGCAGCTCCAGCAGCACACGCCGTCGCCGTCCCAGCGCGCGTCCACACGCACGCCCTCGCCCACAACTCGCACCGCCGGCCTCTCCCAACCTCAACAGCAGCAGCAGCAACAGCAGCAGCAACAGCAGCAGCAGCAGCAGGCTCTTCTTCTCGCGTACCATCAGGCTACGACGGCCGGCGCACCGCCGCCACCACCGACAGTGGCCAAGCCCGCCGACTCCAAGGCCCGGCTGGCCAAGGCGTCAGTGCAGCTTCTCGAGCGCGAATTCCAGCGCAACAACAAGCCGTCGTCGCAGCGGAAGCGCGAGCTGGCCGAGAGGCTGGGGCTGGACATGGCGCGGATAAATGTAGGTGCCTCTGCAATACGTTTGATTCTTTGTCTCTAACAAAACAGAACTGGTTCCAGAACCGCCGGGCCAAGGCCAAGCAGATGCAGCGTCTCGAGGCCGGCGTCGTCGGTGGCATCACGTCATCCACGGCCAGCTCGGCCTCCATGAGCACCAGCTCGAGTGCCAGCAACAACAACAGCAATAGCAGCAACAGCAGCAACAACAACAACACCACCTCCAGCAACACCTCCAGCAACACAACCCCCACCACCTCAGCTTCCTACGCCTTCTCCTTTGCTCCCGCCTCCCTCGACATGAACCTCGACCTCAGCCTCGATATGGGCCTCGGCCTAGGCCTCGACCTCGACGGCAGCAGCGCCGGCCCCGCCCCGGCGGCCTCCTCGTCCGCCTCGCCGTCGGCCTCCCCGGTCTACGGGCCCTTCACCGCCACCCTGCACAGCAGCGCCCTCGACGACGCCGCCACCACCGCCGCCACCGGCTTCGGCGCCTACCTGTCGCCGCCCTCGGCCGCCGGCTCGTCGCCCGCCGCCACGTCCCAGCCGTCGCCCCTCTCGGCCGTCTCGGCATCGGCCTCGCCGGCCTCGGCCGCCCCACTGGTGGCCACGGCCTCCACAACCCCAACAACCTCCACCTCTGCCTCCGTCTCCGCCTCCACGCCCGTCGACCGCCTCCGCTTCCAGTCGCCGCCGCCACCCGCAAACCTGGCCTCGCGCCGCAACCGCGGCGTGCCCGCGCTCCTGTGGCAGCAGCAGCAGCTCCAGCAGCAGCGCGGCGGCCGCGGCACCGGCGGGCCCAAGACGGCCGTCGACTTTGTGCGCAGCGGCGCCGGGGCCGGCAGCCATGGTGCATTCAGCTATCCTGGCGGCAACAGCATGGCGGCTGTCGATTTTGTGCGGAGCAGCAGCAGCAGCAGCAGCAGCAACAACGGCAACAGCCAAGAGTACACGGCGACTGGCACCACGGGCCTGCACGAGTACGGCGGACCGGCGCCGCTGCGGCGGATCGCGTCGGCCACCAACGTGTGCTTCCCGGCGTCGGTGCACGACGGCGGCCTGGTGGACGGGACCGTGGCCACTGGCGGCGGCGTCTGTTGGGGTCTGGACGACCAGGCGGCGGCGCACGGCGCGCTGCCGACGCCGCCGCTGGGGATGCCGGGCAGCCTGTCGGGGAGCCTGCCGAGCGGCATGCCGGGCGCCATGCCGGGCAGCATGCCAGGCAGCATGCCGGGCAGCATGATGGTGCCGTGGCCGTACCGGGTGCCGTCGTCGACGCAGCAGCCGGTGCTGGCTACGCAGGCACACCAGCAGCACCAGCAACAGCCCCCGGCACCGTCCCGGCCCCAGCCGCGCCGCGACGACGACGACGGCGCGCTGCTGACGCCCAGCTTCGGCAACGGCACGCTGGACGGGTTCGCGGCAGCAGCTGGAGGCGCGGCCGACGGTTCCGATCAGCAGCAGCAGCAGCAGCAGCAGCATGCGTACTTTGACCTGTACGCCAGCGCCAACGCCAACAGCGCGGCGGCCAACGCGGCGGCCCGGGTTGTGGCGGCGACGGCGCCGCACACCAACATTGCCGCCTGCCTGCCGTACATGGCGAACCGCATGGGCGGGCTGTCCGGGTTCCCGCCGGCGGCATTGCCGCTGCTGGGGCGGGTGGCCGCGGGCCACGGCGGCAGCGGAGCGGGCGGGATGGGCGGCGGCGGCAGCGAGGCGTCAGGGCGCAAGTTCCAGTTTGCGCAGAACGTGACGCCGGAGGATTTTTCGCGGTAGGATGGGATGGGTTGGGAATGGGCTCTCTCTCTAATGAATGATGTGGTTTCTGTATGTACTTTGGGCATGGACGGACGACAACGGCGTTGGGCTCTAGACTTTCAAATGGCTTCCTTTACTTTTCTCTATACGCTTGCCGTCTACACCTCGACCATCGTGTTGGCCAGCTCGAGCGTCGTCCGCACGGCGCCCGGCCCGCCGCCCGGCACGGCCTCGACGCCGACGACGCGCACCGACTGCAGGTCGCGCACGGCCCAGTCCGGCTTGGCGGCGGCGACCTGCTCGGCCGAGTGGCTGGTGACGACGGCCAGCACGCGGCACCCGGCGTTGCGGCCGGCCTCGATGCCGGCCGGGCTGTCCTCGAGGACGAGGATGGAGGCGGGCGCGGGCTGCACGTCGCCGGCTCCCCACATCGTCCCGAGGGCGTCCACGCCCATTGCGTAGCACGCCGGGTCCGGCTTGCCGACCTTGACGGCCTCGGCCGAGATCAGGTGCGCCGGCCGCGGCAGGCCCAGCACGCCGAGCCAGCCGGTCACGAGCGGCTGCGACCCGGACGTGACAATCGCCCACGGCGCGCGGCGCGCGTCCAGCGCGGCCAGCAGCGCGCGCGCGCCGGCAATCTCGACGACGGCGTGCCCGTACAGGCGGGGCATGCGGCCTTCCATTTCGCAGACGTCTGGGGATTAGAGGATGTTTAGAAAAGAAAAAAAAAAGACCGAGAAAGGGGCTTACACTCCCACGTCGCCTTCTCCGGTGCCAGGACGGCCAGCGTGTCGATGCTGCGCCGGCCGTGGGCGGTCTGCATGATGAGGTCGTGGGGGACGCCGATTTCGTCGCTCACGCTGGGGGGGGACAACGGCGGGTGAGTCAGACGGGGACGACGGGGCGGCCGGGGCCGGAGCGGAGCCGCAGGGGCCGCAGGGGCCGCAGAACCAACAGGGACAGCAGCAGCAGGGACACGCACCTCTTCCAGTAGTTCTCGACGGCCTCGGTCGAGTCGATGATGGTGCCGTCCATGTCGAAGAGGAAGCCGTCGACCGTGACGCGGACGGTCGGGCCGGTGAAGGCGTAGGGCATGGTGGGAGTGAAGGAGGGAGAAAGAGAAAAAAAGAAGAAGAAAAAGAATGGGAAAAGGGAGGAGAGGGAGAGGAGGGGAGGAGGGGAAAGAAGGGGAAAACTATGACGGTCTGGACACGATCTATAAAACAAAAGCAATGACCAAAATGAGAACACGGCAAAAATCAGACAGAGTACAAAAGAAAGAAAGATACTACGTTCCGGAATCAAAGAGCGAAAAGGAGAAGAAAAACAAATCGGCGGAGTGTCCTGTTGCGCACTAGCGGCCCCGGCTCGGCTACCTGCATTTTGGGAGCATGCATCTATCCGACTGTTATCGATAAGAAATTGGCAAAAATTTGTGGAAAAGCGGTGAATTTTTTTTCTGTCCCACCAGAAACAGAGAGAGAGAGAGTGTTTGTTCATCGCCACCGTTCATCGCCAGACAGACCACACAGCAACATGGCGAGCTCTATCAACAAACCGAAGAGTGAGTGTTTGTTCTTTTTTCCGCCGAATGCACATACAGTGACTGACCAACCCCCCCCCAGAGCCCAAGTCCAAGCGGACCACGGTCCGCCTGCGGCACCGCATCGAAAAGGCGTCGGCGGCCAAGCAGCGCAAGCAGCGCAAGCAGGCCAAGAAGAACCCCGAATGGCGGTCCAAGATCAAGAAGGACCCGGGCATCCCGAACCTGTTCCCGTACAAGGAGAAGCTGCTGCAGCAGATTGAGCAGACGCGGCTGCGCAAGCTGGACGAGGCGCAGCGGCGGCGGGCGCTGGCCAAGGAGGGGGTGGCCGATGCGGTGGAGGACGTGGATGTGGAGGGGGAGGACATTGACCTGGAGGATGTCGAGGACGACGACGCGGAGGACGATGACGACGACGACATGGACGTCGAGGACGATGTGGCGTCGAGCAACCCGATGGCCGCGCTCGTGGCCAGTGCCCGCAAAGCCGCCAAGGACTACCGGAGGCGACGGGGGGGTGACGCCGAGGCGGAGGAGGACGACGAGGACGACGAGGACGACGAGGACGACGAGGACGGCAGCGACGACAGCGACGACGGCGGCAGCAGCACCCGGCAACCGCATGTGATCGACGTGCCCGGCGCGGCGACGTCGCGCCGGGCGTTCGACAAGGTGTTCAAGGCCGTCGTCGAGCAGGCGGACGTGGTGCTGTACGTGCTGGACGCGCGCGACCCGGAGGGCACGCGGTCGCGCGACGTCGAGCGGGCCGTGCTGGCGGGCGCGGCGCAGGGCAAGCGGCTGGTGCTGGTGCTGAACAAGGTGGACCTGGTGCCCCCCCCCGTGCTGCAGCGCTGGCTGGCGCACCTGCGCGGGCAGTTCCCGACGCTGCCGCTGCGGGCGGCGGGCGCGGCGCCCAACGCGGCGACCTTCCACCACCGCGACCTGACGCCCGCGAGCACGGGCGCGGCGCTGTTCCGCGCGCTCAAGGCGTACGCGGCGGCGCGCAACCTCAAGCGCGCCGTGGCCGTCGGCGTCATCGGCTACCCCAACGTCGGCAAGTCGTCGGTGATCAACGCGCTGCTGAGCCGGCTGTCGGCGGGCGCGCGCGGCGCCGCGTCGTCGGCCGCCGGCGCCTGCCCCACGGGCGCGGCGGCGGGCGTCACGACGGCCATCCGCGCCGTCAAGATCGACAAGAAGCTGACGCTGCTCGACTCGCCGGGCATCGTGTTTCCGTCCGAGGCGACGACGGTCACCGCCACCGCTTCCACCAAATCCAAGACCGACGTCCACGCCCACCTCGTCCTGCTCAACGCCATCCCGCCCCAGCAGATCGAGGACCCCGTGCCGGCCGTGGCGCTGCTGCTGCGCCGGCTCAGCGCGGCGGATGATACCAGTGCGACGCCGTCCGGCAGCGGGCCCACCCGCCTGCAGCAGCTCGCTGCCGTCTACGACCTGCCGCCGCTGCTGCCCAGCGGCGCGGGCGGCGACACGACGACCGACTTCCTCGTGCAGGTCGCCCGCAAGCGCGGCCGCCTGGGCCGCGGCGGCGTGCCCAACCTGCACGCGGCCGCCATGACGGTGCTGACCGACTGGCGCGACGGGCGCATCCAGGGCTGGCAGGAGGCGCCGGCGCCGGGGCTGGCGGCCACTCCTGCGGTGGCGGCGACGACGACAACGACGTCTGCTGCCACGCCCTCGACGGCCCCCACCGTCATGGCCGACCAGAAGCAGATCGTGACGGAGTGGGCCAAGGAGTTCAAGCTGGACGGGCTCTGGGGCGACGCGGCGGAGGACGAGGCGATGGAATGATTTATTGTTTTTTTTTTTCGTTTCGTTGTATCCTTTGTTTTTCTTTTTCCCTTCTCTTACTTTCTTTCTCTTCGGCGTTTGGAAAAACACGAGGCACGAATGCAGGTCTTAGACGATCGCTGGTAATCGTCTGTGCTGGACGATGCACTGTACGCCGGTCTTGGCACCCCACCACCCCACCGGCCCACCTTAAGCCGAGACAAAGCGAGCTGCCAGCTGCGCGTCTGCAGGAGCACCACTCCGATGCCGGGTGCGCCTTCTGTATTCGGCCCTTCCATATAAGCCTCTTGTCTGCATCGATCTGGCTTTTCTGTTCTTCTCCAAATCTCCAACGCATCACCATGGCCTCTCGCTCGCTGTCCCTGCGCGCCCTGCCTCTCCGCCGCGCCGTGCCCCGGACCGGCCGCCATGTGCGGTGGTCGTCGCTGGCCGCGTTCCAGGCGCCGGCTGTCAAGAACGAGCCGAATGTGGGTTGTTGGGTTGTCGTGATTGAAAGAAAAAAAGAAGACTGCAACTGACACCTGACCAACAGCACACCTACGCCAAAGGCTCGGCCCAGCGCGCCGGCCTCGACGCCGCCGTGGCCCGGCTGCAGACGCGGCTGCCGCTGGACGTGCCGCTGGTCGTCGGCGACGAGGAGATCCGGCCGTCGCACGGCCCGGCGCCCGGCCGCCAGGTCAACCCCGCCGACCACGGCACGACGGTGGCGACGTACGCGCAGGCGGGCGCCGACGACGTGACGGCGGCGATCGAGGGCGCGCTGGCGGCGCGCGCCGAGTGGGCGGCGTGGCCGTTTGCGGACCGGGCGGCCGTCTTCCTCAAGGCGGCCGACCTGGTGGCGACCAAGTACCGCTACGACCTGCTGGCGGCGACGATGCTGGGGCAGGGCAAGAACGCGTGGCAGGCGGAGATTGACGCGGCGGCCGAGCTGGCCGATTTCCTGCGGTTCGGCGTGCACTACGCCGAGCAGCTGTACGCGCAGCAGCCGCAGCACCACGCGCCGGGGGTCTGGAACCGCGTCGAGTACCGGCCGCTCGACGGCTTCGTGTACGCCGTCAGCCCCTTCAACTTCACGGCGATTGCCGGCAACCTGACGGCGGCGCCGGCGCTGCTCGGCAACGTCGTCGTGTGGAAGCCGTCGGACGCGGCGATCGCGTCCAACTGGCTGCTGTACACGGTGCTGCGCGAGGCCGGCCTCCCGCCGCACGTCATCCAGTTCGTGCCGGGCCCGGCCGCCGACGTGACGCGCACCGTGCTGGCCCACCCGCAGTTCGCGGCGCTGCACTTCACCGGCAGCACGGCCGTCTTCCGCGGGCTGTGGGGCGCCATCGGCGCGGGCACGGCGGCCGGCCGGTACGCGTCGTACCCGCGGGTCGTGGGCGAGACGGGCGGCAAGAATTTTCACCTGGTGCACGCGTCGGCCGACGTGGCCAACGCCGTGGCCCAGACGGTGCGCGGCGCGTTCGAGTACCAGGGCCAGAAGTGCAGCGCGACGTCGCGGCTGTACGTGCCGCGGTCGCTGTGGCGGGCGCGGTTCCGCGACGAGCTCGTGGCGGCGACCGAGGCCCTGCGCATGGGCGCGCCGGCGGAGTCGCCGGCCAACTTTGTCGGCCCCGTGATCCACCGCGCCGCGTTCGACCGGCTGGCCGGCGCCATCGACGCGGCCAACGCCGACCCGGCGCTGACGTGCCTGGCCGGCGGCACGTACGACGACAGCCGCGGCTTCTTTGTGCGGCCGACCATCTACGAGACGACGGACCCGGAGCACCCGCTGCTGTCGCAGGAGCTGTTTGGGCCGGTGCTGGTGGTGTATGCGTACGACGACGGGGCCGGTGGCGATGGCGACCCCGAAACGGCCTTTGCCCGCGCCTGCGACCTCGTCGACCGCACGTCCGCGTACGGGCTGACGGGCGCCGTGTTTGCGGCGGACCGCGCGGCCGTGCGCGTGGCCGAGGCGCGGCTGCGGCACGCGGCGGGCAACTTCTACATCAACTGCAAGAGCACGGGCGCCGTGGTCGGGCAGCAGCCCTTTGGCGGCGGGCGGGCGAGCGGGACCAACGACAAGGCGGGCAGCGCGGCGCTGCTGCAGCGGTTTGTGAGCATGCGCAGCATCAAGGAGGAGTTTCTGCCGACGACGACGGTGACGTATCCGAGCAACGAGGAGTAGGGGGGATGCAGGCAGGGCAAGGGAATCAACACGATGATGCTATGCCAAAGAGGCAAGGGAATCAACACGACGATGCTATGCCAAAGAGGCAAGGGAATCAACACGACGATGCTATGCTAAAGACGGCAAGGATGTTCAGACTGCAGGACACGACGATCCCGGCATGGAAAAGGGTGTAGCCAAACAGGTGGTGGCCAGGGCCCGGCTGCCGGGTCTCCGAGGACAACCAGCCGACCGACCATACCGGCCGCGCGCTGCCACCACGCGCTCGCCAGCGCAGCGTCGAGCCGCTGGCTGGCGCGCACTGGTCGGACTGGTCTGGCTGGCACGGACTGGCGCGGCCTGGCGGGCCTTTTGGGGCGATCGCTCGCGTGCCCGGCTGCCACCCACTGTGGCCCGTGGGGGGGGGGGGGGGGGGGCAACGGGGGTGGGCGCCCGGCGCTGATTGGCCCGGGGCGCTGGACGGGCACACGACAGCGCGGACATGTGCTTGCCCGGGCGGACTTGGCAGGTGCGAGGGAGAGCTATATACCCGGCAGCTCTTTCGTTCTGTTCTGATCTGTTCTGTCTTCTCTCAATTTGTCCTTTTCTCATTATCTCTATCCTTCATCTATAGCCATCCACCGCCATGCCTCGCCTCCTCACGCCCGCGTCGTCCACCGACCTGCCCGCCCGCGACGGCGCCGCCCAGCTCGCCGCCAGCCAGCTGCCGCTGTTTGCCCTGCCGCCGCCGGCCAAGACGGACAGCCCCAAGAGCAATGCGTCTGCTGCTTCTGCTGCCAGTGCTGCCGCCGGCATGCCCTCGCCGCCGCTCGGGCCCGGCTCGCCCACTGCCGCCGTCGACGCCTTTGCCCTGCCGCCGCCGCCCACGCGCGCGCGCACCATCCTGCAGGTCTGGCCCGACAAGCGCGCCGGCCGGGGGAAGAAGGCGGCCACGTCGACGTCGACCTCGACCACGACAAAGTCCTCGTCCAAACCCGCCCCAGCCACCCCCAAACAAACCTCCTCCTCCCGCAAGACGGCCCGCCGCACCGCCCACAGCCTCATCGAGCGCCGCCGCCGCTCCAAGATGAACGAGGCGTTTGCCGCGCTGCAGAGCCTGGTGCCGGCGTGCACGGGCGACATGCACAAGCTGGCGGTGCTGCAGGTAAGGGGGGGGCATCCTCCGTCGCTTTCCCGTTGGAGGACACACACACACTAACAAGACGAAAACAACAGGCCTCTGTCGACTACGTGCGCTACCTCGAGGGCTGCGTGGCCGCGCTGCAGGCGCAGGCGCAGGCGCAGGTACAGGCACAGGTGCAGGCACAGCAGCGCGCGGGAGAGGCGCGGGGGTATGTGCCGGGGCGGCCGGGCGTGCTGCCGGCGCCGGTGGCCGACCCGGCGCTGGACCCAGCACTGGACCCGACACTGCGTGATGACGACGACGACAGCAGCGACGACGGCGAGCCCATGGCCGAGGACGAGGCGGACGAAGCACAGGCGCCGGACGCGCCGGACGCGCCGGACACGCCGGACACGCCGGATACGCCGGACCGGGACGCTCTGGACGCCGCCCACGACCGGGACACGGCCGCGTCGGCCGCCACGGCCGCCCTGCTCATGCTCAACCAGGACCGGCGCGGCAGCACGGATCCCGGGCGGGGCATGCGCGTGAGCGATCTGCTGAGCACATGAGGCCGGGGCAATGGATGTAGAGCGCGACGCAAGTCAAGACGAGCAAACACGATATGCACTATTATCACGTAGAGGACGTGTCTGCCTGCCTCAAACCCTCCCTGCTACATCGTAGGCTCTGAAACTTGCTCACACGGGACAAAAGCACGCCACGTCTTGGCGAGGGGGAAGTGCCAAATTGCAACTGCCGGCCAGACGGAAGACAGCTGCCAGCTCGCTCGCGCGCCTTGCACGTGACCGCTCACGTGCACAATCCACGAATTTAACGTGGGCTGTTTTTCCGCCCGGCAGCTTTTGCACACCCACCCACACACACCCCCCCCCCCTCGCCACGACACGACACGATGACCGTGCTGCGCGCCGGACCCTGTGCCGGCCTGTGTTCCGTGCGCGGCGGCATGCTGCCGCGGCGGCTGGCGAGTGCCGGTCTGTGCGCGGTAGCGTGGACGCCGGCAGCACGGACGACGCCGGCGGCCCCGAAGACGCCGGCAGCCGTGCCCGGCCGGGCCTTGGCCACGAGTGCCACAATGCAACAACGGCCACGGGCCGCTGCACATGCACCCTTCCTCACGAACCCCCCCCCCCGCCGCCGCCCCCTCTTCACCGCCGGCCCGCCCGTCGTCACCCACTACGTCGACCTGCCGCCCGACTACACCGACGCCACGGGCCTGCCCTTCCGGCGGCGGCAGGACGACCTCGACGCCGCCGAGGTTGCGGCCATCTTTGGACGCACGGCCGCCGGCGGGCTGACCCCTGCGGCGGCCACGCGCCTGCTGCGCATCCTGCACGGCCGCCGCGTCGCCGGCACGCTGGACGACCCGGCGCTGCGCGGCGCGACGGCGCGGTACTCGGCGGCGCAGGTGGCGGCGGCGCTGGCGTACCTGCGGCGCACGGTGCCGGTCGACGAGGTCATCAACGCGGGGCTGCGGGCCGAGGACGAATTGGCGGCGATGGAGGAGGAGGGGACAGCAGAGCCGCCGGCTGCCGTGGCGGACGAACACGCGGACCCGGAAAAAGCCCCCTCGGCCCCCTCCCCCTGGCGCGCCCGCCTGTTCCGCGAGCCGCCCGAGGGCAACGTGTACGGCGTCGGCGCGCTCGACGAGATCCGCGCGCAGAACCTGGCCAAGGCGGCCGAGCGCGAGCGCGCGCGCGCCGCGGCCGAGGCGGAGGCGCGCGCCGCGCAGGAGGCCGAGTGGGCGGCGCAGGCGGCGGCGGGCGGCGGCGGGCCGCGCGAACTGGCGGTGCCGGGCGCTGACGGCCGCGGCACCACGTCCTTGGCCGGGCCCCGGCCGATGAGCCCGCGCATGCAGAAGTGGGTGCAGGCGGCAACGTCGGACCTGGAGGCGCCGCCCGAGATGCCGGCGTGGCAGCGGCTGGGCCCGTCGTACGCGTTTGCCGCGGCCGTCGTCGGCGGCGCCTGGGCGGCGGCGTACCTGCTGACGCCGGACGCGCCACCCGAGCCACCGGCGCAGACGACGGAGACGACAGAGACGGAGATCAGCCCCCTGACCGGCGCGTCGACGGCCGCCACCGCCACCGTGCTCGGCCTGGTCGCGGCCAACGTGGCCGTGTTCGTGCTGTGGCGCGTGCCCCCCCTGTGGCGCGTGCTGAACCGCTACCTGCTGGTCGTGCCGGCGACGCCGCGGCCCGCGAGCCTGCTGGGCGCCGTCTTCTCGCACCAGCGCCCGGGCCACCTGGCGGCCAACATGGCCTTCCTCGTCTTCCTCGGCCTGCGGCTGCACGACGAGGTGGGCGGGCGCGCGGCGTTCCTGGCGCTGTACACGACGGGCGGCGTGCTCGCGTTCGCCGCCAGCCTGACGCACCTGGTGCTGTGGCCCGGGCAGCTGCACCTGACGACGCTGGGCGCGTCGGGCGCGCTGTACGCGGTGGCGACGGCGTACTTTGTGCTGCACCAGGCCGACGGCTTCAAGATCCTGGGCCTGCCGCCGGACCCGTACACGGGCGTGCAGGGGCTGGGCTTTGTCGGGCTGCTGCTGGTGCTGAACCTGCTGGCGCTGCGGGCCGAGCACCACAAGCGGTCCATCGACCTGGTGACGCACTTTGCCGGCATGGCCGTCGGGGGGGCCGTCGGGGAGTATCTGTACCGACGGAGGCGGCGGGCGGAGGCGACAACGCCGGTTCCGGACGTCAACCCGGACGTCAACCCGGACGTCAACCCGGACGGCAAACCAGACACAGCTGCAACCCCCTAAACCTGTACGATTGCCAGTCCACGATAGGAAACGTCGCAATAGAACTAGACCATCTCAAGAGGCGTCATGTCGGACGAGGGTACTTTGCCGTCACTGATGATGCCACTCGTGCAAATGTGCTGTCGTTGTCGTCGCTGTCGTGCGTGCGGGTGTGCAGGTCGAGATCGGTGCCGCGTGGCACGAGTAGGATCGGGGCGTGCGTGCGTGCGTGCGTGGTGCTGTGCGCGGTGCGCTGGCGGGTCCCCCGTTGTGCTGCTGCTGCTGCTGCTGCTGCTGCTGCTGCTGCTGCTGCTGCGCGTGGGTGGCACGGCGGACCGGGCCACAAACAAGACGCTGCAGGGCGCACACACCTGTCGCCAGCCGAGACCGCGATGCGGCACGCAGCCTGCGCGGCCGACGGGCCACGGGCCACGCAATCCGTCCTGCTGGTGCGACTGCAGCTGCGGTGCACGGGAAAACGAGGTGCTCGGGTGTCCAATGCCATTCAATGGTAAGAAGAAAAGTAGAAAGGTAAAGAAAAAAAAATTGAAAAAAAAGAGCCAACCCAAGAGCAACGCTGAGAACCTCCCGAGGGCAAAAACACCAGGGGGGGCGCAGACACAAAGGGGAGAAAACTATCCAAAAGAGAAAAACGAATGATGTTGTCCTCCGTATCCAACGAGCCAGAGAGAAAAGAAGAAAAAAAGTGAAAACGAGAAAGCAAATGGGTGGCCGTCCGAATCCGTCGTGTTCCAAAAAAAAAAATAACAAAGAGTAAACAGGAAAAGTAAAGAAAAGCCTCCGAGAAGAAGAAATAATCAAACAGAAAAACGCATGCAGACAGAGGGCGAGAAGCGAGCGAGGAGAAAAAAGCTGCCACGAGAAGAATCCTTCCAAAGAAACACGGAGAAAAAAAAAGGAGAAAGAAGAAGAGAAGAACAACAAAAACCACTCACAAGAGAGAGCCCAGAAAAAGAAGTACAAAAAAAGCAGACGGGAAATGCAAAAAAAAAAAAAAAAAAAACAAGAGCCAATCCAAAAGGCAAAAAAGGAAAAAACACGCAATCGTCGTTCGTCTCGTCCCCCGTATACCACAAAGGCCCAAGCCGGTCACGTTTCGCCGGCTCGCCCTTTTTGTCCCGTTGTCAGACGCCGGTGGTGGCCTCCAGCAACGCGTCCGCATCCACGCACACCTTCTCCGGCACGGCCCTCCCTCCCGCCGTCGCCGCTCTCTCGCAGAACGGTGTCGACGAGTTGGTTTCGACGGCGGTATTGATGGCGAGGACGGCATCGCACTCGGTGACGCGGTCAGGCGACGGCACCAGCCAGGGGGGTTTGCCGTCCCACCAGGCCCCAGTGCCGGGCAGCAGAAGGGAATCGCGGGCCCAAGCCCAAGGCATCGCCAGCACAGCTCAGTCCTACTGCTGCTGCTGCTGGTTCGCCCACCACTGCGCCGACTGCTGCGCCGCGCCCGGCCAGCTCGGCGGCGCTGCCGGCGACCCGGATCCGGGCGGTGGCATGTACTGCCGCGGCGTCTGGTCGTACGGCATGCCCTGGCTCTGCGACGGGTACGCCGGGCTCATCGCCGGCATGCCGCCGTACGGCAGGTTGCTCGGCGGCACGCCGCCGCCGCCGCCGCCGCCGCCGCTGCCGCCGCTGCTGGCGTGGCGCAGCTGCGACGGCGGGGGCTGCTGCTGCTGGTGCTGCTGAGGGGGCGGCGGCTGCTGGTGCGGCTGCTGCGCGTGCGGCTGCTGCGCGTGCGCCGCCGGGTTCGACGACGCCGGGTGCGAGTAGCTGTACTGCGGCGTCTGCGGCGGCTGCGCCCACATCTGCGACGGCGGGTAGTTGTACTGCTGCGAGAGGCCGGATGGTCCTGGATGGACGGTTAGCGCGCGTAAAGCAAGGCATCGAGAGGGAACACGGAACCCACGTTGGAGCGACGGCGGCAGCGACTGCGGCATGGCCGGCTGCGAGTAGGGCGCCGACGACATGAGCATCTGCGGGCTCTGGCTGTGCACGAGGCCCGGCTGCGGCATGCCGACGGCGGCGTGCCCTGACGGCCCGGCGCGGCTGGACGCGGCGTGGGCGGCGTCGCCGGCGGCCAGCGGCGGTGGCTGCGTCAGGCTGGCCGGCGGCGGCGGCTGCTCGTGGGTGCGGCGCCACTGGCTCTGCATGTAGTCGTTGCGCATCTCGCGCTGCTGGTTGATGGTGCGGTTGAAGTCGGACGCGTGGTGGGCCTGCGTCTGGATCTCGGCAATCGGCGTCGGCTGCGAGCGGTCCTGGTACGCTGGGCCGGTGATCTCCTGGCGGGGGGCCGTCTTGAGCAGGCTCGAATAGTCGCGGCTGCGCGTGTCGTTGTAGTCTGGGGGTTAGCGGATGAACAGCAAAAAATTCTTTGGACCACCTACCATGCGGCGCCAGGTGCGCGGGCGGCCCGCCAAAGTGCGGCGAGTTGCTGTAGACAATCTCCGGGTGCGGCTGGCCGACGGCGGGCAGGACGCTCTGGGCGGCCTCGGCGGCGGCCTCGCGGGCCTTGGTGCCGCCCGGGCGCTTCTCGCCGGCCAGGTCGGCCTCGGTGAAGCCCTGCTTACGGGCCTTGGTCTCCCAGTAGTCGTCGCGCACGCGGCGGCCGCCGACAATGACGCGGCTGCCAAACTGGCGGAACATGCTGCGCGCCGTCACAATGGCAATCTGGCGCGAGCGGTACGAGAAGGGCAGGATCTCCTGGGCGACCAGGTCGTCCTTCTCGGCCTGGTTGGCAATGATCTTGAAGAGCGACCGGTTCTTGTTGAAGAGCAGGTACGAGTCGCGGTAGCCCAGCACGCGCGCGCACTCGGTGGCCAGCATGAACAGCTTGTCGCCGCGCTGGGGCACGAGAAAGGTGCGGCAGCGGTACTCGCGGCCGCCCAGCAGCTGGCCGTTGGGCAGGATCTTCTTCTCGCCGGCCACGTCGACCTCGCGCGGAATGTACTCGTCGTTGCCCGGGCCCAGCTGGTCGGTGGTGTGGTCGCGGACGGTCGGCAGCGCCTTAAGCGTCGGCTTCGTCGGCGTCTTGGCCGGTGGCGAGGCCTGCAGCGGCGTGGGCGCCGTGCCAATGGTGGCCGGGGCCGGGAGGGGGGTGGTCGCGTAGGAGGAGGAGCGCTGGGACGGGGACTGGCGGAGCGAGTGCGGGCTGCGGACGGCCGCGTGTGACGACGCCTGCTGCTGCTGCTGTTGCTGTTGCTGCAGCTGCAGCTGCGGCGACTGCGGCGGCGGCGGCTGGGAGGAAGACATGGTGGGATAGGGAAGGGGGGTGAAGGAGGCGGAGGAGGCGGTTGGCTGGGCGTGTTGTGCTGAGGTCGTTTCAACAAGGCCTGCCGATTGTGTGGGGGGGTTCATCTGGCGGCCGCGTTTTCGGGGCTGGTCGTCTGCAGGAAGGGGGGAGGGGGGGGGGGAGGTAAAGCGTTAGCGATGGCCGGTGACGGATGTGACGATGCGCGACAACGTACTGTCATCGCCAGGCTGCTGTTGGTCCTGGTAGAGTTCCGGAGATCGGCTTCGCTTCAGGCCCCGCGAGGGGGTTGCAAGGTCTAGTCACGGGCGCGCATCAGTATTGCTGCTGTTGGAGAGGAGATTGGCGATGGCGGTACGTGGGAAGGTCATGGCGGGAGAGAGCCGTCGACGCCCGGGGGGGGGGGGAGGGGGGGGAGGATGCCACCGGGACAACCACACACCACACACGGGGGGAGAAGTATGGGGAAAAGGAAATAGACGGACAGGGCAGCACACGGACACGGACACGGACACGAGGGCGGGTAGAGACGGGAAACAGACAATCGGAGGAGGGAGGGGGGGGAGGACGGGGAAGCTGGAGGAGGATGTTGAGGAGGAGGGGGGGTAGAAGCGGGATTGTAGTATCAGGACGGAGAGACAGAGACCGAAACAGACACAACGAAGAAGCAAGGGCAAAGAGACAAGAGACAAGAGACAAGAAAGAGACAACAAGAAACTAGAGAACTAGAGACAAAACACAGACGACCACAAGAACCGAAACAGCCCACGGCGCAAAAGATCGCCGCAGCGCTAACAAAGTCCGGTGGCTCCGCGCAAAGGATGCAAGGGCAGGTATGCGGGCAGGGCAGGACAAGGACAAGGACAAGGATGGGCAGCGGGACGGAGGGCAGTGGGAATACGGCAATGGCCAAGCTCGACGGGCAGAAGAGGGGGCTGGTCGGCAAAAGGGAGTAAAACAGTAACGTAATGAATGGCGAAGGAGGAGGAGGCAAGGGAAAACGAGCCAAACGAGGCAAGGATGCTTGCTTTGCTTGCTTGCTGGCTTGCTGGCTTGCTTGCTTGTTGGTTCTGCCTAGAGGGCCCGGCGGGACAAGAGCAAGGGCGCCGGTGGGCACGGCCTAAACGGCAAGCGAGAGCAAACAAAAGAACCCGAGGCGAGTGGACAAAGAAAACGGGAGAGCACAAAAGGACGCGGCGGCTGGGCGGCTAGCGAAAAAAAAAATGGATGGGCCTTGGCCTTGGGGCCTTGGGGCCTTGGGGGGGGGGAGGGGGGAGGAGGGAGGCACCACACAACGGGACAACGGGACAACGGGAACAACGGACAACGGGGCGGCCACGGTCGCTGGAACGCGGGCGCTGGAGCCGCAAGAGGAACGGCGCGCGTGGTGGTGGTGGTGGTGGCTGGGGGGGGGGGGGGGGGGTAGGTAGGCAGGTAGGCAGTAGGCAAGTAGGCAAGTAGACTGGGGCAGGTAGGCTGCTGGTGGCTGGAACAGCGCGTGCAGCGCGTGCAGCGCGCGCAGCGCACACGCGCGGCGCGTGGGCGCGACGTGAAAAAGAACCCCGTTTTGACTCACCAGGAGAAGCAAGCGCTGCAGGATTGATGGTCGCACTGTCCGCGGCGGCAGGTTGTGCGGAGTACATGGGTGCGGCGCGGGCGGGAGAGAGGGAGCAGCAGCAGCAGCAGCAGCAGCAGCAGCAGGAGGGGGGAGCAGGGCAGAAAGAGGAGGACGAGAGGAGGAGGGGCGCGGAAACGACGTGTCGCGATGCCGTTGGGCTGAAGGCTCTTTGTGTGTGGCTCGCTGGACAGACGC
Source organism: Ceratocystiopsis sp. VPRI43766 (assembly GCA_019925685.1). NCBI lineage: Eukaryota > Fungi > Ascomycota > Sordariomycetes > Ophiostomatales > Ophiostomataceae > Ceratocystiopsis > Ceratocystiopsis sp. VPRI43766. The sequence goes on from JADHKF010000018.1 coordinate 96,515, forward strand.
GCCGGGGGAGCGATACGACAGGGTCGAACCAAGACAGTTGCGGAACAGCAACGGGTCCGAACTGGGGACAGATATGGGGGGTGCGATGGGGGGGGGGGGGGTGGAAGGGGAGGGGAGGGACCCGCGGCGTGGTGCGTCGCGCGCAGTGGGTATTGCGAGAGAAGAGTCGTCGTCGTATCGGTCTCTTTTTTTTTTTTTCTGGGGATCGAGAGAAAAGAAAGAGGAGGAGAGAGATAGGAGAGGGAGAAAGAGAGGGGCCGCCGCCGGATGGAGATGGGGATGGAGATGGGGACGGGGACGGGGGGGAGGTGGAGGGTGCAGGAACGGTGCAGGGACGGTGCAGGGACGGTGCAGGGAGGGGAGAGAGGAGGGGGGAGATGAGGAGGAGGAGGAGGAGGAGCAGTAGCAGTAGCAGCAGAAGGAGGAGGAGGGGGGAAGCAATAGCGCGTGGGTTGTTGCTGCAGACAGGTATCTTACACGCAGGATGCGCGGGAGCGTGGAGCGCAGGAGCAGCAGCGACGAGGACGGATTGGCTCGAATGCCGCCCGTGGATGGTGGCGAGAAGAGCAGAGTGCAGAGGCCCGGGAAACGAGAGCGCGAGAAAGAGAACGGAAACGGGGCGGTATATCTATTTTGGTTGGTGGATGTGTGTGGGGGGGAGGGGGGGCCCTGGGCCTGTCCTGGCTGTCCTGGCTGTCCTGGGCTACTGGGGAGAGAGAGGAGGGTGGGTGCGGCGGGTGCTGGGGCGCGGCTGCTGGCGCGCTGCAACTGCTGCACCTGCTGCACAGTGGGTGTATTACCGGGGCCGTCGTGCAGGGGGGGGGGGGAAGGAGGGCCCTGGTCGGGTCGGGCGGGCAGCGCTGGGTGGTCCGTGCAGGGGTGCTCTGTCCAGGCGCGGAAAGCGTTGCGTATTTGCGTATTAATCGTTTTCTTTTTCTTTTCTTTTTTTTTCGATCGTTGCCTTTTTTTTCTTTGATGGCACCAACGGCGCTGCAGACGCTACTCTGGAAGCGGACGCAACGGCGGCGTGCGGTGGTAGCGCGGGAATGGCCAGAGAGAGGGGGCGGTGGTCTTGGCGGGCGGAAGCGGCGGCTCGGTCGAGGGAGACAGACAGAGAGAGAGAGGGGGGGGGGAAGCAGGGGAGGCGGGAGACGGCGCGAGGGCGGCCGAGGGCGGCGGAGAAGGCGGCGGCGGCTGAGTGAGGGCGAAGATAGCCACCGACCGAAGGAGCGGGAAGGCGTCGAAAAGCGTGGTCCGTAGTCCGTAGTCCGTAGGCGACGGGCACGTCAAGACGTCGACTGTCTGTCAGTCGGGCGAGCGGGCCGGGCGAGCGTTGGCGGTGGCGACGCGCGGGTTGCTGGATAGGAGGATAGGCAGGACTGAAGTACGGACAAAGTACATCTGCAGCGGGGTGGAGAAGACGATGCAAGGGTGGATGGAGGGGGCAAAAGAACGAGAAGACGGGGGCAGAAGGACAAGGGCAGGAGGGAGAAGGACAAGGACAGGAGGGGAGAAGACGAAGACAAAATAAGACAAAGGACAGGGGAGGGGAAAAAGACAGGGGAGGAAAAGTAAAGAAGCAAGTAGATATCAAGTCCGAGAACGAAAACAACCCCGAGATAGCAAACAATGGCCACGAGACAACGACAAAGACCTGGCCGATAACAAAAATGAAACAACTCCGGGAGGGTCGTCCAGGCAGATCCGCGCGACGACCCGTGGTGTGGTGTGGTGCGTGGTGTCTGCGTGGCGCGTGGAGCCCAGCGGAGCCCCGAGGGCAGACGGCGCGGTGCCGATCCAGGGAACGGAGCGTCTGTTCTGAGAGGGGGGTGGAGGGTGGGAGGAGGAAAAAAAAAAAATACGATGGAGAAGAGATGAGCGATGGGGCCGCGCAGGGGTTGAAAAAGGAGAGACGATGGGGTCACGATGGGGCGGGCGGGAGCGCGCAGACGATGGGGGGGGGATGCGCACGATGCACGCACGATAGATGATGCACACGCACACACACGCACACACGATGCAGCGATGCAGAATGGAATGGGTGTTCGTGACCAGATTCGTGACCAGACACACACACACACACACGCTACAGAAAAAAACCACACTAAAAACCCGCGGCGATGCGACGCGCGTGCAGCGCTCTTTCCCGGCGCGCATCTGCGCGCGCACGCGCAAGCAGTATGCCCAAACAGGAAGCCGCCCGGGGGGGGGGAGAAGAGGGTGTTCCTGCCCGCCCGCCCGCCGGATACGAACCCCTCCAAGACCCAGAGCCCACACACGCTAGCGGCGCGGGGCTCCTGCCTGGAAAAACCGCAGGGCGGGCGGCAATGGAATGAATGCGTACTGGGGCGAGGCCACGGGCAGCTCCAGCAGCAGCAGCAGCAGCAGCAGCAGTAGCAGCACCAGCACCCGCACCAGCACCAGCAAACGACGCGTCCGACGCCGGAGACGTTCCTTGTGCTTCTTCTCTCGGCCCCCACCTGCGTGCCGCCAAGGCCCGGCACGGCCTAGCGCGGCAACGCCATCGCTGCGAGCATCGTGTGCTTTTTTGCTCTCTGCGCGCGCGGCGCATGCGCAGCACGCAACGCCGATGGCCAGCGCGGCGGTGCGCTGTCGGTATCGGTGGTGGTGGTTCGGATATGCTACTCCTGCCGTTGCCTGCCGCTGCCTGCCGCGCTGCCGCTTCGTATCGCTGCTGCTGCCTGCGCTGCGCCCGGCACGGTGTGTGTGTGGGATGCACATATCTCACGGGATTGGATTCCTTGCTCTGCCCCCCCCCTTTCCGTTCGTTAGTGTGTGGGCAGCAGCAGCATCTGCCGAGCCACCCCCCCTTCCCTTCCTTCGTGCGGCCACAAACACCGACCGCACAGGAAAAAAGGGACGAGCCGCAGGCGCAAATCACAAGGAGAACAAAACGTTCCGGCTGGTTCGCGCGGCAGGCCAAGGAAGAGGGAGGGGGGGGGGCGCGCACCGGGCAAGAGGTATTAGTCGCTGTGGAGGGGGGAACCAGGCAGGGGGGGAGGGGAGAGGGTAGGGTAGGGAGGGAGGGGGGGAGGGAGGGAGGGGGGGGGAAGGATGTTCTCGTGCGCCGGTGCGAGTGTGTGTGTGTGTGTGGGTGTGGGTGGGTGGGTAGGATAGCAGGATAGGCGCTTTGCGCGGGCGCGCGAGCAGGGGGGGGGGGGGCTTCCCTCTCTATCTCTCGTAGGGTTGGGTAGGTCGGGGACAGGGCTGCAGCGATCTCCGGCACCACCAGACACACTCACACACAGATAAAACCTCCAGATGCACCACTGCAGAACCAGGACACAGACACCACCACCACCACCAGAGAATGAAGATAGCAACCCCCCCCCTGTCGCACCCTGGCCGATCGTCGCCCCGCGGGAAACTGAAAAAAAAGCAAAAAGAACCCTGCGGACGGTCTCGGCCTTTGTCGCACAAGAAAGGCGCAGCAGGGCGCGCGCGCGGCTGAAAGGGAGGGGTCGATGAGGGGGAGGGGGCGGCTGACCCGTGCCGGGCGGTGTCCTGTGACGCGGCAGCGGAGAAAGTCGGGGAAGGAGGGGGGAAGACGGTGAGGCGGAAGAGGAGGGGGGGAGCAGACGCGTTTTTTGCCTTTTCGGCGTGGGTGCCTGGCGAGTGTGCCGGGCTGCCATCGGGAAACGGCAAGCGGTGAAGGGCGTTGGCAGGTGCGTGCATCATCAGGCTGTGCGCGTCGTGGCCTGGCGATGTCGTGTAGATGTAGATGTACTTGTATTTTGGATTTTCTTTGTAAATTTGTTCATTTTATTGGTTTATTTGTTCGTATCCATGTTTATTCGCTTTGATGCTTTTATTGATCTATTTATTCTTTTATTTTTGATTTTAGTTTTGATATTGATTTTAATTTATTTTGATTTTCTTTGATTTCATAATTCTCTTTGTTTACATGAGACTGCTTGACTGACGCGAGCCTTCACCGCTTTGCCACCGACCACCGCGTTTGCTTCTCTCGTTTGCTTCCCTCGTTTGCTGCCGTGCAGACAAGACGCTGCGCTTCGTTTGCTTTGGCCCTCTCCCCACGGGTATATAAAGCTGCCTCTTCTCCCTCTCTGGCCGGGCTTGTTCTTGCATCCACAAAAACCAAGAAAACAGCAGAGGGCGTCCTTTTTGACCGCGCCGCGGTTTCTCGGCTGCACCGGGCTGTCCTTGCGCTGCCACGAGGCGCTCGGGCAACTACCAGCAGACCTGACTCTTGATCCTGGCGTCCTTGACAGGAGCACCAGGGACTTTTCGGCTTGTCAGTTGCGCTGTCCCGCCCACCAAAGGTATGCTTCTTTTGACTCTTCTCTCTTTTCATATTTCCCTAACACGACAAGATGGACAAGTGCCTGACAGAAGTTGAACAGGCGGAAAACCAACTGCCCGGCGGTCGCAAAAAGAGTGTCCCCGCAGGCCACCAGAAGGGGAACAAAGTACTCTCGAGGATGGCAACCTCTGCGGAAACGGGGCCGACTCTGTGACTGTCATATGAGCGACGACCGGAGGAAAAGCCACATCGGAGATTGACTTTTCGGATGTTCTTGTCCGGCACCAACCATTGGCGCAAGCATGGTGCAACGCTGCAGAATGGGCCAGATGGCTCTCTCAAATTCCTGGCCTTCTTGTGCAGCCTGGGCAGGCCGCTTTGGGGCGCAATTCGCCGCAGCCGCGACTGTGCAAAGGAGGAGGGGGGGATCCGACCACGAATCTTGGCATCTACTGTCGGCTGCCTAACACGGGAGCTCGACGCCATGGCTTGTCGACGGAAAGGGGCCGGGAGATCGAGTCCATCCGCAACACGGCCTCGAGCCCAAGTGGCCAAGGTTGGGAGTGGAAAATGCGCCGTGGGCTGTGACTCAGCTGCCGGACGAAGCGTTTTCCTGACGACGAGCGTAAAGTGCCGACGAACGCGGACTTTGGAGACATTCGCCGGAAACAAGGGCAGCCACCGTGCTTGTGGCCGTGGTTGTCATTTCCTGCTGTCCTTGGCCTCGAGGGCGAGGATTTTGTCTAAGACTCGACCTCGCAAGCAGAGGCCGCAGCTTTGCTCATTAGGTTCTGGGCTGGGGACGTCAACAGGTTATGAGCCCAGCACTGCCCTGTCTGAGGTTTGGCAGGGGACAAGCTGGAGTTGAACGCGGGTTCTCACCGGGCAGTTTGACCTTTTCTGCCTTGTGCGGCATGGCAGCAGCCTTTCCATGACGATCTTGACATGCCTTGTTGGCTCCCATGCCCCTCGCGCTGTGTGGCGAGTCCACTGAGCGTACGGCCGCAGTGTGTGCGTCCAGGGTGCAGAACCACCGGACCACCTAGGAGAGCGGCCGTGGACAGTTCCTCCGTCTCAAACCGTGGAGTGCCGATAAGGGAACTTTCTTGTCCATGCTTCCTGGAGCATTGTGATCCCTGTTGTCACCAGCAGCCTCTGGGGAGTGTCGACCTCGAGGGATGGGCTGGCTCAGACAGAGGAGGAAGGGGACAATGGCTAACAGCGCCGACGAACGACAATTTCACTGCGTGTGCTGCCCTCAAGAACGACACCAAAATTGCCGGGACAGCATTGCCATATCTATCGGATGCAACAAGACACGCAGCCTGCATTTTTGCATGGCGCGATCCTGGCTCGCCACCTGCCCAGCATGCCACAACAATCCTATCTATGCAGCTCCATGACAAGAGCATGCAGGTCCAACACAGCAAGCACAGAGATTTGCCAAGAGAGAAGAAAACCAAGTTGCAGCCGTTGGCGGACGGTCGGCAACACCACCAAACACCAAGCAGCAAAGCAACCATCAGTCGGCCGAGAGCAGCCCAGGAACCGTTGCGTGCCGCGCTTAGGACGATGCTTTCCCGTGAAGCCCAATGCCATTTGAAAAGGGCGTCGCATGCTACACCTTGCATTTGGTGCTCTACCCAGCTACAGGTGACCGCGGTAGTCCTAGGTTGACGAAGAAGAACCGGACCTTCTGGCACCATCAAAAAGCTCTCTACGGAGAATGGACCGCAGCGACTCATCTGGCAAGCCTGGCCGTGTGTGTGCTCTACCGGTTTGCCATGTGGCACATTATTTTCAACCATGAGGATATAGCACTGGCAGTGTACATTGTACACCTGGAGGAGCGAAAATTCCCGGCCACGTTCATCCTTGTCACATCCGCGGTCCTTGTATGTCGGCAGTGGTCCGCGACGGAGCTGAAGCAAAAAGAAAAAGGCCTGAATGCCGAACTGACTGCGTCGGCGGGTTTTGGCAGACGGCGAGAAACAAATGAACGACGAGACACTGTGATGGCCCAGAGCCGGAGAACGCAGCCAAAGACACCACCTGCACCGCTTTATCCACCAGCAAATGGGCCGTGCAGCGTGCGGCATCACAAAAAAACCACCAGCAGAAGCAGTTCTCGCTGACCGTGGCTCACCGCAACCGTATTGGCATGGGCCTCTCCACGAGAGCTAAACACAATGATGCCCGGCAGAAAAGTGCAAATTATGTCTGACCCAGGAACAAGACAAAGCACGACAAATCTCCATCTCCATCAATGGCAGGTCTATCTGCGACCCGGCAGCACAGGGCAGAGACGAGTTCAAGTACAGATGCTGCTTTTCAGGCCGCCATTCTATTTCTGTGCTCGACACCGTGCTTCGCATTCTTGCCAGCCGCTGCGCAGGGCTGCTGCTGTCTTGCATTCCGTCTTTGTGGCCCGAGTCTGTGGCAACGCCAGGCACCAGCTGGGGATTATGCCCGGCACAGCGGCGAATCACTACCACTGCTGGCAAACGGGCCAAGGGGAAGAAGCAACACCCGACATTCATTCAGCCGCAGACGGGCCCGGGCGGTTTCGTACATGCTATACATCCTAGTCCTGTGCGACGGGCTGTGGTGGGCGATTATTCCCGGACGAGATGCCCGGGGCCTACGCATCAAGGACCACACTGGAGAGCTGGATTCCGACCTCCAATCTGTTGTTCGTCGTCTCTCTCATTCGGGCAGATGGAAGAATCAAGGTCCATCACATTCGCTCTTCACTCTTCTATCGCATGGCTTATCCGGCCTGCCTCTTCTCCCTAAATTGCCAAGCCTGGCCTGGGACGGCGACCAGCCGCTGGCTCAACACGGCCGGCCCGCAACTTTCTCTTCACTGGGTGCGTGCTGGATGGCTACTGACGACGGCAAGACAGTCCTGTTCAAGCTGACGAGCCTGGATCCGCGACACAGCCGAGAGCGTATATTCCACAGGTGCTATGGCCAAAGACGAGCGGTACAATGTACCGGCCAACAGCCACAACGGCCATAGTGGATATAGGGTCAAGAACCGGAGAAGAGGATGAGCCACCAAGAATGAGGACATGGCCTGCGGCGTGACAGTGCACCCTCCCGTTCTCTCACTGCCAGAGGTTGACGAGGCACACAGGCCGACAAAAGCCGTGGCCATTCGAACTGGACGTTGACATGGAGAAGGAACACTGGAGCAGACGACCGACACCATTTCCAACATACGGCGCAGAACATTACCCTGACAAAAGAGAGTGACTGGACAGCAGACCAAGCGAAGCCGAGCCCCGTTGCGGCGATGGTGCTGGCCCGGAGCTGCCGAAGCCGAGGCGGGACATTGCCAGATAACTGACAAGGACGGGCGTGGGCACTCTTTCGAACCACACGGAAAGCCACCCACGATGCGTTCAGAAAACGACACACCAACACAGGCCACTGCACAAGCCACTGTCGCAAGCTGAGCAGCCATGCAATCTCTGCACACTGTCTATGCTGTGACGAGGCCCAGCAAGAGAATCTAGAGCGAGACAGACACAATGTCTCGAGCGCATCAAGCACGCCGGGGGCAGCGATCCAGCAAGTTCCGATTCATTCTCCTGGCGCTCCGGATGCAGCACCAGCGATGCTTGGTCTAAGAATGTACTCCTGGTGCCCGCCAACACCGTGACGCAGACTGTGGCAGAGTGCCAGCTCTTGCAGAATGCAGCCCTTGCAGAAGGACTGGCTCAAGCTCTAGGACGCAGTCCAGGCCGGAGACGCTCAACGAAACCCTGAATTCCGAGCCGCGGAAACCGACAACACAGCTGCGATGTACGTTTCTTCTCTCTCCCCCAGCAAAGCCAAGACCCAAGACCGACTGGCCACTGGGCCTTGACATGCCGACACGTGCTTGTCTTGGCCGGAGCTCGCGGCCATGGCATTGTCGCCAGGATCTCCAGCCGCTAGGTCGTCGAAAATGCCCAAGCAGCTACTTGGACATCGTCTCCGTCAACAACTGGCACGGGTGTTCTGCCGCTGCATGGGCCGACGCCGCCGAGGCGGTCTCGCCCGGTCCATCCCTATTGCTCAGCACGTCGGAGCTGGGAGCATACAGCACTGCCAGGAGCTCTCCGCAGCCCTACGGCCGCGCAACCGTCACAGAAATGGCCGCCAGGGCGCATCCTCTCGCACAGGCACGCTGGAAAGAGCCGTTTACCCCTTATGATTGGCCTCTGTCCCGGAGCACTAAGTAAAGAGGCCACGACAACCGTTGTGGTTCATTTCGTCCTTCCCCGAGGTCCTGTTCGTCCGGGCGCTCTTCTTCTGCGCACTGCTGTTGTTGCAGCGACCGTTGGTCTTCCATCCTCTGCTCGAGTTCTCTACATTATCAACAACAACGGTGCTCTGCCGTCTCGCAGAATACACTCGAGGGTGGGCGCTTCGACAAACCGGTACAAGCGCCAAGCCCAGCCGCTTGTCGTTTCCCTCGAAGGACTCACAATCCTCGACATAGTCCCTGTGGCTGCCGTTGGCGGATCTCGGCCACGTCTCCAAGGATCACGCAACGCATCATGGACTGGTTGCATCTGCTCTCCTTCACCGCAAAGACACAACAAAGCCGTCATATTCTTCCTGTCCCGAGCTTCATGCACGGTCCAAGACCGGGGTACCAGTGCTGCAAAACAGATACGCCGAGAACGACCAGCCGTGCTGTGTATGGGGCGTGGTCCACCCCGGGCGGCACTCGACCTCTTCTCCCTGGGCTGGATGGTACCACCCGGACCAAATGCCCCGGCCTGCAAACAACGCCGGGCAAGCAAAGTGGCGCCGCTTTGAGGTAGAAGTGAGGCAAAAAAAGGACATAAGAACACAGACACTTGACCACCTGAAAGAGCTGCGCAGCACTGTAATAGCTGTTTGGGTTGATTGGCTCATTAGCCGTCTGGGTATTACACCCCAGGTGCTCCAACTGACAGAATCGGCACAAGATGGCCATGATCAAAATGAGTCGCCTCCATCGACCATGTCGACTGGGTCGAATCATGGCACGTGGCCGTGCAGATGCTCTGAACTGCGACTGAACCACGACAGCATTGGACACCACCTCCCGCCCATCGCACCCCGATGCGGCAGATCATGTTCATCAACCCGTGTGCCGCTCTGGATCTGCAAACGTCACGGCGACTTCCACCGTCTCGGATGCAACATTCCTCGAGAGGCCATCTCTCGAGGTGTGTTCCTGCCCCTTACCAGCAACCTTGCGAGAGTTGACGCATTCAAGTGGCTTCCTTAGCACCGCCTGGCCGGGGTTGCCCCCCTTGCCACCGCCGTCGCCCTGCTAATATGAGGCCGCCGCGGCCTAGATGCAGTCTTGCGTGCCGGAGTCTGGCCGGCTCCTCTTGGAAACGCCCTTGCGACACGTTGCTTTCGCCGAGGGGATGTGGCGAGCAGGGCTTTGGAGCCCCTGGACGCTTTGTCGACGACACAGACCTGTTCTTGCCGGACGAACCGGACATCGACTTACAGCGGGAGACAGGGGGCGAGGAATCGGCACGGGTGCCGGACATTTGCCATGAAGAAAAACTGGCCTGGCCTGGTTGGCGCTGGCAACAAGCTTTGGCTGCAAGTTGATCAGCCGACCGACATCGACACCGTCCAGGTTGGTTTATGGGCCGTGATTGCTCCCAGCTTGGGTGGGATGGGCTTCAACACGGTCCTCGAGCGCTGGCGAAGCAAGACACCACAGCTTCCTTGACTGCTTGGTTGGGTCGGGAACCACTGGACTCGCAGGCATCAATTCGCAGCTTCACTGGAGACGGTGGCCGAGCCAGTGTTTCCCTGCATATCATACGACCCCCGGCACCATCTTCCGTGCCTCTATACCTTTGGCCGGGGCCAGCGCATGCCTGGCTACTATATGACCATGGAGAATGGCACAGTCAAGAGAGATTCTCGGACCAGATGGACGGCGCAGCCGACTACTGTAGTGGAACAGCAGAGGCTGGACGCTCTGCAACACGTGCAGGACTGCCACACTGCGTGGAATGGCCTTGTCGGAACGTTGTTGCCTTTCTTGGATGTCGCCGATACGAACGGCAACTGGACGCCAAGAAAGCCGTCCGCGTCTGGATGCTGCAGACGATCTCGTCTACGCTGGCAGATGTCCTTAAAGAACAGTGCCGATGACATTGCCATCTGGCATGACACTCTGAAACAGCATCTTCATGCTGACCCTGATACGCTCTGGATGGACACCAAGTCCAAATACTCTACTGCCATGACAGCGATGTCTCGATGTCCGACAAACTATATCCAGTGGATCGAATCCTGGCAAATGACAATGTCGTACTGTGCCGCTCTCGAACCGACCGAAGCAATCGCCTATCGTCAATGGTGGGCGGACTTGACATTGAAAAGGGGTTTCCAACGCTGCGTTGGCATTTTCAGAACAGCATTCACCGTCCTTGTAGCAATGCTACATTGCCTCGAGAACAAGTCCACAACAGAAGAGCAGCTGAACTGGACAGAGCGGAAGAGACAAACACCCTCCCTCCAGCTTCTTCTTACTCTTCCGACTCTTCCGGCTCAGTCTCGTTTTCCTTTCCTGATTACCGCCACATCCCTCATGACAACACCGCACTGTCTGTTGCTCGGTAGCCGTCCACGACCGCTGGCCCCGAGACATAAACCCGAGTCGTTTGAACAACGCTGCTTCGTCGAGAACCGCCACGCCAACCTCCTCACAGGAGTACCGTCTCGCTGGTCTTTCGGCCCCACGTCATTGGCCTCGACGACGCATGCAGTGATGCGCATCCAGCCTAAAGTCCACGGAACGGGCTGTCTCATCCGACAACGAGATCGCGAGCATGAAGTGAGCCTCCTTGAGCACCCGTTTCTGCGTGTTGGCTTCTTGCCTTTCACGCCGGAGCAGGACAAGGCAGCCAAACGTCGCAAGCCATCAAGGCAACGGCACCATCAAGCGCTGATTCGGCCTCCTGTCCCTTTTATGGCCCGGGCCCGTAAACAGAGCTGTACCCCTCGTCCACCATACGGCAGCAACGCACGCCTATCCAACTCGTCTGCGGCAGGCTGTCTCCTCACCACCTCTCGCCATTGGCCGCAAGAGCCGTTCGCTCTACCTCCCGACACTGGTAGGCAGCAGGAAGAGGACACATGTGGTCTGACCCCGGGGACGGGAATGCCTTGCTGTACGAGCCGGTTGTCGACGGCATGGTATGCCACTCTGTTGCTCGTGCCGTTTCTTCTTGTTCTTGCTCAGTCTCTGGCTGTTTTTCCCCGCCATTTTTGGAGATAGTTCATATAGTCAGGCATCCTTTGATCAATCAGTTCACCACAAAACCAGTAAAACCACGCATTGTGCCATCAAGTAAATTCCAATACGACGTCCGTAAACCTCCCCCCCCTACTCGCTCCCGTCGCTGTCCAGCGCCTCGTCCTCGTCCAGCCCGTCCGCCCGCTCAACGTCCAGCCGGTCGATCTCGAGGCCGGCGTCGTCGCTGCTGGCGCCGTCGTCGTCGTCGTCTTCCTCTTCGTCCTCCTCCTCTTCTTCTTCCTCGTCGTCGTCCGCCTCCTCCTCCTCGGCATGGCCACCGTCGTCGTCGTCGTCCTCCTCCTCCTCCTCCTCCGGCTCCTCCTCGTCGGTCGTCTCGCCCGAGCCGTGGGCGCGCTTGGCCTTTTTGGCCAGCGGGGGCTGTGCGTCGCGGGCCGCGGCCGGGTCCGAAGGCTTCTTCTTGGCGCTGCCGTTGGCGCCGTTGGCCCCGTTGGTGCCGTTGGCGCCGTTGGCACTGCCGGCGCCGTTGGCCGCGCTGGCACCCAGGGCGGACGGCCCGTCGAGCGCGCTGAGGCTGCTGACGTCGGCGCTGACGTCGGCGTCGTGGTCGTGGTCGTCGCCCGCGTCGCCGGCCTCGCCGGCCTCGCCGGCCTTCTTAGCGGCGGCGATGCGTTTCCGGTAGTCGGACCGCTTGGACGTGCGGATGTGGTTGAATTCTGGGAGTCAGTTACTGGTTCTCCACGAGACTCGCGTCGCAGACTCACTCGCAAACTCCTCCTCCAGCTGCGGCCGCATAAAGCCAAACTCAATCTCGTCCAGCGCGGCCAGCACGTCGGCCGGCATGATCGTCTTCTTGCCCGCGTTCGTCGTCAGCGTGTTGGCCGCGTTGGCCAGGTGGCTGATGAACACGGTCGCGCTCTTGGTCATCGCCTGCACCGCCGTGCCCTGGATCTGCGTGTTGGGCGGCAGCACGCCCTTGGCCAGCCGCGTGAGCACCGACCGCGGCAGGTTGAATTCCTCAATGGTCATTGCATCGCCGCCGCCGCCGCCCCGGGACTCGCGCCGGCCGTCCTTGCTGTCCTTGCCGTCCTTGCCATCTTTCGCGTCCTTTGCGTCCTTGCCTGCCGCCGGCGATATTGGCGACGACGGCACCTGCTGCTCGTCGGGTGTGGTCTCGCGCGCAGATCCCGCTGTCGCCGCCGCCGTCTCGCCCGCCTCCGTCCCAGCCATCTCCGCCAGGGTCAGCGCCTGCTTCGTCGTTGTCGTCCCGGCTGCTGCTCCTGCTGCTGCTGCTGCTGCTGCTGCGCGGTCGCCCGTCTTGTCGTCGCCCGTGCGCGTCGCCGTGTCACTTTTGCGCTGGGGCATCGACGTGTGTGCGGGGAAGAGGGAAAGTGGAATCCGCGAATGGATTGGGAGGGCGCAGGTGGACGTTCGCCTGCAAACGAGACAGGCTTCTTCTTTTCCCAGACTCGAAAACGTGACGTGGATACAAAAAGCGGGGCCCTTTGATCTTCGCGTCAGGGTCGCGTAAAGTGCCATGGGGTCGGTCGGCTCTAGGCCCGTTCGAGGTGCACGCGTTCGAGGAGTACAACAGCGCGTCGACTTTCAGCTTTTCGGCTTTTCAAGTTTTTTTTTGATTTTCTCTACTTCCTATCTCCCCCCCTTTTTTTGATTTTTCAAAAGCACCGCAGGGAAAGCATCGCAATAACAAAATCATCGCAGGAGATCATCGCAGAGAAATCATCGCAGAGATCATCGCAGTAGAAATCATCGCAGTAAAAAGCATCGCAAAACTACCCCATCAGCCTTTCCACATCAGCACCCCCCACCTCTCCATCAGTACTTCACCCACCACACGACATCGCCCTTCGGCGGCGGCGGCGGCGGCGGAGGCGGGGGCGGAGGGGGCTTTGACATGTCCGCCCCCTTGTCCCCGTACTGGGGAGTATCAAACTGCTTGTTGCACATGATGTGTTTGGGTTCGTGTGTTTCTTGGTCAGGTGTGATTCAGGAATTGTAGCTTTTGTAGTCCAAGCGGTAGAAGTGTTTAGAGTGTTGAGAGTGTCTGGAAGAGAATAGGTTCGAGCTCTTCTTGGGTGCAGACTGGCCGGCCTTTTATGCTTCTCCAGGAGCAGTGATTGAGGAGGCCAGCTCGCGACGTCTGTGACGGCAGAATGCAGCACAAAATGATGCAAGCACGTTCATCCCTCTGCGTGCTCCTGTCAGGATGACCAGACAGAGCTGTGATTTACCAAGGGATATGTCTTGCAGGGTGATATCATGTCGCCGGTGTCATCGGTGGCTGCAGGAAGTGAGGCGTACAGGCCACTGATGTCGGTTGTCTGGAGGCATGCTTGCGATATGTTCGCTGAGGCAGCCCCTGGTAGCATAATACCGACCCCGCGCTCCGTCCACTGTCTGAGGCAACTCTGTCTCTTTGCCCCTGTCATCAAGAGCACCTCAATCACTTTGCTCGCTGCGAGGTCCAACAAGGAAAACCAAAGAGCGCATTCCGGTTCATAGTGAGCCAAGCAGCTGGGTGTATCATGCCTGTTGTCACCGCGTTTGACTGTGTTGAAAGCGGCACAAGGAGCCAGACAGAGCAGGGTTCAAACTTGCAGGCTGCCGCAAACGACGGGGCCAGCTGTCTGTGACAGACTATTTTTCCTCCGAGCTTGCTTCTTCTGTGATTCCGTTATTTATGGTTTGTATGCTGGAGGTCCTAACACCAAGAAAGCAGAAAAGACAAAGTATATATATGTAGACTTTTTTCTTCACTACTCGGTGGCCTTGAAGCGAATTGCCATCATGGAGGGAAGTCGAGCCTCCAATCTGTAATATATTGGCTGGTTACAGGGATAAAGCAAGCCATATTCCATTGTTCTCATGTACAGGAAATGGTATGGTCTATGTAGAGATAGTTTGGCTTTTTGAGTGAATATAAAGCTTTTTTGTCCACTGGTAATTGTCTTCTTGCCAACGTAGTTGTTTGATTAAACAGAAGACCATTCTGCATTCCCTTCCCCGCCTATGATACTACTAACTTCAAATCACGCTGAGCATACTGTCCGATACTACGATCAACGGCCCGCCTCGTCAGAAGCCATCTGATTGCGAAGACATGCCTATTCACCAAACGCACAGTCACCATGGTTGTTACCAACGGTCCAGGAAGCACCTGGCATCTCGTGAAAACACATTGATGTCATTATGGGTTTATTCATTTTCATTTCAATATTTATCTATGTCTCGGTGGGAACAGTCAAGGCAACAAAGACAATATAACATTTATAACAGCGGGGGCGCAACATCATGCGAGGTATGAAAGGCAATGGCCGTTCCTTCGACAGCTTTCATGATTGTCTTCCGCCGGCGTATTGGGTTATGATGCGAAGGATGCTTGTTGTCAGAGCTGGTTATACAGTATTTTATAGGAAGCATTGTATAACAAAAAAAAACAAATTCTCCTTCTTCTTTCTTTCCTTTACTCTGTTTTACTTTTTTCACAGATCGTCAAATTTTCAAATAACCAAAAAGGAAAATCAAAGAAAAGAAAGAACACATTTTTGTGAACCGACCTCTTTCATCTGTCCTCTATGCTTACTTTCTAGTGCGGCCCAGCCCTTATAAGCCTTTGTACCACTGCTGGCTTTCACGTACGGCCATAGATACTGGAAAGCACGGGATCCCGTCCGCTCTCCCCTAGTTAAACCAGTAATCGGCGGATTAGTAGTTGGGTCGGTGACGACCAGCGAATACCCGCTGCTGTACGTTTTTTTTCTTTTTTTCTTTTTTGCCGTTTTTTTTTTTTCAAACTTTGAACTCGCTCACCGCCCGGCAGTATACCAAGTGGGCCATACCCAACACAGACTAGCGCCATCTGACTGGAGAAAAAAAGTGAAGCATCAAGACGAAGGAAACGAAAGACCGACACATCAAAAACCACCACCAACGCACGCACACACCATGACAAGCCTCAAGCGGTCGGCGCCCGTCGACGACGCCGACGACGCGGGCGCGCTGCCCGCGGGCAACCTGGCGAGCAAGACGTACGTGCGGACGACGAAGAGCGGCAAGGTGCAGAAGATTGTGCGCGAGGTGTACCTGCGGCAGGACATCCCGTGCGCGTCGCAGCTGTGCGCGGCGTGCGCGGCGGCGGCGCCGCGGGACGCGGGCGGGCAGGTGATGGCGGGGGCGGCCGGGGGGGTGCTGAGCGCGCGGCCGGCGGCGACGGCGGCGTTCCCGCGGGGCGCGTACGTGGTGCCGGACACGAACGCGTTCCTGCTGGCGATGGACGTGTTTGAGCACCCGGCGGCGTTCTGCGACGTGGTGGTGCTGCAGGTGGTGCTGGAGGAGGTGCGGCACCGGTCGCTGCCGCTGTACAACCGGCTGCTGGGGCTGACGCGCAGCGACGAGAAGCGGTTCTACGTCTTTTTCAACGAGTTCCGGCGCGAGACGCACGTGGTGCGGCGGCCGGGCGAGTCGATCAACGACCGCAACGACCGGGCCGTGCGGCGGGCGGTGGCGTGGTACGGGGAGCACGTGGCGGCGGCAGCGACATCGACCTCGGGGGCGGAGGCGCCCGCCGTCGTCATGCTCAGCAACGACCGGGCCAACCTGCGGGCGGCGCGGGCGGCCGGGCTGGCGGCCAGCACGCTGGCCGACTATGTGCGCGGGCTGCCGGACGCGGACGTGCTGCTGGACATGCTGCCGGGGAAGCAGGGCGACGATGACGATGGCAATAACGACGACGACGACAAAGACCAGAAGACGGTGTCGCGCGCGCAGCGCCACCTGTACCCCGAGCACCTGTCGCTGTCGAAGCTGCGGACGGGGGTGCGCAGCGGGCTGCTGCACGAGGGCCCGTTCAGCGTGTCGCCGTACAACTACCTGGAGGGCACGGTGCGGACGGCGGCGTTCCCGAAGCCGCTGCTGGTGCTGGGGCGCGAGAGCATCAACCGGGCGGTGGACGGCGACGTGGTGGTGGTGGAGGTGCTGCCGCGGGAGCAGTGGCGGCAGCCGTCGACGCGGCTGGTGGACGAGGCGACGGTGACGCAGGACGAGAATGCGGGGGGCGAGGAGGCCGACGACGACGACGATGGGCCGGGCGGCAGCGACCGCATCACGGCGCGCGAGCGGCGCGCGCTGCAGGAGGACGTGCGGACGGCGCAGCGGGGTTCTGGGGCGGCGGCGGCGCTGGTGGAGCCGACGGCCAAGGTGGTGGGCATCGTGCGGCGCAACTGGCGGCAGTACGTGGGCCACATTGACCAGACGTCGGTGAGCAAGAGCGCGCTGGCGACGGCAGGCGGGGTGGCCGGGCAGGGCCGCAAGCAGGAGACGGTGTTTGTGATCCCGATGGACAAGAAGATCCCCAAGATCCGGCTGCGGACGCGGCAGGCCGGGGCGCTGGTGGGCCAGCGGATTGTGGTGGCGCTGGACGCGTGGGAGCGGGACGCGCGGCACCCGGTCGGGCACTTTGTGCGGGCGCTGGGCGGGCTGGAGACGCAGGCGGCGGAGACGGAGGCGCTGCTGCTGGAGTACGACGTGCAGTACCGGCCGTTTCCGCGCACGGTGCTGGACTGCCTGCCGGCGGAGGGCCACGGGTGGCGGGTGCCGGCGGACCCGGGCGACGCCGGGTGGCGCAACCGCGAGGACCTGCGCGACCGGCTGGTGTGCAGCATCGACCCGATCGGGTGCCAGGACATTGACGACGCGCTGCACGCGCGCGCGCTGCCGAGCGGGCGCATCGAGGTGGGCGTGCACATTGCCGACGTGTCGCACTTTGTGCGGCCGGACACGGCGATGGACCGGGAGGCGGCGGTGCGGGGGACGACGGTGTACCTGGTGGACAAGCGCATCGACATGCTGCCGATGCTGCTGGGCACGGACCTGTGCTCGCTCAAGCCGCGCGTGGAGCGCTACGCCTTCTCGGTGCTGTGGGAGCTGGACGCGGCGACGGCGGACGTGGCGGCGGTGCGGTTCACCAAGTCGGTGATCCGGTCGCGCGAGGCGTTTAGCTACGAGGACGCGCAGCGGGCGATTGACGACGCGGGGCGGACGGACGCCCTGACGGAGAGCGTGCGCACGCTGCTGCGGCTGTCGAAGCTGCTGCGCCAGAAGCGCATGGACGCCGGCGCGCTCAGCCTGTCGTCGCCGGAGGTCAAGGTGCACACGGCCGGGGCGGGGGCGGCCGAGTCGGAGACGTCGGATCCGCTGGCCGGGCCCAGCGTCGAAGCCAAGGCGCTGCTCGACACCAACTCGCTCGTCGAGGAGTTCATGCTGCTGGCCAACATTGCCGTGGCCACGCGCATCCACGAGGCGTTTCCGCAGACGGCCCTCTTGAGAAGGCACGCGGCGCCGCCGGCGACGAGCTTCGACGAGCTGGCGCGGCAGCTGCGCGCGGCGAACCCGGCGTTTGCGCTGCGCACCGAGTCGTCCAAGGCGCTGGCCGCCAGCCTCGACGCCTGCGTCGACCCGGCCGAGCCCTACTTCAACACGCTCGTGCGCATCCTGGCCACGCGCTGCATGACGGCCGCCGAGTACTTCCCGGCCGGCACGCTGGCGCCGCCCGCCTTCCGCCACTACGGCCTGGCGTCGCCCATCTACACGCACTTTACGTCGCCCATCCGCCGCTACGCCGACCTGGTCGTGCACCGCCAGCTGGCCGCCGCCATCGGGTACGCCGACGCCGCCGCCACGGCCCAGCTCGCCACGCGCGGCCGCCTCGCGACCGTCTGCCGCAACATCAACGCGCGCCACCGCAACGCCCAGCTGGCCGGCCGCGCCAGCATCGCGTACTACGTCGGGCAGGCCGTGCGCGGCCGCGAGACGGTTGCCGACGGGTTCGTGCTGCGCGTGTTCAGCAACGGCTTCGTCGTGCTCGTGCCCGCGTTCGGCATCGAGAGCGCCATCCGGCTGCGCGACCTGGCCGCGCCCGAGCCGGCCGCCGCGCTCGACCCGGACACGTACACGCTGACGACGCGCATGGCCGAGCCGGTGCCGGCGGGGGCGGCCGGCGCCGCGCCGGGGCCGGCCACGCGCCCGGTGACGATCCGGCTGTTCCAAAAGGTCGTCGTGCGCATCACCGACCACAAGGACGAGACAACGGGCAAGCGCAGCGCCAAGATGACGTTGTTGAGGGCGTGAAAGGATAGGGAATCGGGAATCAATTCGTACATGGAACCAAATAGAAACTACAAAACACCGCCTCACGCCGACTCCGACCCCGTGCCCGGCCGGCTCGCCGAGCGCCGGCGGAAGTGCCGCGGCATGGGCGGCACCGCAATGGGGCCGCCCGCGTACGCCAGCGCCGGCACGGTCAGGCCGTAGCCCTCGGTGTGGCCCTCGGCGTCGTGCTGGTCCGTCTCGACGCAGATGCACACGTCGAGGCTGCCGTCGTGCGCGCGGCCGTGCGTGGCCGCGTGCGCGGCGCGGTGCTGCGAGCCGGCGCCGGTCTCGCCCGCGTGCAGCGCGTAGTGGCCGTCCTTGCCAAAGTGGGAGGAGGGGGGCAGGGTGCTGCCGGGGGTGCCGGTGGTGGTGGCGGTGCCCCCCGCCGTCGACGGCCGGACGGCTGCGCGCTTGCGGGAAATGGAGCGGCGGCCGAAGCGGGACGTGGCACGTGACTCGGGCTCGGCGGGGATGGGCGGGGCGGCAGGGCGGCCGACGCGGTCGGCGTCGGGGGCGGGGGCAACAGCATCTGGGCCGTTGGCTGTCGTCTCGTTCGTCGTGGCCGCCGTCGTCGTCGCGTTCGTGGCCGTCCCATTGGTCGGCGCCGTTTCCGCGGTGCCGTCGACCCCCGTCACCTCCGGCTCGTTCTCCGTCAGAATGGCATAGTTGCGGCTCGGCATGGTGACCTTGTTGTGCGAGGCGGTGCGCGTGGTGGTGCCCGGGTCCTTGTCGAAGAGGCGGAAGAGGGTCTCGTCGGTGTCGTGGTTGAGGTGGTGGATGCGGTTGCGGCGGGCGAGCAGGTTGGCAATGGCGGCGGGCGGCGGCTTGTTGGTGATGGCGGAGGAGACGACGTTGACGCTGAAGCGGAAGTCGTGCTCGGCCGGGATGCCGAGGGCCGGGTTGGCGTAGAAGCGGCCGAGCGCGGCCAGGTGCACGTCGCCGCCGAGGATGGTGACGCGCACCGAGTGGGCGGCGCTGACGGCCTGCAGGCGCTCGACGAGCCAGTTGCGCTCGGCCTTGTGGGTGCGGGCGGTGTAGTGGTCGTCGAGGTCGTCGAGCAGGTCGACGCTGCCGTCGAAGCTGTTGATGAAGCCGCCGCCGACGCCGAAGCGGCGGTGCAAAAACTTGACGGGGCCCATGACCGGGCTGCTGAAGACGTTCTCGAGCCAGGTCAGCCGCGGGTACGCAATCGGGATGCCCAGCAGCAGCAGCAGGTGGCGGATGGGCTGGCCGGCCGCCCGGGCGGCCGCCAGCTCGCCGTCGACGCGCGCAAAGATGCGCTCGTACGTCTCGGGGTAGTTGACCTGGTGGCGCGTGCGCTCGGTGCGCGCGTCGATGCCGAGGAAGGCCATGCGCGCGCCCAGCTGGCAGTACATGCTGTGGGAGTGCTCGGCGACGTAAGGCTGGGGGTTAGCTCTCTCTCTCTGTTTCTGTCTCTCAGACACGGCATCGTGGACGTACCCCCGGCTTCGCCCCGATAATGTAGCTCGGCTCGACCAGCGGCGCGGCGACAAACGTGTCGACCAGCTGCTGCGCGTCGCGCGCCGGCCCCTTTTCGGGCGCGTCCGACGTAAAGGTGGTCGCCGGCGGCGGCAGGTGGTGCTGGAACAGCATGTAGTACTTTTGCGCGGAGCCGCCGATGCCGCGGAACATCTGTGGTGTCAGTCGAGCAGGCATCCGAAGGAAATGTCACGTGACCTACATCGCAGCGCATAAACTCGTCGACGTAGGAGCCGAAGCCGTCGATGATCTGGGGGTCAGCGGTCTTTCTCGGGTGGTTCTTTCTCAGGTGGTTGACGCACATCGTGATCGTCCCAAATGTTGAGCTGGGCCACCTGGCCGTTGGCGGCGGCAAACGGCTCGGTCGCGTACCAGCGCAGGTAGTTGGCCAGGTAAAAGTCGTCGACGCGGCGGCGCAGGTCCTCGGAGAAGCGGTAGGCCTTGCGCTTGTGCGGGTTGCCGATGGCGGTCCACTCGCGCAGCGGGCCCGAGACGCGGATGCTGTCGTTGTAGATCTGGTCGCCGCCGCCGAGCATGACGTGGAAGGGCCGGGCGGCGTGGGCGCGCAGCACGTCCTTCCACAGGGCGGGGCCGCTCCAGGCGTCCTCGTCGGTGCCGACGCTGAAGCCGTTGCACGAGTAGAAGAGCACGCGCATGGCCTGCGTGGCGGCGGGCACGACGAAGACGTTGGTGCGCGCCTGCGTCGCGTGGGCGAAGCGCATGCTGGGCGGCAGGCTGTACTGCCAGGCCGTCTCGGCCGCGCCCAGGGGGACGACGACGTCGAAGCGCCAAAAGGTGCTGCGCGGGTCGGAGTAGAGGCAGTTGCCAAAGACTTCGTGGCCGGCAGCGTCTTCATCGGCAACGCGCCGCACGAGAATGCTCGGCACAAACGACGGCGACGCGCCCACGCCGCGCGTGACGACCAGCACGCTGCCCACCCACTGGTTGCCGCCGTCCATGCGGCGGTAGTTGAGCAGCGGGCCGCAGAGGATTTCCTTGCCGTCGGGGGGGGCGGTGGCGGTAGTGGCAGTGGCGCCAGCAGCGCCAGCGGACTCTGCGTCGGCACCACCAGCAGCACCTGCAGCACCACCACCCACCACCAGCGGCTTCGACCGCGCTCCCTCTGCCGACGCGCCCTCGGGCGTCACGCGCGACGCGTTGAGAAAGGCCGTCAGGTCCTTGGTGTCGCCGCGCGGGCCCTCCTCGTCGCGGGCGGCGGGCGCGCTGGCGCTGGCGCCGGCGCCGGCCTGCTTGTCCTGCTTCTCCTTGGCCATGGCCGTCGCCGCCGCGTGGCGCGCAAACGCCGACGACTCCTCGTGGCGCCACTTGCTGGCGGACGCGTGCGGGTTGCGGTCGTCGTGCTGTTGCGCCTCGGCGGCCGCGACGGCGGCGGCGGCCGTGGCCGTGGCCGGGTCCGTGTCGGAGAGGGTCTGTTTGTGGCCGGCCATGGAGACGATGGTGGTAGAAGGGAGTGAGAGAAGGCAATAACAGAGACAACAATGAAGAGAAAAGAAAGAAAGAGACAAAAAAAGAAAAAAGAGGAACCAAAAAAAAAACACAATCGCACTGCGCAAGAGAAAACACAATCTCACTGCGCAAAAGAAAACACAATCTCACTGTCGCAAGAAAAAGAGAAACTTCAAAACAAAAGTCAACAGCGTCGCATCCAGAGGAATGGGCGCTGTAATTACGGCTGAGCCCTTAGCGGCTTGGCCGCCCTAGCGTCGTGCGCGGCGCCCTTGCGCCCCCGGCGGCCATGATGTCACCCCACCCTGCGCCCGCTGGGGCGCACGGCGATCGCAATGCGCCGCGCCTGGTTGGCCGGCCACGGGCTGCAGGTGCCAAGCCCGCACCACAGCACCACAGGGCGGCCTCTTTGTTCTCTCGCTGCCGCAGCAAGAGCCCTTTCCGCCTGTGCGTCTGACGCGTCATACCGGGCTAATTGGCGAATGCTGGGGCTACGTGGCGACCCTCGGCCGACACGGCGTCGTCGGAGGCCTGTTTTTTCGGTGACGCGCGCACTGTGCCGTCGACGATCCACCGGGTGATCCACCCGCCCTGCCGGGATGGATCCCGGGGAAGGGCGTTTGTTGGGACGACGACGCCGGCAGCGGGACGCTCCGGGTCGGATGCAGGATGCGGCAGGATGCGGCAGGATGCGTAGCAGGCAGCGCAGGATGCGTAGCAGGCAGCAGGCACAGGAACCGAACGACGTCAACAAAGAGGCTTGACGTACGGTACATTCTGCCGGGCGGTGAACAAACACCCTGCCAAAAGCGGTGACCCCCGGCAGAAACGCGACCTGGCCCCCTGCTCCATACACCGCAAGGAGCTTTCCACCGCAACGAGCTTCTGCTTCCCCTGGCTTCGCCGACCACGCGACACCCGCCATGGCTTCCACGCACGCGTCCGACGGCGATCCTGCGGCCGATGCTGCGGCCGCGGCCACCGTGGCTTCTGTCTCTGCCACCGCCGCCGCCGCCGCCGACGACGACGACGCCTTTGTGCGCCACGCGGCGCTGTCCTACGCCGTGCCCCTGGCCACCGACGACGGCCACCTCGAGCAGGCGCTGCAGGCGTGCGCGCGCGCGGGGGACGCACCGGGGGCGCTGCTGGCCGGGCTGCCGCAGCGCTCGTCGCTGTTTTTTGGTGGGTGTCGAGTGTGCGAATGTGGAATGTGCGAATGCGTTTTCGTGTCACCCTCTAATGCATCCCAGACGAAACCGCCGACGTCTACCTGGTCGTGCGCACGCCGTTCCAGCCGGCGGACCGGCTGGCCGCGTACGGCGCGCGGGTGGCGCTGACGCTGGACGCGCACATTCTCAACGGGGCCGCGCCGGGGCGGGGGGGAGCGCCATCTGTCAGTGCCAGTGCCGCGTCCGCATCATCCACCGCCCCTCCGCCCGTCGTCGAGACCATCTACAGCGGCCGCATCGAGGCCGGCGAGGCACCGGTCGTGGCCGTGAGCGATCCGGAGGTGGAAGAGGGCGAGAGCGAGAACGGCAGCGGCGACAGCGACAACGAGAGCAACTGCAGCAACCCCCCCAACCGCCACAGCTACCTCGTCTGGAAGCGCGCCGTCTTTTTGCGCCGCCCGCGCGCCCGCCTGCACGGGCCGGCCGTGTCTTTTTCGGCGACGGCCACGCTGCTGCCGGCGGCGGCATCTCCCGCGAAAACGACGACGCCAACCACCACCACCCTCCCCCCGTACGCCGACTCCGCCGGCTACCTGCGCAGCCGCCAGCCGAGCGGGCTCAACCTGCTGGCCGCGTTTGCCGGCGACCCGGCGGCGAGCAGCGACCCGGCGGCGACGGGGCCGCGGCTGTCGGCGCAGCGCGTCGCCCGCGTGGCGCCGGCGGGGACGGGTGCGGTTGGCGGGGATGCGGCGACGGATGCCGAGAACGACGGAGGCAGCACCCCCCGCCGCCGCCCGCGCCCGCTGCGCGCGGCCCAGCCACCCCTGGCCCTGAAAATCGCGCCCGCCGTGCACACGCGCGTGCGCTTTGCGCGGGCGAACCACGGCGCGACGGCGGCGCCGACCGACGCGGCCGTCGTCGCGCTGCTCGAGGTCGACTTCACGCCCTTTTTCGACTGCGAGGCCGTGCTCGCGGCCATTGCCGTCGACCTGCCCGGCGGCGGCACGGTCACCGACCTGAACACCGTGGGCGGCGGCGGCGGCGGCGGCGGCGGCGGCGGCCTGCGCCTGCCGCTGTACTGCGTCGCGCGCGACCACCTGACGTTTCTGTACCGGCTGGCGCCGGGGGGCCCGGAGGGTAGCGACACCACCACCACCCCCCCCCACGTCGCCATCGCGCTCGACGCCCGCCTGCTGGTCCTGCCCGGCGTGTGCGCCCCCCGCCTGCGCCTGGCCTGGACGGCCGCGCTCGACTTTGCGCCGCCCGTCAACCCGGCGTTCGGCGCCGCCCTGCTGCCGCCGGCGCCGCTGCAGCGCGCCCACCGGCCCTCGCAGCTGTCCATCGACGGCATGTCGTCGTTTGCCGCGCCCGCCGTCGCCCGCCCCGACGCCCTGCCGTCGCTCGAGGGCGACACGCTCGAGACCGTGACGGCCCTGCCCAACTTTGGCATCACCCTGACCCTGACGGCGCCCGCGCACCCCGTCTACGCCGGCGAGCCGTTCCGGTGGCGCGTGCTGGTCGTCAACCGCGCGACCGACGGCACGACTGCCGACCGTGCCGACCGCGCCGACGGCACGACTGCCGGACCCCCCCCCGGCCGCCGCCTCGCCCTGCTCGTCCTGCCCCGCCGCCGCCGCAACGACGTGCGCGTGCTGCGGCCGCCGTCGGCCGCGGGCCCCGCGGCCCCCGCCGCCGACGCCGTCCTCGACGACAACATTGTCCACGCCATGCAGAGCAGCTCGCTCGTCGACCGCACCGACGTCGTCTGCCTCAGCACCGCCGACGACACGCGCGTCGGCCCGCTCGCGCCCGGCGCCTGCCACGCCGCCGCCCTGCGCTTCGTCGCCCTGCGCGCCGGCGTCGTCGCCGTCGACGCCGTCCGCGTCGTCGACCTCGGCTCCCAGGAGCACGTCGACGTGCGCGCGCTGCCGGCCATGGTCATTGCCGAGGGCAGCAGGAAGTAAGGGATAGGCCGAAATTCATTAGACTCAAGTATATACAACCCTACGCCAAGTCGTCCACGTCGTCCCACCCCATCTGCGCATACAGCGACTGCACGCTGCCGGCGCCGGCGGCCAGTGGCCGCGCCGCGCTGCCGGCCACCGCGTCCGCCCGCCCGTTCTCCTCGTCTCCCGTCCCGCCGGGCCCTGCCGCCGCCGCCTTGGCCCGCGCCGCCGCCGCCGCCGCCGCCTCCCACGGCGACGCCGGCACCACCTGTACGGGCGCCCTGGCCTTGGTCGGCGTCTCCAGCAGCAGGAGCGCCGACGTTGCCGCCGTCGCCGCCGTTGCTGCGGACGCCGGTCCCGCCGACACCGCCGCCCGCGGCACGCGCGCCTGCAGCGGCGACGACGCCAGCACCGCGTCGGCCGGCGCCAGTACGGCCGCACTCGCCGCCTGCGCCGCGTGCTCCGCCTGCGCCGCCTGCGCCGCCTGCCGCGCCCGCGCCAGCGCGAACCGGCCCATGGCCGCGGTGGCGCCGGCGGCGCCGCTGGCTTTGACGGCCGAGTCCGGCACGGTGCCGTCCCCCCCCAGCACCGGCGTCGTCGCGACCACGTGCCGCTGCCGGCCCGCGGCGAGCGGCGTGGCGGCGACGCGCGGCGACGCCGTCTCGTCGAGGGCGCGGCTGCCGAGGCTGCCGAGGCTGCCGAGGCTGCCGCGGGCGAAGAGCGCAGTCGTGGTCGTGCTTCCCGGAAGCGCCGCCGCCGCCGCCGTCACAAACACGTCGTGGAACCGGTTGTTGACGGGCGTCGCCTTGACCTCGGCGGCCGGCCGCGCTTTTTTCGGTTCTGGGGGGTTAGCAGGAGGGGAGACGACGAAAAAAGACAGACACTGCACGTACTTCGCACCGGCGCAAACAGCCGTTTTTCCGCCGCCTCGACGGCCGCCTTGCCCGCCAGCTCGCGGTTCGGCTTCTTGAGCGCCGAGATGGCCGCCTGCAGCTCGGCCTCGACGAGGGCCTTTCTTCGGGCGCGCTCGTCGGCGGTGCCGGCGCCCACGCTGTCGGACACGCTGCGGACGAGACTGCCCGGGCGCTCCCGCGACGACGACGACGTCCCACGCCGCAGCAGCGGCGGGATCCCGGCCGACGGCTCGCTGGCCTCGCGCTTGAGCCCCGGGATGGGCGCCGCCGTGGCGCTGCGCATCTGCGCAATGGCGTCGTTGGGCCCGCGCGACACGCTGCGGCGGAGGCGCTCGTTGGACAGGACGCGGGCGAGGTTGCGCGTCGACGTGTCGGTGGCGCCGGAGCCGCAGCCGGAGCCAGAGCCGGAGCCGGAGCCGGACGGCCGGCCGCTCGGGCGCCGGACCGTGGCCGCGCCGGGTTTCGACGAGTGCGGGCGGGACGACGCCGATCTGTCGCGGGCCTTTGCGTCGGACGGCGACCGTGCCCGTGACGACGACGCGTGTCCCGGCTTGCGCCGCGGCACATGGGCCGGCGCGGCCACGGGGCCGCCCAGCTTGCGGATCAGGGCGTCGCACACGAGCGGCAGGCGGGGGGAGAAGCTGGGGGTCAGTCCGCGTCTTCAGAGAAACACGGGGGAGGAACGTACAATGGCACGAGAATGTCGACGCAAAAGTCCTTGAGCTGGTCCTGCGCCGCCGCGCTGCCCGGCGCGCCGGCCGCCCGCGGCTGCTGCGCCTCGGCCAGCGCCTGCACGTCGTCCGTCATGGTCGTCTGCCAGATGCAGAGACGGTCGGCGTGCACGTCGAGCAGCAGCGGCAGGTTGTGCTTGCTGCGTTTGCGGGGGGGGGCTGCCGGGGCCACCCCCGCCGCGGCCTGCGGGATGGGGTCTGCCGGCTCCCCCGGCAGCCGGCTCTCGCCGGCGGCGGCGGCGCGGCCGCTGGCCTCGAGCGCGAGGATCTCGAGGATCAGAATCATCTGCAGCTGCGTCTCGCGCGTCCGCAGCCGCGCCACCGTGTACTTGACCGCCTCGGGCCGCGGGAACACCTCGTCGTCGCGCGGCGCCGGCTGGTGCGCCGCCCACCAGCGCCGCACGTGCGCGTCCTCGCCCGCGTAGAGGCCGCTGCTGCCGAGCTTGACCTTGCGCGGCTTCTTGGGCTTCCGCGCCGTGGCGACGGCCGCGTCCGACGCGTAGCCGCCCAGGCGCAGACACGCCACAATCTCGGGCACCGTCTCGCGGTACTTCTTGTCGAGCATGGTCGTCGTCAGCACCAGGCTGCGCAGGAAGCCGACCAGGTCGGCCATGTCCAGCGTGGCGTCGCAGTCCAGGTGGAAGGCTGCGCGCGCGCGCGACAGCGGGCCCTTGGCAAAGTACGCGAGCGAGCCCTGGCCGTCAGCGGGCGTTCACGCGAGCACAAGAGCACAAGAAACGAAAGAACCTACCATGGAATGATACAGCGCCTCGGCATACTGGTTGCGGATGTTTTCGAAAATGGCGTCGGCCGTTGGCGGTTCCTCTGGCTCGATTGGTGGTGGTGGCGGTGGCGGTGGTGGTGGTGGCGGCTGTTCTGTTTGCTCTGCCGGCATCGGAGGCGCCTTGTTGGCGTCCGAGCTGGGCGGGCTGGGCAGCGGCATGGCCGGCGGGTCGGCCGGGGGGGGCGCAGGGCCGGCACTCGCGGCCGGTTCGTCGCCCGGTGCCGCCAGCTGCGACGCCGGCCGCCGCCGCACGGCCGACTGCAGCTCGGCAATGGCCAGCCGCCGCTTGCCGCGCTCCTTGTGCATCTGCGGCGTGATCAGGGCCGGCTCCATGGTTTTGGTGGTCGTCGTGGTCGTCGTCGCCGGCATGCGCTGCCGGCACACAGCCGTGGCCTGCTGGGCCAGCTGGCGCACGTCGACCCAGCTGCCGAGCTTGCAGAGCACATACGTGTTGGCGCCGTCGCGCTCAATGGCAAAGATGCTGCTCGCAGAACTGAAGCTGGTGCTGGTGCTGGTTGTCGAGCCTGGAGCCGACGGCGCCCGCGCCAGCAGAATGTTGGACCCCAGACGCCCCTCGAGCTCGAGGATGCGGATCTGCGCCTGGAACCGGCGGGCCAGCGGCAGGTCGCCCGTGGGCGCGGCCAGGTCGAGGCTGGCGAGGGGGAGGTGCTCGCGGGGGAGGAGCATGAGCGGCAGCAGCATGTACGGTTTCGACAGGGGGGTGGGGGGGTGTGCCTGTGGGTTAGCAGGGAGGATGCGTCTTGGTAGAGTGAGGGAACACACCCGCACGACAATCGACGGCTTCAGCAGTTCTTCGGTGGCGGCAGAGGCCCCAAAAGCCGGCGAGGGTGTCGTCGTCGTCGTCGTCGTCGTCGTCACGTTGGACCGGCGCCGCTTCGCTGGTGCCAGGGCCGCATGGTCACTGCGTCTCTTGCGCACAGCCGAGTCGTGCAGCTGTCCGTCGAGCCCGCGGGCCGGGCTGGCATCCCGCTGCGGCAAGACAGGCGACGGTGAAGCCGGCGACGGTGAAGCCGGCGACGGCGAGGCCGGGCGGGCGTCGCCCACGGGCGGGCTCGAGCGCAGGTGGGACGACATGGCCGAGACGGCGACGTAAAAAGGCTGCTGTCAAATGCCCATAGTTGAATTAATCACGATGCGTAATGCGTGAGCTGTCTCGGATGCCGTCGTAGGGATGTTGTCGTCGAGACGATCCAGCTCGCCGATTCCCGACGCGGCTAGGCGCGTCGCCCAGTGGGGAAGACGCGTCGTGGCGGGTGCTGTGGCTGGTGGGGTCCCCGTGCTCCACTGAAGCTTGAGCGCTGTCGCCACTGGAAAATCGTCGTTTTCCCGAGACTTTGCTTTGTCCATCGCACGACACCATGGCCGAACCCATCTCGCCCGCGCGCTTCGCCGAGGCCCTCCGCGGGCTCTCGCTCGCCACGCTCCAGCTCAAGGTCCTCGAGCTGCGCAACGACATTGCCCACCTCGACTACTCCAACGAGCAGCTGCTGCCGTACGCGCGGGGGACGGCGACGGCGATGGAGGGGGGGGGCTCTGGGTCTGTGTCCGGCACCCCCGACCCCGACTGCGTCGACGCCATCCGCGAGAACCTGGTTGTGATTGAGCGCCGCCTCGAGCAGCTGCGCCTGGTGCGCGTCGAGGTCGAGCAGCACCGCGGCATCGGCTGGTCCGTCTTCCAGACCAAGGACGAGGAGACCGCCGAGGCGGCGGCGGCGGCGGCCCGGCGGGCGGCGGCGGCTGTCGAGCAGCCAGGGGAGACGACGGAGACGGCAGAGCCGGCAGAGACGGCGGAAGAGGCGGCCGGACGGGCTGCGCGCACACAGGCTGCATTGGTCGCGGCGCGGGAGGCGGCGGCGGCGGCAGCGGCAGAGGCGGGCGACAACGGCGACGAAACCGCTGCAGAGGAGGCGGCCGTGCTTTCATCAGCGAACGGAACAAACGGGACAAACGGGGCAACACCTGCCAGCGGCAACCCCTGGACCGACGGCACGTTCCAGACCGGGACGATCCGCAACGGGACGCTGCACATGGACCCGGTGGCGAGTGGCGGCGCTGCTGGCACACGCGGAACAGGCACCGGCGGCCGGTACAGCGACGAGCAGCTGCAGCGCCTGCTGGAGGAGCGCCTGGCGGGCGGCGGGCTGCCCAACGGCCACGCCGGCGACACCGCCGACGGCGACACCGCTGCTGACGACGAGGACGGGCTGCATCTGTAGGAAGCCGTGTGCGAAGAAAACCGGCTTTTGCGGAGAGACCCGCGCTGTCTCGACCGCACGGCAGCATCGGCCGCCCCGTCGCACAGTGAGCAGGATGTCTTTCTCTGGCAGAGACAATGCTCTCTGCCTAGGGGAGGTGTCAAGAGCACGGCAGACTTGGCACCAGTACGCATACGGCTATATCCCTGTACACTGTTCGCATGCGTGCAGACGGCACGGCCGGCACACCAGGCCAACACATGCCGTGCTCGCTCGCGTTGTCTTGCCAAGACACGCCGAGACGGCGACAGGATGCGGCAGTCGATAGAACTTGCGCAGCAGACGATGATGCGGAACGAAAAGCATATAAGCTTCCTGTTGGGCCCTGCCTCTTCCATTGCTCATCAGCCTCCCACAACACACCGTGACAAGACAACCACCATGCACCGCTCCTGCTTTCTGTCGCTGGCCGCCGGCCTGCTCCTCGTCCATCGCATGGCCGTGCCGGTTGCCGGTGCTCCTGCGCCCGCCCCGGCCGCCGTCGCCCCCCGCTGCGGCACCACCTACTACCCGACCATCCAGCAGCAGCTGGCCGAGGCCGCCCCGGACACCGTCGGCGCCAACACGGCCGCGGCCGCCGGCGGCAGCGGCGCCTTTAGCGTGAGTCAGGCGGTCGATCCGGCGACAGGCGCCCTCGCGGACCGCGTCCTCCAGCTGGTCGCGTTCGACGGCCTCCCGGCCGGCGCCTACGGCTGCCAGCTGGCGATCGCGTTCCCGTCCGACGGGTCGCTCAGCGCGTGGCTGGGCGACGATGGCACCGCCGACGGCACCGCCGACGGCACCGCCGCCCCCCAGCTCAGCGTCGCGGCCGTGCTGCGCGGCCAGCCCGACGCCATTGCGTACCCGAACAACATCACGTACGCGGCGGCGGCGGCGCTGCTGGGCGGCGGCGCGCTGGCGGGCGCGGGCGCGTTCGGGACGGCGGCGGCGGTGGCCGGGACGACGGCGGTGGTCAACACGGAGGCGTGCGACGCGCGGCTGGCGTTTGTCGTGGGCATTGCGTCGGCGTGGACGCGGCAGGCGGCGGGCGTGGCGTTTGCGGCGGCGCCGCCGGCGGGGGTGTACCTGACGGCGAACTGCTAGGGGGGGGGTTGCCTGGATAGACTCTATAAATAGCGCTAGGGTGCCTATACGAGGACTTTGGCGAGGACTCCAGGCGGAGTTTCTCGATCGAGACGGCTCCACTCGGCGGCGTGGGACAATAAAAGGCAGTCTGCTCGCCACTGATTTACAGTAGGACGACCACCCATCCCCCTCACCATGACCGACACCGACGCCGACACCGACGCCCTGCCGTACTGGCAGGTCAACGTGCCGCCCGAGGCGCGCGAGACGGAGTGCCCGCCCTTTCTGCGCGACCTCTCGGCCAAGGACCGCCGCATCGTCGGCATGCCGGCGGCCGCCTTTGCGCCGCTGGCCTGGCCGGCGATCCGCGCGCTCATCGCCGCCAACCGCCTCGGCGACTTCCAGCGCGCGCCGCTGGCGCTGCGCCGGTACCTGGCGTGGCGCTGGGGGCTGCGCGCGCGGTACGGCAGCGCCGAGGCGTACGTGCTGCAGGAGCGGCTGGGCTGGCAGAATGTGCAGCCGGGGCCGATGCCGCCGATGCCGCCGCTCCCCTGGACGAATGTGCGCATCCTCTGCAACGACTGGCCGTACGGCTTCGACCCGCGCGTCGTGCACCTCGTCGTGTGGACGCCGTTTGTGTTCCCCGAGGACCCGGCGGCGGGCGGCGACCTGACGCCGGCCGCGCGCGCCGCCATCCAGCAGTGGGTGGACGCGACGTTTGGCGCGCTGCCCCGCGACACGGTCGCCTGGTTCAAGAACTGGCGCGCGCTCAAGTCCGTGCACACGGTCGAGCACTTCCACGTGCTGCTGTTCGACCCGCCGGCGGCGTTTGTCGCGCAGGTGACGGGCGGCGACGTGCCGCTGAGCGAGAGGGGGGGGGAAGCAGAAACGGAGCTCGATAAACTTGGGGACTAGAAATAGAGAGGCAATCACAAAGACAAGGACCGCCCGTCCACCACGACCATCACCTCGGGCGCGTCCGCAAACGGCACCGCCATCGGCTTCTGGAGCGCGACGTGCACGCGGTGCGGCGATGCGACAGCATTTCTATCGTTGCTGCCACCGCTGCCGCTGCCCCCCGGCCACACCACCACCGCCTCCGCCACCGCCGCCGCCAGCGCCTCCAGCGTCTCAAACGCCGACGTCTGCAGCACGTCCACCACCCGCTGCGTCAGCTGCGGGTACGCCCGCAGCAGGAGGTCGCCGCCGCCGCCGCCGCCGTCGCTCTCGCCCAGCAGGTCCACGCCGACCCGCGCCACCACCGTCTGCCGCGCCCGCCGCTCGTGCGCGTGCACGCCCACCAGCACCGGCACGCGCAGCCCGTGCAGGCCCAGCCGCAGCGCGTGCGGGCCGGGGCCGGGGCCGGGGCCGGGGCCGGGCCCGGGCCCGCCGCCCTCGGCCCCCAGCAGCCCCATCGCCGTCAGCGACACGCCGTCGCCCACCAGCGCCGCCTTGGGCAGGTGCAGCGTCAGCGTCAGCGCGCGCACGTGCGCGGGGGTCAGCAGCGGGGCTGTCGTCGTCGCTGTCGTCGCCGTCGTCGTCGTCGCCGTCGTCGCCGCCCCGTCCACGTGCCGCCCCGTCAGCCGCACCCACACGCGGTCCAGCACGTCGTAGAGCGTCGCCCCGGGTGCGTCGCCACCACCACTGGCCACCCCCTCCAACGCCCCCAGGATCGCCTTGCTCAGCGACCCGTAGTGCACCGTGTCGGCCGCCACCGAGTCCGACGCCGCCGCCTCCCGGAACCCCTGCGCCAGCTGCACCTCCGCCGACACCAGCAGCGGCTGCGCGCGCCCGCCGCGGCCCCAGCCGTCCGGCACCGTGTCGCCGCCGACGCCTGTGTCGCCGCCGTCGCCGCCGGCCACGGCCGCCCCCAGAATCGACGCCTGCAGATTGCGCACCCGCACCACCGCGGCCGGCTCGCCCGCCGCCGCACGCACCGCCCACAGCGACTGGCGCGCGCTTGTTGCTGCGGTCGACATGGTTTTGGGGAGTGGGAAAAAGATGGTTTGCAAAATTCGTGCCACCGTCATGCAGCACGACGCACGCTAGGGCCGAGAGAAATACTTGTACTCCGTAGCTGTCTGACCCACAAAATCCAATGTCCATACACACTTACATACATGGCTCCCACCATGGCTCCCACTACGGACACCACCCCCCAGCGACCGTAGGGACAGCAACCCCCCACGCATACATACGCCCTACCCAAAGCTCTAGTAATCGTAAACTCCCGCCAGCTCATCGTCGGCCATCTTCTCGCGGTGCTCCCGCGCCTCGTCCACTCCCATCGGCCAGTCGCTGGCATACGCCACAATGTGGTCGACCAGCTCTTGCGGAAGCTTGCCGGCCGCCGCCACCACGGCGCCCACCTCCCGCGCCCACCACGCGTGCTGCTGCGGCGGCACGTTGCGCGTCGAGCACACGCGGTAGTGCGGATCGACCAGGCTCAGCGTCAGCCACCGCAGCCGCCCGGGCTTGCTGGGATCCGCCAGCCGGAACGGGCTCAGCCGGTGCTCGAGCACGTTTGGAAACGCCACCAGCCGGTCCTGCGCCAGGCCCACCGAGCCAATCTGCTGGTAGTTGTATGCCCAGCCGTCCCCGTCAAAGTTGCCCCACGGAAGCCCGAGCGTTTCCGCCAGAGCGCTTTTGTCGTCGTCCTTGCCGACCAGGTGGGCTGGCCCGTCGTCCTCGTAGTCGTAGAAGTCTGGTGCATGCAGCTCGTACCCGCTCTCGCACTCGCCGTATCGGTGGAGCTGACAATCTGCGGCCACCTGCCGAAATTCCACCCGCGCTTCCGTGATGTTGTCCACGTCAAATGCGAGCATGGCCACGGCCGCAACATGGGCGTTTAGTGTCTTGCCACCCAGCTGCCAGCCATCGTCGTCGCAGGCCAGCATGCTCACAGTCACTGCCTTCTTCGACAAGGGGTCGTCAAAGTTGGTCTCCGTCCATCGACGCACCAGATCGTCCCGGTCGGCTATTTCGGGCGCATAAGCCGGTGTTTCTGGTGTCAGGTCAATGCTGTTTATGCTGACAATCACCTGCAGGCCCTGCTGTCGAAAGCGGTCTTGCAGCGCGACCGAAAAGCCCTCGTGCGGCGGCAAAACATAATAGTCGCTCGTTGTCGGTGGGATGATGGGCCGGTCGCCGTGGCGGCCGTCTTTCCATTCCTCGTAGGAAAAGGCCGTTCCTGGCTCGGGGTGTTTGAAGCACACCAGCCGTTTGGCCTTTTGCTTGAGAAGATCCCACGTCCGCTCGTCCCCAATGGCCCAGTCCTCCATTGGGAGGGGGTTTTTGTAGAACGGCGGCTCGGGCTGCTCCAGATATGCCTTTGCCCGCTGCCATAGCTCCGAGTCGGGGGCAGGCAGTTCCCTGACAAGCGACTTTGCCAGGTAATCCTCTACGTAGCGCAACCTTGCGCGCCGGCTCTCTTGCGCCCACTCCTCCGCTTCCCAGTCAGACTCAGGCGGACCCTGCAGTTTTTTTAACTCGTTGCGCCAACATTCCTCGCTCTCCGCATCCCGCACGCGGAAAGCTGTCGTCCATTCTGGCATCTCGTTTTCCCACAGAACGCCAAACGTCACGATCCGCGCCGGCACCGGTCCTAGCGGGCCCCTGTGGTGCCCGTCGTGCATTCCGCGGTGTCCGCGGACCAGACAATTGTTCCAAGGCCGTATAGCTCGCGACAGCACCTGCTCGATAGCACGGTACACGTCGGCGTCTTGGGGGTGCAGTCCGTTGATGTACGATGCAATGGAGACGCCAACACTGGCGTCCTCTGCGCCGTCGACCTTTTCATCACCTCTGGCCGGGTTAAATGCCACCTCGCACGGAAGACTCTGATACCGCTGGCTCCATGGTGTCATCCATGGACCACAATCTGGCGGATACAAACAGTCGTCGTCGTCGTCGCTCTCAGGTGGTGGCTGGACGATGGGCCGTGGCGCCGGCGGTGCTTCCTCTGCTTCACCAGAGGCTTCCAAGAGAGCGTCAAGTGCAACTGTGCCACCATTCTGTAAAACGGGCGTGCGGCCATAGATAAGTGGAAACATCAGCGGATCAACAGGCGCGGAAATCATATGCGCGCATCCATTCCGGTCGCCACCGTATGCTGGTTTCCACGGCTCATCGTCGTAGTAGCTTATGTCCACACTGTCGTTCCCGTCGTTTGTCTTTTCGGATGTGGCAGGCTGCCTAGTTGGCGGGCTCTCCCCCTTTGAAGCTGCTGGTTGGGTGCTGTCCCGTTGTGGGCGCGCCTCGGTCGGTTGGGCAAATGCACGCCGCAGCACCGCACTGGGCGATGCAAGTGCGGCGGGATCGACCTTGAAGACGCAGGACCCGGTGTCCAGCACGCGGATGTAGTGCTTCTTTTTGAAGTCGACGGCCTTGTCCCGGAGCTCCTGCACGCACCAGTCCCAAGTCTTGTCGCCCCTTAACAATCGCGGGTTGGTGGTGAAGCGGTGCCGCTCCCGGTCCAGCTCTGCACGCCACTGCGTGACAATGTCGTCATCAAAGACCTTTTCAAACCACAATGGCTTGTCTGTCAGCCACTCCATGAGGGCGACCATTGCCAGCTCCTGTGCCGTCGTCGGAGGGCTTTGGCGCCACTCGCCAAACCCGTGAGCAAAACGGGCCTGCACGGGCAGCTCGTAGTTGACGGGAATATCGCGAAAGCCAGGCACGCGGAGGTCGCCGCGGCCGCTGTTGTCCATCTCCATCACGGGGAAAGCCATGGGAGGCGGGTGCTGGGCAGTGTAGAGACGAAAGAGAGTGATGTACGGTGTAAAGACGAAAGTGGGTGATGGGCGGTGTTGGAGACGACAAGTATTTAAGAAGCCAAATGGGATGGCGGGACAAGAAAATGGGAGGAAAGAAAGCATCGGAGGGGCAGATCGAAGATTGCAAGCAGGAGCGAAAGTAAACAGGAGGAAGGAGGGACCGCCGAGCGGGATTTGTGGGTTTCCATTTAGGTGCCGGGCACGGGCCATTTTGAATTTTAGTGTTGTCATAGCGGGCGGGCTGTCCAAAATAGGCATCTACTGGCACTGGCGGTTGACATCTGGCAAATTTATGGCAAGAACGAACGGTTGAACATAAGCGACAAAAAAAAAAAAAAAAAAAAAAAAGGCCTTGTGATCTACCTAGTCGAAAATAGCACTCAAGACCAGCATAATGCACAACCCTCTCTCTGCCATCCTTTCCATCTATAGCCAAGAAGACCGCGACGGCCTTTACTGGGTGACGAACTGTGATCCACACGTGCCGCCACCCGAGCCTGGCACTGCAGAGTTGTCGGACGACATTCGCCCGGCGATTGTTTCAGCCTTCGATGACAGGTTTCCGACTACGCGAATTGCGCTCCAGTGGGCTTTGTCGGCGTTGCTTGCGCCGGCCACTTCGAGCACTTTTCCGCCTGACAGGATTGCCCGCAGCTCATTTGCCCGGTCTGCATCTATGTCTCCTCTGCTCTCCGCCTTGCGGATGTTCTTCTCCGTTTCATCCCAGTTGTAGCTTGTTTTATCGCTTCTGCCCACGAGATACTTTGCGCCGTCGCCCATGCTGTCTCGAAGAGCGGACCCGAGATGCGAGTACGTAGCCTTGTAGCGGACCATGCGCACGTTCTCGGCAAAGGCAGCCACTTGCTCAAAGTCTTTCTTTGCGGCACCGCCCGCAACGGACGCTTTCTGAATCACGTCGGCGATGTCTTCGAGCGCTGTGGTGTAGGGAACAACGGTTTTCTTCTCGTGGGTTGTGCTCAGCCCCTTTATCGCTATGCGCTCATGGACTCTGGCGTTTTCGCTGATAAATGCAGCATCAGCTGCCCCGGGATTGAGTTTGTCGTCGCCGCTGTACTTATTCTTGATCTTCGTGCTCAGACTGCCCTCTGTCACCGTCTGGGCAAACCGGCCAAAGCCACACATTTTGCCTTTATTTTTGCACTTAGTGCCCAGTCGCCGTTTCCCTGGATCAATGCCCGACATGAACTCGATCTTGTAGGCATAGTAGAACATCACAATCTCGTAGCCAATGGCCTGTTTGTTTGCCGCCACATAGCAACAAAGCGTGAAGAAAAATAGTAGAGAATATATCTCCATGGCGAAGGGGCGATGGGGCGACGAAGGAAACAAAATAAAGAAGCAAAAGAGTGACAAAAAAATCGAATCAATGTAACGAGTGTTTGGAAAAGAGTGGCAGCGTCGGCCAGGGGGCATAAGAAAACAGCTGCACCAAAGAGCGAGAGAGAGAAAAAAAAAAAAAAAAGCCGATACCAGTGCCGGGCGACGTTCCAGACAAAAGGAAAACCGAAACGCATCAACACCCAATACCGAGCAGGGCACCATCGTGCCGCAGTCGCCTGCTCTCGTGCCGCACCCTTGCGTTGTGCATCCTCGGTCCACCAGGGGCCCCTCCCCCTTCCTATCGTCAGCCACCTGCTTCTTTGGGGCAACGGAAGGATTGCGAGTCGTCTGGCGCGTGCCGGATGGTATGGACCACGGCGCTCCCACGGAGCCCCCACCCAGCTCCCACCCAGCTCCCACCCAGCTCCCACCCGGCTCCTACCGGGCTTGCTGCTCACTATGGTTAGTCCACCCGCAGCGCGCGGCTTTTGGCGGTTCTAGGCTGCGGTGGAGAAGGCGCAATCTCCCGCGTGGGGACCCTGGCACCGTTACCTTGGCGGTTTTTACGGTTAATCTGTCGATCCACACCGTTCCTGGATACGAGCACATCGAAAAAAAAACCTTCTCCCCCCCCCTGTCCTCCCTGCCCCCCTATACCCCTGTGCAAAAGGTCCTAAAAGTCCTACGGAGTAAAAACCAATGATCCGCGGAGACGAGAAAAAGCTTCGCCCTTGTGCCGAGCCCACTGCGACCGTGGCTGGCGCGTGCAGAATTTTTAGACAGGGGGGCCTTTGTGAGGCGCGTGGAAGGATTCCGCCCCCATTTAAGATGAGACGGCGATCTTCCGATCCTCCGGGATGGTCCAATAGGGCAGGTGGAAGCCGGTCAGAGGACCCAAAGCCGAGTCCAAAATACGAAGACCGGAAACATCGGCTGAATCCTTCGCACACCTTGGGTGAGACGATCCTGGACAGGAAGGTCGGTCAGCCTTGTGTCAAAAGTACGTGCGGCCGAAAGCACGCCAGGATGCGGTTTGCCGGTGGTTACACGGGACTGGCAGGGTCGTACGATGCCGTCCAGATGCCGGGATACACGGCATCCGCTGCATTCCCGTACGCACAGACCAGAACTTTGCAGCACAAAGTAGGATGGAATGACAAGTTGGTAGAGACTCACGGCAGACGAAAATTCAATTTTCAGAATAGTTTAACTCGCTTTTACTAGATTGCCTATGAGAAAAGTACAAGTAAAGTACACCGTATCCAACTGCTTTCAGCTGGCCTGAGTAGCAGTTGCACAGTATTGGCTCTCAAACGCAATGACCGTGCTGGCCACCGCGGAGCCGCAGGCCCCGTTCGAACAGTCGCGAATGCCGTAGCCAAAATTAGCATTGCGGCACAAGCAGGAAGGATCCGCAGAAGTGCAACCCAGATCCTTGTACTGACCCAGCATGTTGTTGAAGCACGTTTGCTGAAGAGAACGTCAAGTTAGCTCGGTGTAGATGAGATGGAATACGAGAAAAAGAAAAAGAAAAAAAACGTACTCCACACGAGGGCAGTTGCGAGATGGCAGTCAGGGTGGTGGACGGCTTGGCTGTCGTCGTTGCCGGCTTCGTAGTGGCCGTGGCCAGGATCGACGAGCAGTAGTTGCTCTCAAAGGCAATGACCGTGCTGGCCACGGCAGACCCACAGGCCCCGTTGGAGCAGTCGCGGATGCCGTAGTAGAAGTTGATGTTCTGGCACAGGCAGCCTGGATCGGACGACGTGCAGCCCAGGTCCTCGTAGTTTGCCAGCATGTTGTTGAAGCATGTTTGCTGGAGGGGAGGTTTGTCAGCTACCCTGTCTCAATGAAATACACTGCAAGTTCCCAAAAATGCGTTGCCTAGAAGGGAGAGAATGAAAACAGCAACGGAGAGGGAGAGACGTACACCGCATGAGGGCAGCTGCGAGATGGCTGTCAGGGTCGACGAGGAGGTCGTCTTGGTGGCCGAAGACGTCGTGGGCTTTGTTGTCGGCTTGGATGTGGTTGAGGATGTGGATGATGTTGTTGGCTTGGACGTGGTTGAGGATGTGGATGATGTTGTGGGTTTGGATGTGGTTGACGTCGTCTTTGAGCTTGTTGATGACTTGGTTGTGGACGACGTTGTGGACGACTTCGTGGACGACGTTGAGGAGGTCGACGAGGCAGTCGTCGAGGCCGGTCCCGAGTACGTCGCAGTGGCTTTGAACCCATCAAAACCCGTCGCATACACAACGCCACCGGACTCCGAATCTGCTATAAAGGTCGTGATTGTCGTTGCAAGAGCGGTCGAGTCGTAGCTCGTGATGTAGTAGGTCCAACCCGGAATCATGGACGACGTGCAGGTAGCACCCTTACCCGGTCTGCCGGGATCAAGATACAGCCACGGCGAATAAAAGGTAAAGAAACTGGTTTGGTGAGTTGTTTGTTCTGTGCTTTATAAAAACGCAAACAGCCGGTTGACATACTTTGGACAGCAGACAATATACGTCGAGTTGTACTCGTACTCGTGCCAGGAGTCGGGACAGACGAGCTGCTCGAACGCTGGCATGAGCTTGGTGGCCAAGGCACTCGAGTAGAACTGCTCCGGATAGCACGACGAATAGGTCACAGAGGGCACCGGAGTGACCACGAACTGCCACAGCTCCGTCGACCACGAGGCGATCTGGGTGATGTCGTAGCCGCACTCCTCCGGCGGCGTGAAGACCGTGTTCAGCACCAGCGGGTTGTACGGCGTCGTGGTCGCGGGCAGCGTGATGGTGCTCGACTTGGTCGACGTTGTCGCCGTCGGCGTTGTGGCTGCCGCCGAGAGGACGCCAACATGGCCTGCGGCCAGGGCCAGCAGCGTGGACCGGAAAGAAGGCATTGTCTGTGGTGTTGTTGGTGAAGCGGGAGTGAGGATCAGCAATCCGGGCGGCTCGCCGTATCTTACGATATGCCCAAGTAGACGACTAAATACAGCGAGTCATGGACGAAGCCGCACGCCCGACGACGGCATGCAAAGTACGGCGTATCTTACGATGCCATGCTCGGACGGCTAACCCAAAGAAGAAGCTCCTGTTCGTTGGAAATAAACAACGGGAAAAACAGACAATACCCACATCGCTGCGCACGGTTAATTTTAGAGCTTAGCCTCCGCACATCAGAATCCTTCAGGAGCGACCCGCCCACACCGCCGGCAGTCGATGGACCCCAATGCGCCAGGGGTCACCTTCCTCATCGGGAAGTCCTGCGCAGGAATACGAGTGGCCAGGGAAGGAGGCACCCGGCATGTGTGCTGCCTCACCATGGCCCTTCGTTCCTTCCCATTCCTAGCCGAGTCGCCCCGCCTTCCTCTGCGACCTTCACTTTGGCATGGGCCGCTTATACTCCCTCGTGGACTTATGTTCCCCCTCTTCCTTCAGCATTCCTTGGTTTATCGCTTTCACTCCCTTCACTCCCTTTTCGTGCAAAGAGGCAACTCTTCTGCTTCCACTCCTTTTTGAATAGTCCCCAGCCGGGTCTCTCATTGCCGGCGTTCCTATCATTCCCGCTCATTTGAATTCATCCCATCGACATTTTGTCTTCAGTTTGGGAACAAACCCGCCATGCACAGCCTTTTCCGTCTCCTGACATGCCTCCTCGGCTTGGTGAGCATTGTCGGTGCCGTTCCATCAAATGATGACGATGGCTTGCACACGCGGCACCAACGGCGGGCCATGGCGGGCCATCAGCACCAGCACCTGCACCACCTGTCCCGGCGTTCGGTGAATGCGTCGAGCGCTGCACTGGAAGATGCCGAGAAGCTTGTGGCCGCCGCCGTGGCCAAGCAGTCAGCATACAACGCATACCGCGTGGCGCATCCACGCCGCAACAGCTACACATCGCGCAACTCCGCCGCATCAACGGCCTCCCGGAAGCGGTCCGATGAGCCGGCCGCTCCGCAGCTGGATGACAGCCTCCGGGCCGCTGCAGCATTGCTCGCAGAGGAGCATGCTAGACAGCAGGAGGCCAACGGCACGCTGCACCGCCGCTACAGCGAGTTCCAAAACCTGCCGCGGCCGCGTACAGTGACCAAGCGCGACACAGAGGGTGGCACGCCGTTCTGGCCCGCGCTGGTTGACCATGGCCATGCATCCATGGGTTCGGACTCGTCGTACCAGGTGTACCGTGACGTGACCACCTTTGGAGCCAAGGGCGACGGCAAGACGGACGACACGGCAGCTATCAACAAGGCCATTGCGTTTGGCAACAACTGCGAGGAGAACTGCATGTCCTCGACGATCAAGAGCACATTCATCTACTTCCCGCCCGGCACGTACCTCATCTCCACGCCCATCAATGCAGCCTACTACTCGCAGCTCGTTGGCGACGCCAATGACATGCCCGTCATCAAGACAGCTCCGAACTTCATTGGTCTTGGTGCCATCCAGACGGACGTCTACGTGCCCAATGCCAGCGGTGGCGAGTGGTACATTGAGCAGTCCAACTTTTATCGCCAGGTCCGCAACTTTGTCATTGACATCCGCGACACAAAGACCGACCATGCGGCCGGGCTGCACTGGCA
This sequence comes from Ceratocystiopsis sp. VPRI43766, assembly GCA_019925685.1. Taxonomy (NCBI): domain Eukaryota; kingdom Fungi; phylum Ascomycota; class Sordariomycetes; order Ophiostomatales; family Ophiostomataceae; genus Ceratocystiopsis; species Ceratocystiopsis sp. VPRI43766. The sequence goes on from JADHKF010000018.1 coordinate 137,772, forward strand.
GGTGGCACAGGCCACGTCCTTGACCAATGTGCACATCGAGGCCAGCTCGGACGCTGGCACCACGCAGATGGGCATGTTCACGGAGAACGGGAGCGGCGGCTTCATGTCGGACTGCACCATCATCGGCGGTGCCTTTGGCATCTACGGCGGCAACCAGCAGTATACCGTGCGTGACTTCCAGATCACGCACCAGACCAACGCCAGCATTTGCCTGATCTGGGACTGGGGATGGACGTGGTCTGGCATGACCCTGGGCAACGCACCAGTCGGCATCTCGCTCATCGACCCCGAGGAAGGCGCCGTGAACCAAGCTGGATCCACGTACTTTCTCGACTCCACGTTCTCGTCGGTGGACACGGCCATTATGGCCTTCTCCGGGTCGGACAACACGCTCAACTCCAGCGTCATCACGCTCGACAATGTCAACCTGAACAATGTGCAGACTGCCGTCCGTTTTTCCAACGGCAAGACTATCGACCTCGACAAGACCATCAACCTCGTTGTCATCGGCAACGTCAAGGACGACTCGTCGACGGAGTCCGGCTACCACACCTACGATCGCGACCCACCGGCACCCGAACTGCTGAGCACTGAACTGCCCGCCTTGGCCCACAACACGTACTTTTACAAGAGCCGCCCGCAGTACGAGTCCATGGCTGTCGGCGACATTGTGAGCGTCAAGAGCCACGGCGCCGTTGGCGATGGCGCCCACGACGACACGGACGCTATCAAGGCGGCGCTGGCTCTGGCCACCACAGACAACCTCATCTACTTCCCCCCGGGCTCGTATGTCGTCACGTCGACCATTGTGATCCCCCCGCACGCGCGCCTCACCGGCCAGGTGTGGTCACAAATTGTGGCGTCGGGCTCGGCATTTGCCGACATGAACAAGCCCACGCCCATGATCAAGGTTGGCAACGCCGGCGACGTGGGCACGGTCGAGATCAGCGATCTGCTCTTCACGTCCATTGGCAACCTGCCCGGGCTCGTGCTGGTGGAGTGGAACGTGCAGGCCGAAAAGCAGGGGTCCGTCGGCATATGGGATGCGCACTTCCGCGTCGGCGGAGCGTATGGCACCAAGCTGCAGGTGGCCCAGTGCCCCAGCACTGCGGCGCTCAACGACAAGTCGTGTGTCGCGGCCAACACGATCATGCACATGACGCCCGGGTCCAACGGCTACTTTGAGAACATGTGGCTGTGGGTGGCGGACCACGACATTGACGACGCCACCAACGCGCAGATCTCGGTTGCGGTTGCGCGCGGCCTGCTGGTCGAGTCGACGTCCGGGCCCACGTGGATGTTTGGCACCGCGTCGGAGCACTCGATGCTCTACCAGTACAACTTCTACAACAACACCAACGTCTTTGCCGGCATGATCCAGACGGAATCGCCCTACTTCCAGTTTGCGTCGGGTCTGGCCCAGTCGCCAGGCCCCTTCAACGCATCCATGGGCGATTTCACGGCCGACCCGAGCTTCCCCGATGAGACGTGTGACGCTTCCCGTGCGCTCTGCGACTTTTCCTGGGCCGTCATCCTGCAGGAGAACACGAATATGACCATTGCCGGCGCCGGCCTCTACTCGTGGTACGATGCCTACAACGAGGCGTGCGTGGATTCGCAAAACTGCCAGCAGCGGCTGATTCTCGATGGCGGCGACAACACGGGCCTGTCGCTGTTCAACCTGGTCACCATCGGCGCCGTGGAGATGATCAGCAACGTGGATACGGACGAGGTCCTGTACGCGGCGAACTACACGCAGGCGTCCGGTCACCCATACTGGAGTTCTCTGGCTGCGTACATGGACGACAGCGACCCAGCTGCGTACTTGTGCGATGACGACGACACCAGCCCCGAGTGCATGTCGGAGTGGAAGTGTGATCTTACGCAGTCGTACGCCACCATCGACGACCTCTCCGCTGCTCTGACGTCGTATCCGGATCAGTGCATGCCATACTACGCCATCAACACGCTCCGCCAGATCCTCGACAACGCCATGGTCAACTACACGGACGCCAACGAGCACTACGACAAGTACTTCAAGTACTACCAGGAGTACATCAAAGATATGGTGCCCAATGCCATCGAGACGTTCATGGCGGAAGACGGTCCGGGGAACAAGTACTTTGACTGCACGCTCGAGAATTCGAATCCGCCAGACACGAAGCAGTGCCCCTTTACCACGATGGATCTCATTACTTCCTATAACTTCAAGATCAACTACACGCTGAAAGACCCAGATGGCTTCTACGGCGAGCTGCAGAGCACCTATGGGATCAACAAGACGTGGGTGAAGTTTGGGGATGTGGTGGAGCGCACCAAAGCGCAGACCGGCCACTGCCTGCCCGACACGTGTGTCCCGGCGACGGACTACGAGTGGCACAACTTCCCGCAGGCCGACAAGAAGAAGATCCAGGTGGCCAATCCCAAGGACATTATGACCGCCGCGCTGCCGTCCATTACCGGCATGCAGGACAACATGCTGGCGACGATGCTGGACATGTACTATGGCTCCTTTAACGGGTCGATGCAGGACGTCCTCGACACCTATTCGATGCCCGTGTTCATGATTGACCAGGCGGTGGCGTCGATGGTTGTCGTCAAGAACCTGGGCGAGAAGCAGGCGGCCCGCGACAAGGAGAAGCTCGTGATGGAGATTCTCGGCGCCGTCTTTGCCTTTTTGCCCTTCCTCGACGACCTGGCGCCGGCGCTCGAGGTCATGGACGGCATCTGGGCCGTGGTCGCCGCGGCCGGCAACGTGGCCCTGGACATCCAGGGCATCATTGCGGACCCGACGTCGGCGCCCATGCTGCTCCTGGACCTGGTGGGCGGCCGCGGCGGCGAGCGGCCGACGACGGCCGACGACTTTGCCAAGGCGGGGGCGGCCGCGCGCGCGCTCAAGGAGAGCGACCTCGAGGCGATTGGCAAGGACTTCAAGGCCAAGCAGGACAAGTTCCGGGACGAGACGACGCCCAAGTGCGACTTATAGTGTGGGTGGGTGGACCTCGGGGTGGTCTACTTGGTCACAGATCTACGTGTGCGTCCTATAATGCGAATTGAACATCAAAAATCACCAATACTATATCGTTTTGGGAGAAGCATTGCACGAGCCTCCCTTTGCTCCACTGGACACAGGTGTTGCAGTTGGTCTTGGCGTGCCAAGCTTCCCGAGCTCCCACGGGCCAGCCACGCGCCCCGTCCGCCTGTCTTGCCGTCTGCCAAGCCCTTGGCTGGAACCCCCCAACGGCAAACGCCACCTGCCTCGCAGACGAGAGACAACCCAGGCAGAAAAGCGGAGCAGACAATCGACGGGTGTGGGCCTTCTCTCAGCCCCCCTGATCCTTGGCTTTCGCATGGCAGCATGGATCCCCTGGCGCTCCACTGTTCCCCCCCTGTCTACGCGGCAACGGCAGTGGTGGCCTCGTCGCGGATGCAGTGCCATCTGCTGGTGAACATCGTCATTTCCAACCGAATGTATTTTTTTTGGGGGGGGGGAGAGTGTTTGGAAACCCGCGGAAGAGTGCTTTGTCCTGGCTCAGCCAGAGACATGTCTGTTCCAGTCGGTAGCAGAAATCTGACCGTAGACGCGTGGTGATGCTGGGGTGAGACACGTCTTGGGGGGTTTGCACTGCGCGTGACACATGGAAACATGAAAACAAAAAAGAAAATATATTCTGAAAAATAATTTGGCATAAATCTTTGGCGGAAATCTAAAATCAATAAAATCTATAAAATCTATAAAATCAAATATTTATAGTACGATTATTTTATGATTCCACATTTTCTAGTCACCGCATGACCGCATGTATGTCTATAATTTTCCCAGAAATTCAATCCGATCAAAATATTGCCGTTTGCACGCAGCACACAAAAGAGATTCGCCCCCGCTCTGTTCCACGCGAGGAGCGTCATATGGAAGCAGGCAGAAGGGCAAACGGCGAAGTGAAGACGCGGCGAGAGGAGGTACGTACCGCTCGCCTCGGCCTATAAATACACCCTCTCTCCCCCCCTCTCTCAATCTTCCTCTCTCTCTCTTCTCTTCATCCTTCTCACTCTTGTGCAGTCCTCACTTGGCTCTGAGCCCTCTCGGGATCGGAGCACATTCCTCCAACCGACAGCCGCCCTTAGGCTTTGCTCTTCCCCCAGCTTTTTGGATTCCTGCTTCCCCTCACAGGCGCCGAGTCTGTGGCCACTCTGTGGCGTCGGGGCCCTGGAAGCAGCCCATGCACGAGATGCAGCTGACACGAGGTATGTGGCTGCAGTGGGACTGGCAGAGTCCAGGGCGTTTGACTAACAGCTTGGCCATGCAAGAAGTGATTGATTGCTAGCGCAATACAGCTTTCCGCGTACTTGCCTAACAAGTGGTAGCAACTCACTGTTGTGCCAGGAACGTTCTTCAGCACATTGGGAGCGGAGAAGCCGCTGCTCTCGGGCGCGACCACACAGCACACCCCCTTGTTCACTTTGCATTCATACCCCGGTTCCATTCTACGACAGACGGCCACAACAGACAGAGCTCAGATCACTGAGACGTCAGCGATGTCCCGGAGTCGCGCAACCAAATTGACGCTGAAACTTGGTCTCCCCAACATGCAGAGCACCCACGACTTGTCGGCGGGGTGACCGCCAAAGATGCCGCGCATGACCTGCTACTGGCGGTACAAAAAGGCTGCTTGAACTCGAAGAAAAAAGCCGTGCTTTCCACGGGGCCCATGGTTGGAAAGAAAGGTGCGTCTCCCCCTTGTCCACAAGCAACGTCTTCACAACTGACCAGCCAGCCACTCGTCGTCAGTGAAGCGTCCGAGAGCGGTGCTCACGACATCCAAGGGGAATGACAGCGGCCTTTTCGAGACAGTCAAGCAATGTGGAACAGCTTCTGTCCGTCTCGCGGTGCATAGGTCTGCGCCTTGACATGTCACGACCCATGAAACACGAAAACATGGCACAACGGCAGTTTATCACCAGCCACCCACTCCCAGTACACACTGAATGTATTGGCTACAGCGTATGAGCAATGGTAGGAGAATTGGCGGCTCAAAGAACACCCTTGGAGAACATCAACATACAACGGCCGAGGGCTGAAAACACCTACGACCAGCTTCCTACCCGCTGGAGACACGTGTTGGCCGGAGCGTTCTCCGGCGTCGCCACCTTTCCGTCTCCATGGCGGAGCACTCTCTAATCAGAATGGCCAGGCAGTTCTGTCTCCAGGTTGTCCACCGGCCAACTAACACCAAACACACACGAGTTCCACACCGGCCGTTGCCACCAGCTTCCGGAAACGAGAGCCACGTTATTCCGCAAAAGTGTCACGATTTTCGGCTTCGTTGATGGACCACAGGAACGCTCTGGGGGGGCTTGCACCATCATTTTGGAGATCCGAGTTGCACGACCGTCTGCAAAACTGGCTCTGGGTGTAGCCTGCTGCCCAAACCGCCCAGCTGCAGGAACACTGTTCCCCGTCTTCGCGCCAGATACACGCATGAATGGTACGCAAAAGGGATTGCACGCGGGAACTGCAGCGGGACAGTGGCTCGGCTGCTGCACACACGGTCGATGCGCCAGCAAGCATCTTCACCAGCCTGACACTGCCCCAGAAAGCCGCCCGTCGTCATATGGCAAATGTCGTTGCCGCTCCCAAGTCAGACATGACGCCGGCAACCGCGATCACTGTCCAGCGGTACGCGGCGATGGACAGACGCCTGTCTGAGATCATGTCGGTGACCACTACGACTTTTATGCACAAGGCCGCCGAGGACGAAAAAAGCTGGAAGAATTCATTGACGATCCCGAGATTCTTTTTGCCGTGACCGTCAGATGACTGCGCACTTTGCATGACAGCTGCCTATCGCGCAATGCCCGGTAGTGTCTTTGTTTGAACACCCGGGACAAGATGTTGTTTTGACATCACAACGTCAGTGAGACTGCCAACAGCGGTCAACGCCATCGCCCATACCATCAAAGTCAAGCGCGGAGCACCCCTGGCTACGACGCCGTAACTACCAACGCCCGTGGAAGCACGCGGCGCGATGGATGGGCCAGGCTCGCCTTCGGCCACTGAAGCCGAGATTCTACAGCGGCTTGCCCACTGGCCCGCATGTGCCGTCCGTGGCTGTTGCACACAACAAGATGGAAAAAGGCAACTGTGCCCAGCCTGGACGTTGGTTGCTTCTGGACAACTGCAGCCAGCTGGACTGTGCTCATGACGGAACAGGGGCCTATAATCCGGCAGGACCACCGAGCAGTTGGCAAACTACGACGCCAGCGCTTGCTGGCTCAGCGGAGCGTGACTCGGGAGCAGCGACCCTACCACCTGCCAACCCACCAACCCATTTGTGATTGCGCCCGCAGAGGTGGCCGCAAAACCAATGTTCAGCGCTTCTCTGGCCAGCCTACACGCGGCTACTCTGCTGGGCCGCGTTGTCTTTTGCTAAACGGCTTCTCTACCAACAGAGATCTTGGCCCGTGCCTGTATGGAGACGACCATGTCACACATCCTCCCAAATGGTCCCATTCCTCAACACTGTCGCTGGCTTTCGAGTCTGTGCTTTGTCCGCAGGGACGCCTGGCTCTGCTCCCTGTTCTACGTGTGCCAGCCATCGAGCCAACACACCAGCGACAGACAAAAGCATTGTGTACTGCCGGACGAAGGAAATGTGTGTGTCAGGCTCCAAATGGGTCTACACTTACAATTGCCTGTCTCTGCCTCGCCAGATGGATCAACTGAGCGCCACTCACTCAACCAGACAACCGCAACGACGGATTCAATGCCAAACTGGGCCGACGCGTTCACTGTTCACAACAGAACAAGACCAGACAGCAGCTCTCGCAGATTGGCCGGCTTGGCGCACTGGTCTTCCGGCATTTCTCCTTCTCTGCTTCCGACTTCTTTCAACCATTCCAAAATTGGGGTGAAGGGGTAGCTGATTGTTAGAAGTTTGCATTACAGCGGTTGCAGACGCCGTCTACAAGCAGGCATTGACGTCCTGCGATCTACCCGATCGACGTTGTCGGTGCTATGCACACCCAGCACATACGACGGTCGCCTGGCACAACGACAACGCCCAAGAGCCTTGGCTCTTGCGCGAGAAGGGGGAACTTGTCGTTTTCGACGGCAACTCTGGTTCCTCTGATCCAGAGTCCCTGGCCCGGCGCTCCCGCTCTGCCAAGGACGGCGGCACCCCCCGCCCTTTCACCCATGACTGGGCCACCTTTCTGGTGCACTTTAACGTGTATCAGATCGGTGGTCCTCACCAGGGTAAGTATCTCTGCTGGGTGCTCCGGACCTCTGTCACCCAGGCCGACCTGTGGCGTACCCTCCTAGTCAACGAGGCCGTCCGGTCGTTCTGGGCCCAGCACCAAGCCGATCTGACCCCCCACTGCCGGCCCATCTACGCCGAGGCCCTGAACGGTGGTCCCCTCGGCGAATACGTAGGCACGGTCTACAGCGACAAGCGTCGCCTGTCCGGTCTGTTCGTGCAAATGTACGGATACCGGAATCACGTCCTTTGCGAGCGGTGCGAGAAATCGTACCGCCGGTACCAGAACCCCGGTGGCCTCGATCGGAGCCGCCAGCCGTTCCGGGTCATGGTGCCCTGGTTCGAGTGCATCTCTCTCCCTGGTTTCGCCGACGGTGCTTGCGGCAACTGCCTGTACGCAGTTGACGCGCACCATGCTCGTTTCACCGCAAGCCAGGTGACCACCGCGCAAGAACGTCTCCGGAATGTCCAGCACACTGCTGTGCGAGAAAGTGAGCGTCGGCACGTGTGACTTGTGCAGATGCCCTGGACCATGGGCGTGGCGTGCACCAGAACAGGCAGATGCACTCACAGCACTGCAGTGAAGAGCTTTTTCCACTGCCCTTGGCCCGGCTCTTTCAAGCGAGATTTGCCCGACCAGAAGTACGGGGCCGGGATAACAGGATCCTACCACCACATGCACCGTTCGTCGGCGAAGATAGTGGTGTGGTGCGGAACACGGTGCTTTCTTCTCTCCACCGAGGAGCAGCCGAGTTTCGAGACTGCTGTGGACGTCTGACTGGCCATGAGAGGGAACAGCCGGCAGCGGTGCAGCACGAGTCCAGGCCCGGTAACCCACCGCAGAGCAAAAGCAAGCGCCATTCCAGCGCATCCGCCATGCGTTGGACTATCGGAGATGGCCGTGTCGAGCATCAGAGCCTGTCCAGCCGTGACGCGGAAATGGAAATGTGGGAGTATGTGAACGGCGGCGACCGATCCAGCACACACCGGTCATTGTACCACTGGACCGGAGCAGAAGCCAGAGCTCTTCAAGAACGCAGGAGAGAGCACCAACCACGGTGGGCTGGATTTACTGGCAAAACAACAGGCGGAGCCAGAAAAACCCTGCTCTGTCTTCAGCATCGCACTCCTGCTCAGATGGCCAGACGGAGAGCGGCGTCAGAAAGACCGCCCTCCGTCGAGCGGCGCTGTCTGCTCGCCCAGCATGTGCTCTTCCATCACTGAGAAGCGTTCTTGCGAGTCTACCGTTGCTGGCACAGCGTATCGTGGATGGCACGTTGGCCGTTCCCAACGGGAATACCACAACTTGTAGCCACCACACGGGCCCAGATCCCAGAAGCAATGACTCTGGGACGAAGCCCGCAGAAGCCCCAGACAGAAGACAGCACGGCCGGGCGCTCGCCACGCCAGCGTGGCCACGCCAGGCACCAGATAGCAAGCGTGCTAACTGGCGAGTGCAAGGGCGGGAGGATGGCCGTGGAAGAAGACGACAATGCACGGTCTGGCGTCACGACCCGCGTACGGCCCGTGCATGGCAGACTTGGGGGAAGCAGGCTTTTCCCGGCGCAGACACCGTTGCCTTCCGACTGGCGAGAGGACAGCCCAGGCGATGGAAAACCATTCCACCAACTACCAGCGGGCCAATCGTTTCTAGACAATGCAGGAAAACCAGCCGGACAAGGTCCTGTCTTTTTGCAGTCGTCTGGAATAGTCCTCTAGGTGTCCCGACAACGTGGTGGCTCAACTTGGGTGGCACCACATTGCAGCGGTACAGGTTGCCGTTGACTGGCTTGGATCGGCCAGCAGTTTTTGCTTGGACGAGCGTCAAGGGGACGTGTGCATTCTACGAGTTGCAGGATACCGGCCGTACACAGAGTGGGCTAGGCAGCTACTTGCAGGCACACCATCCCAGCATATTTATGGCATGGTTGTCGAGGACGCCAAGGCAGATGTCAAGTCTTGACGACGGAAACGAACAGGATAGTCGGCCACCCCTGCAGCCAGGCAGTACGACACAACTTGAACCCGTCAAAGTATCATTCTGTCCATATTCTCTAGTATCCGTTCGAACAACGTGGAGCTCTCACTGCGCTGCTTCGGAGAATGCATTGAACAGCTTCTGTACATGGTCCACGACCGGATGCGAAGCTTTGCAGCCATCAATATCCACCTAGAAGGCGAGATGCTACTTGCCAAAACACATGCCTCGCAAAAAGAGACCTGAACGATACTCGCTTGCGCGTGAGAGGCGTTGGAAAGAGATCCGAGAAGCTATTTCTTTTCAAACAACACAGATACAGCAGTCCGTTCGGGACGCCCGCCACAGAAGCGGACATTTTACGGCCGTCTCTTGACCAGGGCCGGCAATGGACATCCAAGGATTTGGAGAGATTTACCGCGACATTACTGCGCTGCTCGACGGACCAAGGCGCGTCTACCAGCCAAATGGCACAGCACTATACATTTCCCGAGCTGGTCACCCAGGTGCTCAAAACAAGTGCACGAGTGAATGCGACCCAGAAACGCTCGCACAGGCAAGCTTTGCCGCAGTCCGGGACCAGCGTCGCCTGGTTCTGCCTGGCTGCAGGGCGACTACCAGGATCGGAAAAGCGTTTATGACTGGCCGTCCCGGCAACGTCGTGGTGTCTCACACACCATTGTCTGCTGGTGAACGAAAGGACAACAGGATCGAACGAGTCAAGGAGGAGTCAATGACTGGCATCCGTGAGCAGGAAAGACAGTCCATGCCGGCCCCAACAGAGACTCGCCATCCCCCGCTGCGCCGCACGCATCGCGTACGCTGGTCGTCTGCCTTCGACTGCAGAGGCACAGCGCCGCCTGGACCCGGTGCCGGGAAGCAAAACCAAGCCGGAGTTTCCTCCTCGCCAATGCGAGGCGAGATCCAACAGCAAGAACAAATATCCCAGTCCCGCTGCACGACACACGACGCCATGTCGCAGGGAACAGAAACTCTGAGGCTTCAGTGTGCTGGGCCGGCTACAACTGCGCTATGCATGGACAATGGGATTTCGTTTTGGATGAAAACTTCCTGGACGATTCCACAGAAGTCCATCGCCCAGCAGATGAAATGGGCAGAGTGCCGTCACCGTTACCACGAAGCCGATGGTGCCAGGCCGTAAAACTTGGCAGCGCGCGGTCTGGCTGCTCGAACCCTGTGTGAGCCACTCCTGGGAGCTGGGCGGGACAGCCGATGCCGTTGCCGTTCTTGGCGGACGGTGACACGATACAATCATGGGAGAGCCACTTGCCAGGCAGCCGTGGGTACTGGGACGAAGTTACTGCAACAGCATCTGCACACCCTTTCCCTCCTGGCAAGCACTCGCCCTGGACTGCTCCCTTCCTACGGAGCCACAGACACGGAAAAGCGGCGAGGGACACAGAACTGTCGCCGTGGCGCTCCGGCCTTGCGGCCAACCGTCCGCAGATTACGGGCTTGTCTGATGCCACATACGGCGATAGTAGTCGGGTCTCCTCGCTATGGCCGCAGGTTACGAAAAGGGCTGACCTCCAATTCTTCGGACACCCTGGCGTGCTACGTTCCCCCAGAGAGGTATTTCACTCGGTTCCTGGTCCCAGACAAGATGAAGCTGGACTGACTTTGCCAGCACAGAGGTGCCAGCAGATCTACTCTCCACGGAGAATAAAGACCCCTGGACGCGGAACTGTGCCCGGCCAGCGAGCAGCGTATTATGGCAGAGAACCAGACGGCCCGAAATTGCCGTACGGCCAGGAGGCATTTACGCCAGGTTACTGTGCCACCGGGCGCGCCAGCCGGACAACATGCAGCATCGCAAGCGGATACAAATTCCGGTGCAAACAAACGGAGTTCATCCTGCTGCATCTGTGTGCCGCACGCAGACGGCCCTCCAACACCTTTGTGGAAACAATCGCATTTCCAGTCAAGGACCAAACTCTGGCATGGCGTTCCCAGCCGCGGAACACAGAACTTGCGTTGCTTCCAACTTGTACCGCCTCCAGAACCAGCATAAGAAACCGCGCCGTCAGCCGTCTCGGCAGAACGTATTTTTCCCCAGCGTTCCCATGCAATCGTGTGTCGGCCAGCCAGCTAGAGGACACGAGCATTGTGGCAGCAACACACCCACTCATCAAGACACGCCAAGTTCTATGAATTACCCTGGCCAGCCAGATGGAAAGATACTACGTCAGCCTGACGACACAGCCATTCCACCAAGCGGCAAAGGTCGTCAACAAGTCCAACCCCTCCAAGAAGCGTCTGCGGTTGCGATACGATTCTTTCCGATGCACAGACAACCAAAGAGCACACTTGCGTTGGTCCAGGCCATGTGTGTTCTTTGGACCCGGCATTGTCATGGCTTCTGTGGACGACGCAGCCGCCGAGGTGCACGCAATGCGTATTGTTCAACAAAGACCACTATTGCTGGCGGCCTTGGCCTTTCAGCTTACCTAGGCCACCCGGGTTTCTTGTGCAGGCAACACGATCAACCTGTTTCGGCTGGGCCAGGATCCTTTCATCAAAGCACCGCGTGCAGGCCATGGTGCGAGCCAAATATGGCTGGCCGGTGTCGGCTCTTGGCGGTGGGCGAATCCAGTCTCGGCAGCTGTGGCTGGACATAGTTGTCCTGGGTTTCTGGCATGGAACCCGGGACTGTCATGACTCTTGTGTGGCTCGGTCGCTTTCCAAAAGATGAATGCTCTCTTGCAATGACAGCGCCGACCGCTTGCAAGTCGCTGTCTTGTCCTATCACAACCCTTTCTACTCGACGGGTACAAACAATCTTCATTTGTCTGCCTTATTGCAAGCACGGGTATTCTCTCTGTTCGCTTCGACGGGCTATAGCCAGGGGACGTATTCTTGTCTTGGCACCGACGACCGCATTCAGGTGCTGAACTGGAACAGAAAACGTGCCAGGAAAGAGTCTGTAAATGCAGCCTGCACCTCCTATTTTGGGGCTCGGTGTTTGCCGCGGCATCAAACCAAAGCTGGCGCTCTCTGTCGGGCATCATCCCGTACATCGAGTTGACAACACTCTGAAGATCTGGACTGGAGAAGGGAGTGCAGGCGGCAGTCGTTTCAAGGGCATATACGAGGATTTGTCCAGAAGCGCTTTCGGATCAGCGGCCGGGCGCAAGCATGCACTGCTTCGTGTGCCATCTACCGGGCGTGCTGATCGAGGATCGCTCGCTCGAGGATATCCCTGTGCCCAACGGCCTCGCATGGCAAAGACGCGTATGCTTGAGAAGACATATCCATGTCTCGGCAACGCCGCTTTCTTCGTGTCAGAAGGCAAGACGCAGTCGTTATGCAGGACGCCGACGAAGAAAAAGGACGTGCGTGCTGAGCAACGCAGCAACGCTCTGGAGAGACTCTTTTGCAATGGCAGCACTCGCGGCCAGTTCCGCAAACGATTCGAGCGGCGCGGTCCGTGTCCAGGAAGCTTCAGGTCTCCTGGTTGTCGGAGAGCACTGGCCCTGCACGGGGCGAGGCCACGCAACATCGACGAAGAGCAAAAGAAGGCAGCTCGCGAGGTCCAACTCTCGCATGGTCTGTGCCGACAAGCCAGGAGGCTTCTACTGGAGACCGGCCCTGGGCGCCTGTCTGCCTTGTACAAGAGCAGCGCATATTGGGGATGCTTCTTCTATTTCCCTTTTGCTCTTCTCCATTGTTCTTCTCTGCTATCCCGTGCTGTGCCACAGCAAAGGAGCACATGCACGATTGCGCAAGGCAACCATGGACGACGGTAACGCAGCATTGTCGGCGGACCAGGCGCGGCAGCACAGAACACCGACAGAAGATTTCCTGCGCGACAGAAACAGCAGTGTACCGAATACCGACCCTGGCATCCACACTGGCAAGATCTCGAGAGCACGCGCCGCCTCCTACCCTGGAGACAGAATGGGGCACCTGCGTTCAAAGAAGCCTTTGGCGACGTGGCTGGCGAAAAGGAGACGACATTGGGACGGCGGACTGCAGAGAAAAACGAGCAATCGTGCATGTGCACCAGAGCCCAACAGACTGCCGCCACGATTGTGCGTCTTCCCCCGGGGTGCTTGTCATTTTCTCGCAAAATCCATCCTACAGACTTGGCGGCCAGTGAGAATGGGTCGCCCTGCTTTGTTGACCCTGCCGCGTTCTCGGGCACACAGCACCAGGCCGTGCTCAGCACCATCATCTCCTGCAAGCAATGGTACTGTTGAACATGCAAGCAAACTCAGGTACCGCCCGCCCGTGCCCCTGGCAGGATGCTCTTGTCAAAGCATCACCCTTACTGACACGGACAGACGTCACCGAGCCTGCTTCACCACCAGCGATCACTCCTACCGCCATTCTCATTCCTGCCATACTTTGCTGCAGACCGACTCGGCAAGTTGACCTCTCTCTCGATATTCACACTTTCCGAGCCGGCAAGCGGATGGACCGCTTGGCCGATCCGATCAGCCCTCTTCGGCCGGTCCATCCACAGCGCCGTCTCGGTCGTGTCAAGAGACAGTGGAAATGTGTGAGGATGGTCAGAAGCGTGGAAACCTGCCCGGGCGCTGTTCAAGAGCATTGCCGCTGGGACCGCACAGGGCCGTGAAGAAGACGGTATTCCGGTGTCTGTCTGGCCACAAAAGAGCCCGGCTGCAACAAGATACGGTTCGGCTTCGAGCAAGTGATGGACAGGCCGGTGCCTGGCCGCACCAAACTGCGACAAACTTTCCCACGCGGCACAGAAAACCACAACGTGTGCTCTCTTGGCCGTGCATCCACATTGCGAGATGGCACTCTTTGCTGGCCCGGTTGGGGACGCTGCTGTTTCTTGTAGGCTGAGCGACATGCTTGAGACAAATGGCCTCCCGCGCGGTCCGTCTGCAAGAAAAGGGCCTCGCCAGACAACCCTTCTACCCGACAATTGGAGCCCCGTTGCTGTCTCTCTTCAAGCACGGCATCCCATGTCGGGGAGAGCAAGACTTCGTATGCTCGACCCTGCACATGGGCTGCATTCTGCAGTCTCATCGCCAGACGCTCACTTGGCTCGGCTGCCAGCGAAGACCGAATGTTCCATTTTTTTTTTTTTTTTTTTTTTTTTTTTGGATTCCGTGGAACCTCCAGAAACGAGACTCCTACTGTGCTGCAGGGTTAGACGTGCACCACTGTTCGAGCAGCATCCGAGATACAAAGGACCTGCGACAGCACGACTGGTCCTCGTACCAGCAGAGGTTGTTGCAGCGTTCATGTTTGGCGGATTTCTAGACAGTCTACATGCTGCCGGACTTCTTGGTCGGGGTATGCTGGGCGCCAGCCGCCCCAGGCACCTCACCGTCCTGGACTGGTGCCGCACATGCGGACGGAAGAACGCTGATGAATGTCACCGAGAACGGCGACTCGTACGCGGCCCGTCGCCAGGACCTGGCCTATGGGCCAGGGGCGTCGAACGCTTGCCAGAACCGCCACGAGAGGACCACGCTCTCAGACACACGAGGCCTCTGCTCCAGAGACGAGCCCCGTCCAGCCCGCTGCAACGACACGACTTTCAGTTTAGTCAGAGGAAACCAACACCACTGCCGCGTTCACTGCAAGCACGCAACCCTCGACGGCCCGGTTTCATCTGCAAGCGGCGTTGAGGTTGTGGGAATGGAAGATGCTGCAGCAGTACACTCGGACGCTGCATGGCACGGCCACACTATGCCGTCCTGCAGACGGCGTCTCGGCGCAGCCCGCCAAGTGGCCGCCACAGATGCGGATGACAGTCGTCGGGATTCTTCAATGGCCGTGGCAACCAGCAGCCCAATCTGGAAATCTGCTGCTGGCACTGGCAGAGCAATATACTCCTGGAGCTGCTTCTGTGTGGAATGGTAGCATTGACGCAGTCCGGCTTTGGGCCCTGGCGCTGCCGGCGGCTTGCTCGATCATTGCTCCATGGCCATGCCTCCTCGTTTGTACACTCCCAGGCGACAGTCCCCGAGCTGGAGAGCTATCTCTGGACCAGCGGGTTTCCCATTCCACTCCAGTGATACGTCCAAGCTTGCCCGCAGTGCCAACAGGACATTCTTGATGCCACGGCCGTGTTCAGGGCTATGCGTTGGTCACATCAGGCCAAACCGGCCGGCATCCAAGACCCTGTTGCCGTCCAGGGACTTGCGCACTAGCCAGGGGAGGGTGCGTGCGATACGGATGTTCAGCCCGCCGTAGGATGACCATGCCGCAGCTGGGCGCGCCAGGAAAGGAACGATGGGATCCGCAAGCGGCGGAGACACGATTTCCCAGGAAATCGATCAGAACGATGCAACTTTGAGCAGACGGGGCTGGGCGCAACACGCAGCCACCGGTGCACTTTGGAGAGTCTAACAAAGACAGACGACTCTGCAGTCATGGTAGCTGGCCGTCGGTGCCCATCGCTTGCAGACAAGGAACACTGCCGTGCGCGATGCGGGTTTGATTTTGTCATGGCTCGCGCCGGCCCCCTGCTCGCATGTCCAGCATTTATATATAACGCCTTCCCAACTTGGCAGCCGGGCTCGATGCTGTCCCAGGCATGCAATACAACGCGGCCATGATTGCCAGCACACGTCTATGTGCTGCTCCCGACGATGCAGCTCTGAGTTGACCAGCCAGACGCTCCATCCTTTCTTTTCAGAGCAGGCCTTGTTCTCGCGTGCGCAGCGCCCTCGAGCAACACGAGCGACAAGAAGATGAGACCAGCTCTGGTGTTGTTCTGAAGCACCAAACATAAGGTCCTTCGCTGCGGCCTACTCGGCGAAAGAGGAGAAAATGTACGACAGCGGGACGATCGAGTCCTCTTAAGAGTTGCAGCCGAAGGGGGCGTGCGAGGAAGAACCGCTGCTCAAGCCTGAGGGGTGTTTGCAATCGACTAGGTCGACACCAAAAATTAACTGGCAGACGTCATGACGAAGCCAGCGACTGGGGAGATCTCCGACAGAGTGGCCCTCTGACTCGTGGGATGGGTCGACTGGTGCATTGGTCAAGCAACAGGGGGGGGAGGGGGGGGGGGGGGATATCTATTGCGGTCACGGCAGCTTTGCCAATCCTATTGACAAAAAGAGCGCCCCGGGCCTCTGTATCCAACGCCACCATCCATGTTTTTATTGGCGAGCAAACAAGCAAGCCTCTGTTACTCCATCCAAAGGACTCCGCCTCTCGGCTGGGGAACTGGCCAGAGGCCGACGAACTGGCAAAGGAGCGCGGCGAAGAGTAGCAAAGACGGCCAGGGACAGCCCGTACCACGGCCTGGGACCAGGATGCCCACGACAAACTGGCCCCTTCATTCCACCGTCCGCGTCCCGCCCAGCGGTCATTGGACCCTGGCCTCAGGGGGACTGTACGGAGGAGACCGCTTTGCATGCCCGCTTACAACAGCGTCCATGGCCCTTGACAGCGCCGGCACGCCACTTGACGACTCCGGCCTCACGGACCATCCTGCACTGCATGGGATCAAGCGCCCGCGGGAAAAGAGCAAGGACACATGCAAGGCGATTACTCGCCGCCCTCGGCACCTCCACAGACAACGAAATGGCTCGATGCGACTGGCTTGGATCGATCCGTGCAGAGGTCACACAACTCGGCTCAAAACGGTGGACAAAAAGTAACATGGGTAACAAAAATTATGCAATAGTAGCACCTCCAAATGCCAAATGCCAAATGCCAAAGTACAACGCCTGTCAAATGTGACGCCGCCAACCGCCAGTTCGGTTCCAAACAAAAATAGTCTATCAGTCCAAAAGCGCCTCCAGGCCCCGCGGCACCGTGGTCGGCGACACCGTGTCCGATGGCCGTCGGCCCTGCGACGCCGGCGGCGTGTACGGCCCGTCCGCGTAGGCGTAGGCGTTCTCCTTTTCGCCGGGGATCGTGATCGAGTCCGCCACGGGCGGCTGCGGCAGACCGTCGAACGCGCCGGGCACCGTCTTGGGCTTCCCCGTGGCCGCCGCCGCAGACGCAGACATCTTCGTAGCCCGGAACGAGAGGGCCAGGCTCTTGGCGCCAGAGGCCGCCTTGGTCGCCTTGGTTGCCTTGCCCTTCGCGGCGGTGGCCGCCGGTTGCCGCGGCTTGCGCGGGGCCTTGGCCTTCTCCTTCTTGACAGCGGGCTTGCTGTCGAAGATGCCCTTCTTGGCCGCCGCCTCCGTCTTCGGCTCGCTGGCGGCCTTTTCTGCCTTGACTGCCTTCGCTCCGGCCGCCGATGCGCCGACCTTCTTCGCCACGCTCGGGAAGGCCAGCTTGGTCTGCTGGCCCGATGGCTTCGGCAGCCCCTTCCGCTGCGGCTTCGGGCTTGGGATCGGCGTCGGCATGCCTGCCATGGGCGAGGCCGCTGTCTTCCGCGAGGACTTGGGCGTCGCCAGGTAGGATGCTGCGGCGCTTTCGTCGTCCTCCTTCTTGACCTTCTTTGGCGTCCGGTTCTCCAGAATGACCTCGAGCTTCTCGGCCGGCAGCTTCACATCGGACGCCATCTCCCAGCTGCTCGGGCTCTGCGGCGCGTCCCAGTGGGGGAGGCCGACCAGTCGGGCCACGTCGTCGCTGCCGCCGCGCACCACCAGGTCAAAGCAGTCTTTGAATTCGGCGCCCTGCGGCTCGGGGTCGACGTTGATCCACGCCGTAAAGCCGTCCCGGCGGCTGCGTGTCACCTGGCAGAGCTCCTTGACCAGCCGGCGCACGCCTGGGATCTTGAGGCTGGTGCCGACGACAAGGACGGCATCGGCCCCGCGGCGCAGGTCAGCCTGCGACACGTTGCCAATGGCTTCCTCGTCGGGGTTGTACTCGTTGTACAGGACAATGCGGGGGCGCAGGCGGCCAATGCCGTGGCTGCGCTTGCCCGCCATCGTGGTGCGCACTTCGTCCATCTCCATGCAGGCGGAGCACGGCGGCGGCTCGGGCCCCTCGAACAGGCTGCCGTCAAAGGTGCTGAGCTCGCCGCACTTGGAGCAGACCATCTTGGACAGGCCGCCGTGCAGCTGGATGGTGGTGGGCCAGGGTCCCTTGGTGTTGAGCGGCACGTTGGTGGCCAGCGGCGGCATGCTGGTGTCGATGCCGTCGACGTTTTGCGAGTACAGGCGCATCAGGCGGCCCTCGTGGGCGAGCGAGGCGAGCATGTGGTGGAAGGGGGTTGGCTTGGCCTTTTCGGTCATGTGCGCCAGTTCGCGGACCATGGAGTGGAAGGAGGATGTGGATGCATCGTGCTTGTAGACAGACGCATCGAACAGGTGCTTGCCAGAGCCTTTGAGGCCATGCTGGCCGCGCAGTGTCGTAAACAAGCCCGTGGACGAGCGAAAGTCGGGGACTGGGCCAAGTTAGTATAGAAAACGACAAACGCAAAAACCAAAAAAAAAAAAAAAAAAAAAAAAAATAGAGGGAACGTACTGCCTGCGGAGACGGAAATGCCAGCGCCGCCAATCACAACAATCCGCTTCTTCTTGCGGAGCGCCTGCAGGAGATAGCCCAGTTCCTCGTCGAAGCCCGGGGCGTCCTGGTCGTTGAGGTCAATGTGGCGCGTCATGCGCGGCCGCCGCGGCTGCGACGCCTGCACGCGGCGCTTCTTGGCTGGCGGAGGGCCATCGGTGTCGCAAGGGCGCTCGTGGTCACGTCGCCGGGGCGATGGGCAGCCCGACTGCGACGAGCCTGGCGACGGATAGCGGCCAAACACGTCGTGGGCAGCGATTGTGGGCGACGACGGGGGCGACGGCGAGCGCGACAGCACGGACAGGGGCGAGGAGGGCGTCGAGACGGAGGCGCTGGGCGAGCTGAAGGACGAGGAGGCGAGCGAGGAGGGCATCGTTGGCAGGGGCGACGACGCCCGCGATCGTGAGCTTTGCTCCATGGCGTTGTTTTGTGACAGAGCGAGCGAAAGAAGAATGAAAGAAGAAAAGAAACAGTTAATCGAAAAATGAGCGGCCGCTGGAGCAGAAACGAGCGAAAAGAGCGACGGAAAAGAGGTCGAAAGGAGACGACATGCGGCCGAGAGAAAGAGATCGGTGAAGAGAGAGAAAGAGAAGAGAGAAGGTGAGAAAGAGAAAAAAAAAAAAAAAAAAGGGAGAGAGAGAGACTCGAGCGAGGGCTGGGCTTGGCCTGCTAGCAGACCCGGTTTTGGTGGGCAAGGGCGCGTGGACGTGGGCGCGGGCGTCGGTGTTTGCTGGCGTGGCCCGTCGCGGCAGGAGCAAACGGTCGCCGACGGAGAGGGAAGGAGCGAGGGCGCGGGTGGTTGTTTGGTTTGTTGGGAAGGAGAGGAAAGAAAGAGGGAGAGAGGGAGGGAAAGGCGAAGAGGGAAAGAGCATACCATATTAGCGGCAGGAGCGACTGGGGGGGGGGGCAGCGATTAGGCCAAAGACAGACGGCGGCGGGAATGTACGACATCCGTGGGCTGCTTTGCTGCTGGCGGGCCGCCCATCAAACAAGGCCCTGTGGAGCGGGCGGGCAGAGGCTCGAGCTCCGCTTGTTTTGTGCTCGTCTCTGGCAAGCCCGTTCAGCTGTTTTTTGGGGTGATTTCGGTGCCGCGGCAGGGCCGATTTCGCCCGGCTTTTTACGGCCAAGAGTCTACGCAATTGGTTGTCCCGGGCAGGCAACAGGATACAGAGAACCCAGAGCCACCACCGCCTCCTCTCAACCTCCCGTTTGTTTACTGTGTCCAGGACCCAAACAATGCCATATGCCCATCTCTTGGATTGCTCGGTTTGTGTTTCCATGGCCCGTGGGCGGGGGCGGCGCTGATTGGTGGCACGCGGACCCGCACTGGGACCCCTTAGTGCCATCTCCGTTGCTTTGGAGACAAGGGTGTGGGGAATTATGCAGGGCTGAGACGCAAGGCCTGAATCGTGGCGCGTGCGCCGGCACCAGCCACAGTTTGGGCTGCAGCTTCGAGCGAGCTGTGTCGTAGCACATTGCCGCTCCGCATTGCACAGCTACAACGACGACCGCCAAACTCGACCCAGCTACAACGACGGTCATCGCCCGACTTGACCGACGATCAGCGTTTGCACGACAGGGTTTTGCTCTTCTTGGATACTTTTTGGATAGCAGTATCGGTGTGGTTGGCTTTTCTTTTTTCTCACCTTTCGCTTGTTTCACCAGCTCTACTCGACGACAACTCGCCCAGACCGATGCATCTCCGGTAGCCGAGCGACCCCCGCTCGCGCTCGTTCTTCTTTTGTTTTGGTCTTTTTGCTCTCTTCTGCAGCGGCCATGGCCGACAATCCGATGCCCCTCCTGCTGGACCACAACATGGACGGCATGGTCGGCGACATGGCCGGCGACATGCCTGTGGGCCTGGGTGACCTGGACGTGGACGTGGACGACGTGGACCTGTTTGGCGGGGCAGTCGTGGACCTGGGCATCCCGGCGCACCTGACGCCGCACCTGGCGGCGGTGCCGCCGCCGTCCAAGGCGCTGCAGCTGCGGGTGGACGAGCAGCGCACGCGCGGGTGCTGCCAGCGCATCGGCTGGTCGCGGCAGGGCACGATTGCGTCGATCGGCGCGGACGGGCAGTCGATCGAGCTGCGGTACCTGCGCACGCACCCGGACGACGGCGCGTGGGGGCTGAGCCCGCCGACGGTGCACACGCAGTTCGGCCTGGGCGGCGCGCCGACGACGTTTGCGGGCGGGCCCATTGTGCACCTGGCGTGGGCATCGGGGCACCCGGACCTGGCCGTGATCGACGCGGCCGGCCGCATCAGCATCCTGTCGTTTCCCATGAGCCTGAACCGGCCGTACCCGCTGCGGTCGTGGGAGACGGATCCCGTCGACGACCTCAACGCCGTCGTGGGCTGCTACTGGCTGCCGGTGGTGCCGCCCAGCAAGCAGTTCAACATTCTGTACGGGCCGGCGGTGCGCGAAGACGGCGACACCGGCCATGGCGGCCGCTACCGCTACGAGACGACGGGCGTGCTGGCGTTTGGGCCGAACCCGCCGACGCCGGGCAAGAGCGCGCTCGTGTGCGTGACGGCGGGCGGGCGGCTGCGGCTGCTGTACACGCAGAGCAGCAACACGATGCAGGACACCAGCATCGAGCTCGAGGGCGTCACGACGGCCGACGACCTGGCGACGCACGCGGCCATTGCTAGCGAGAAGGGCACGCTGCTGATTGCGCTGACGACGGCGGCCGGCCAGCTTAAGGTGGTGCGCGCGGCCATTTCATGGAACACGACGACGGCCCAGCAGCAGCAGCAGCAGCAGCAACAACAACAACAACAACAACAACAACAACAGCCGGTGCCGCCGCACGCGCAGCAGACGATCCCGGTCCTGCAGCACAAGGCAGCGGCAGTGACGTCGTGGCGGTACCACAGCGGTGCCGCCGACGAGAGCAGCGGGCTGGACGCGCAGGTCAACCTGTCGTGTGCGCAGATCTCGCACGTCGAGGTGCTGCCGTCGGCCATGGTGCCGGCAGCGCCGGGCCAGCACCAACAGCAACAGAACCAACAACAGCCGTGGGCGCCGCCGGTGATCCTGACGGTGCGCACGTACGTGCCGACGCCGGCGACGGCGGCCTACACGCCCGAGGCGCTCACGATCCTGGACCGGTGGGAGCTGGTGATGGAAGCGGCGCCGCTGCCGCTGCACCAGGCGTTTGCGCAGCTGGGGTTCCGGCCGCCGGCGGCGGCCGAGGGCGGCGGCGGCGGCGGTGGCACGAGCGTGACGCGGCTGCAGCGGCTGGCGCCGATTGTGCTGATGGGCAAGGTTGTGGTGGGCGTCAGCACGATGCACTACGGACGGGTGGTATGTCTGGTGTGCAGCGACGGGACGGTGCAGCACCGGGACCGGTTCACGATGGAGGAGGTGTACACGGAGCCGAACCTGGCGCAGGTGGCGACGCTGCAGCAGGCGCACTTTGGGTACGGGCGACCGGGGCCGTGCGTGTCGGCCGCGTTCTCGCCGACGCACGCCTCGCTGGCGACGGTGGGCGACGACGGGCGGGTGAAGTGGCACAACCTGCGGTACGAGGGGCCGTCGGAGGCTGGCGAAGGCGGAGAAGGCGGCGAAGGCGACGGGCGCGAGAGCACGATGCCGGCGGACGTGTACGCGGCGACGGTGGCGGGCCTGACGACGGCGATCTCGACGGCGTCGTACAACCAGATTGTGTACGACGACCTGCTGGCGGTAGCGCGACCGCTTGCGGCGCGGCGGGCGGGCTTTGCGCAGGACTGGCTGGGGGAGATTGTGCGGCTGCTCAAGATCAACGTGGACTACTCGGCCGAGTCGCACCACGAGCAGCTGGTGCGCAACCACCCGCTGAGCCTGGTGCTGAGCGTGATGAACCACCTGGGCTTCCGCGGCGAGGGCCGGCGGCGGGCGTTTGGCGGCAAGTTTGCGCGGCTGGCGCTCAACGTGCGCGTCGTCGTCGTGCTGATCACGGTGGCGAGCAACACGCCGGTCAACGTGCGCGTCAACCCGCTCGACGAGCCGGACGTGGTCGACGCGCTGGCCGGCTGCACGCGCTGGGCGCTGGACCTGCTGGCGTACCTGGCCGACGCGCTGTTCCGGCTGCGCGACGACCCGGCCTTTCTGGCGCACCTGACGGGCGACACGCCGTTCGGCCAGCTGGCCGGCTACCTGGCCGCGCGCAACGCCGTCGCCCTGCACCTGGTGCTGTGCTCGTCGACGCGCGGCTTCCTGTCGGCGGCGTGCCGGCGCCTGGTGCACCTGGAGTCGATGTCGACGCGGGCAACGCAGTACTACGAGCTGCAGCAGCAGCAGCAGCAGCAGGCGGCTGCGCAGAACAGTCAATCACAAGCACCCCCCGGCAGCGCGGCCGCCCGCCGCCCCGCGCTCATCCAGTCGTACCAAAAGGTGCTGCAGCACACGGCGGCGAGCCTGGTGCGGGTGCACGAGTTTGGCAAGCTGCTGGCCGCGCTCAACGAGGACATCCGGCAGACGTACGCGGCGCTGGCGGCGGCGCAGGCGGCGTCGCCCGACGCGGCCAAGCGCGCGCAGGCCCAGAGCGAGGTCGCGCTGCTGCTGGGCGGCAACCCGCCGCCGGCCTTCCAGCCGCTGCTGCTGCGCTTTGTGCGCGACACCGTGCAGGCGCTGCGCGTGACGACGGATCCGGCGCGGCTGTTCTTTGCCGACTACGGGCTGCTGGAGGTGGATGCGGATGAGGGCGACGTCGAGGAGGACAGCAAGGCGAACCGGCAGCGGCGCGCGCCCCCCGCCTACGTCGACATGTTCCGGCGCGTGCCGCTGACGGCGCCGCCCGGCGTGACGGCGGCGAGCCCGCCCGGCCCCGTGCTGCCGGCGCCGCTGGTGCCGGCGGGCCGGGCGGCCGGGCGCACGGGCCTGTGGCGGCGGTGCGTGCGGTGCGCGGCCGTGATGGAGGACATGACGGGCGTGCGGCCCGGGTACACGTTTGTGCTGACGCAGATGCGCAAGTGCAGCTGCAACGGCAACTGGGCGCTGCTGCCGCCGGGCGCGCCGATCGGCTAGGCGCTGGGCGCGTGGCGGTGGCGCGGCGACGCGGACGAGGCGCGCTGGCGGTGGGACGTGGCCATCTTGCGGTGGACGGTGCTGAACGTGACGACGGAGATGCTGGAGTAGGGGAGAGAAGGAAGAAAAGAAAAAAGAAAAGAAAACAAACAATTATAATTAAATTGCGTCAAAATCAAATCAAGCCATTGAAGCAAGTAAACAAACGAAAATGGATACAAGACTTGGCTTACACTTTTATCAAAATTTACTTACTATCCAGTTGACAGAGAAAGGACAAAGAAGATGGTGAACACGGTGAACATGGTGATGTGAACATGGCGATGAACTGACGATGCACAGTCTGCACAGTGCACTCTGCACTATATGACGCCCCGCCAAAAAAAAAAAAAAAATACAAGTCCGACGACACAAGCGCAGCCTCGCCTGGAGCCGACTCTTCTTCCTCTTTGACCACACACACACACACACACACACACACCCATGGCACAACAACCAGACGCCGCGGCGGAGGCGCCGCCCCAACCACACGACGACCTCCTCACCGAGGACGAGGCCGACGACCTGCTGTACTGCGCGCGCACCGGCGACCGCGAGGAGCTGCAGGCGGCGCTGGCCGAGGCGCTGGCGCGGGTGCGCCTGTCGGACCCGTCCGCAACCGCCCTGACCGTGCTCTGCGCCGCCCGCGACGCCAGCCGCAACACGCCGCTGCACATGGCGGCGGCCAACGGGCACGCGGCCGTGGTGGCGTACCTGCTGGGGGTGGCGGCGGACGATGCGGCGCAACCCGCGGCGCAGGCGTTTGTCGACGCGGCGAATGCGTTTGGCAACACGGCGCTGCACTGGGCGGCGCTGAACGGGCGGCTGGCGGTGGTGCAGCAGCTGGTGGCGGGCGTCGGGGGGGTGCGCGCGGCCGTGGCGCTGGCCAACGACAAGAACTACATCCCGCTGGACCTGGCCAGCCTGCACGGGCACGACGCGGTGGCGGCGTACTTTATGGCGGAGGCCGAGGGGCGGGCGGCGCAGTCGGCCAAGGAGGAGGAGGCCGAGGCCGAGGAGGCCAAGACAGACACAGAGGCAGAGGCCAAGACAGACAAGACCGAGCTGAGCACGGCGACGGCGGCGCTGGCGCTGGACGGGCAATGAGGGGACATTGTTTTTATTAATACCAGTTATCCAAAGCTTCCATCTGCCCTTTCGAATCCCCCTCACGGATGAATCGCCTGCTGCACCGGCGGGTACACCTGCACCATGTCGTGGTACAGGCCGCCGTGCTGCTGGAAGAGCACGTGCGGGTCCCAGGCCATGGCAATAAAGAGCGTGTCGATGCCGCTGCTGAGCGGCGTCGTGAAGACGTTGCACACCTGCAGGCCGACCAGGTACGCGTACGCCAGCACGACGGGCGTGAAGCTGCCGTCGCGGTTGTAGGGCGGGTCCGTGATGCGCAGGAACACGTACGCGCCCAGCGCCGTCGCGTACGCCACAAACATGGCGCCCACGCTGAAGACGGGGCCGACCAGGCAGGCGTTGGCCAGCGCGTCGGCGCCGCGCTGCTTCAGCATCGTCCACGTGTTCTTGGCCGCGGTGAAATAGGCCGACCCGTACAGCGCAATGTGGCAGAAGGCGTAGCGGTTGACAAACTGCACGGCCCAGTCCAGCAGCGCAATCAGGCAGCCCAGCACGCAGAACAGGATCGTGCCCAGGATGTCGCCCTCGCCCTGCGCCTGCTGCCGCGCCACCGAGCACAGCTGCCGCAGCGTGTTGATCACGGCCACCAGCAGGCTGCCCAGGCTGACGCTGCCAAAGCTGTACGTCACGGCGCGCCGGAACGCCGACCGCGTCGCGCCCTTGGGCATCGTGCCGGTGCCGGGGCCGGTGCCGCTGCCGGTGGCGCCAGCCTCGTGCGTGCCAAAGTACCACGACCCGTACACGCCGGCGACGGTCGTGTGGATCGTGTTCTTGAGCCACTCCGAGATCCAGTAGCCGGCAAACGTCACAAACACCATCAGCCCAATGACCTTGGCGCGGCTGCACGCGCCGCCGGCCAGGCTGCACGCCTGGTTCTGGTCGCTCGGCTCGTACCGCACGTACACGGCCACCATGGTGATGGAGAACCACACGCCAAACGCCGCCGCCGCCAGGCCGCCCAGCAGGCTGACGAGGAAGACGTGGCCGTGGCGCCGCGCAACGTCGACCGACGTCGTCAGCATCAGCGCGCTGAACGGGATGCGCTTGATCCACGAGATGAAGCACACAATCGTAATCACCGTGAACACCAGAAACACAATGCCGCCCGACCAGTAGCGCCGGTACAGCATGTAGATGGCCGTGGCCAGGCCCAGCGCAATGTTGATGATGCCCGTCGCCCAGATCAGCAGCCGCGGCTGCAGCCGCGCCAGCACCAGGTACAGGAAGCTCAGCACAAACGCAATCGCCACGCACACCAGCAGGCAGATGATGGTGTTGGTCGTCAGGCCAAACGTGTTGTCGCCGTCGTAGATGCTGCCGCCGGTGCCGCTGCGGGTGACGGCTGGTGGTCGTCAGCACGGACAGTATTGAGGGATCAGGATAGAACAGAAAAGACGAACCATAGCCGTGGATGGTGATGCCCGAGACGGCGGCAAAGGCGCCCACGCACGCAAGAAACTGGCTGTCAGTACACCGCTTCAACGACCGCTCCACGACCGCCACCGTCCACGCCACGCACCAGCATCCCCGCCCACACATCGTGGTATTTCGGCCGGTCGACCTTGAAGGCCTGGGTGAAGTCCTGCTTGTCGGTGTGCTCCCGCACGTCGCCGTTCTCGGCCGCCGGCTGGCCGGCGTAGTAAGAATCGGCCTCGCCTGGCATGGTGATGATACGGCAAATCAACCTCAAATGGCTGATTTTATGCTCTCAGAAAACTCCAACGCCGGCAAATCGAAAGGACACCGCGCTTTTGTACCGCTGTCTCGCCAGCTTTGTTTATGGGCGATGACTTCACCTCAACCCGCCAGCCCCACTTGCTGTCGATCGGCTCCACTTCAGCCTCGATGTGGCCCCGCCCATTGGCCAGGTCGTGTCTAGGGCCCCGTGCCAGCACCCACCGGCGCCAAGAAACCGGGACACGAGTCAGCTGCCCGGGAACGAGGTGCCGCGGAAGGCGCGCTGGGCAGGGACTGGCCAGGAAAGGGACTTGGCGAGCCTGGGACACTTGGCGACGCTGGGCACGCTGGGCAGGCACCCGCTGGGCAACGCCTGCCGCAAAATCACGCCGCCACGCGTGGCTCCATCTCGCTTCCCATCGCTGCTTCGGTCGCTTTCTCGGACGAATGCGCTCCGTCCTTGCTCGCGACGGCAACGCCATCGACCACGGGTGCTTTGTTGTCCTGTGCGCCCTCCTGGGCCAACGCCGCCACGTCCACCCACACCCAGTCGGCCACCGCGCCGTGCGGGTCGAGAATCGCCGGGTCGTCGTCAGCGTCGTCATCGCCAGCGTCGTCGTTCTCACCACCCCCCTCTACCAACGCTGCTGCCGCCGTCGCCGCCACCGCCACGCCGTTGCGCCGCAGCAGCTGCAGGATGGCGCGCACGTTCAGCCGCAGCGCCCGCTCCGGCGCCGGCGCCTTGAACACCGCGCGCGTCAGCCACGGGAACACCAGCCCAAAGTCGCTCTGGCTCAGGTGCGCGCTGCGGGCGACGTAGAACACGGAGGGGGGCACGGACACGCCCGGCCCCGACAGCACCTGTGCCGTCGCGTGCAGGTGCTCCGTCCACCGGTAGAAGCTCTCGGACCCGACGGCCAGCAGCGGGCGGCCCGGTGTGGTGGTGGTGGTGGTGTTGTTGTCGTCGTCGTCGTCGTCGTCGCCGCCGCCGTCAACAGCCGCCCACGCCGGCAGCGGCCGCGCGTACAGCGCGCGCGTCGCCGGCGACCGCAGCGGGAAGCACCAGACGTCGAGCAGGACTGTCGGGCTGGCGGCCGTGATCTGGGCGCGCAGGGCCGTGGCGCCGGCGCCGGCGAGCGCGTCCGTCAGCGCCGTCTCGCCGTAAAAGACCGTCTTGAGCAGCTGCACCACCGACGCCGCGCCGAAGCTGTGCCCGGCCCACACCACCGCGCCGGGGCGGTGCACGTCGAGGCGGCCGGCCAGCTGGGCCAGAGCGGTGGCGGGCGTGCCGGGCGTGCCGGGCGTGCCGGGCGTGCCGGGCGTGCCGGCCAGGTTTTCCCGCGCCACGCTCCCGTCCGCGTCGCCGTCCACCCGCAGCAGCGCCGCGTGCACCTTCCCCAGCTCCCACAGCCGGATGCGCAGCTGCGCGTCGCGCGCCGCCCACGCCTCGGCCGTCTCGACGTGCGGGATATGCCGGAAGGGGACGGCCACGGTGTCGGCGGTGCCGGCTGCGGCTGCTTCTGGGCCCGTCCGCATGTACGACACCACCGCGCTGCCGTCCCGGTGCTCCGGGCACACGACAACAACGCCGTGCGACGCCACCGACGCCGCCAGGTGCGCGTACGCGTTGCGGCTGCCGCCCAGCCCGTGCGAGAAGACCATGGTCGGCCAGCGTCCGCCGCCGCCGCCGCCGCCGCCGCCGCCGTCTTCGGGGGCCGCCGCCGCCGCCGCGTTCTCGCCCACCGGCAGCGTCACCCAGTGCAGGTGCCGCCCCAGCAGCGCCGCCAGCCCGGCCGCCCGCGCACCCAGCCCCAGGAACTGCGCGTACGCCGCCACGTACTGCCGCTGCGGCTCCGGCAGCCACCGCACGCGCGGCGCCGCCGCCGCCGAGGTCGCATCCGCCGGGTAGAAGACGCGGAACTGCACCGTGCGGATGCCGGCGGCCTGGACCTCGGCGGGGGCCGACTCTGTTTCTGCTGCCGCCACTACCGGCAGCTCCACGTCGACGCTGCCGACCGCGTACGGGCCCGTGTACTCCGGAAAGGCCGGCACGGGACTGAGGCGGCTCCAGTAAGCAGCCATCCGCGACGCTGTGCGCCTGGGCGGGGCAGCCATGGGGACGTGTTGGTGACGAGACGATGCGCGTGCGCGTGTGGGCGCCAAAAGGACGGTTTGCTAAAGGAAGACGCACAAAAAAAAGACGGTGAGCATTGGGCAGCGCTACGGCGGCGTGACGCAGAGAAACCGGAGGGAAAGAAATCTATGAGAATAAAGGCAGAATATATGAAAAAAAAATCTAAAAAAAAGATGCGAGAATGCAAAGGAAAAAGATGCAAAAGGAAAACAAAAGGGGATCGAAAAAAAAGTCGCGGAAGTCGGGGGAGCCTCGGCTCGCTTCGCCCACACTGCCAAATCGGGAAATTTGCGGCCACCATGACGACGCAGAGTGGATGCGCGGCAGTGGATTCAGCCGCATGGGAATGCCTATTCGCTGGGCGGTCTCTGCTGCCCATGCTGCGCACAGAGGCCTGGGAAACCCCTACTAGCAAGGCCATTCAGCGTGACGAACAGGCGGACGTAGGCGTGTTATCGCCGACCCGCTTCCTCTGTACTCGGCACGTGACATGTACTTCATCTCACGACGAAGCAGCGAGTGTCAACACTTTGTCGGAATATGCGGCTTGCATCGGTTCAGTCTATGCAATAATCCTTTATCTGATTTATCTGATGTCATATGCTGCACGTACAGTGTGATATTTCTTCCTTGTGGTCTTGTGATCTTGCGGGTTGGCTTTTTTTTTTTTTTTGTGCTTTTGAATTCCAAAAATATGAAATCATCTTTTGTCTAACTCCCGTTTTCACCCGACTGTAAGAAAATGTACATTTTGCATTCTTTCTTCCTTTCTTCTTTTCTTCTTTTCATCCACTATCTCTTTTTATGTACGCATCTCTTATCTTTCATCTTTCCATAAATAGCGAACACAGACAATTATTAAGTGCGCTTGTGAGAAGTTAAAAAAAGTAAAAAAAAAAACCGAAGAAGGGAGAGAAAGAGGGAGGAGAAGGGGGAAGAGGAGGAAGGAAAAGATGATGATGAAAGAACAGAAAACCAGGAGAGAGGGGAAAAAAAAAGAAGGCAAAAAATAAAAAAATGGAACAAAAGAGGAGGGAGGAAAAAATGAAGCATAAGATTGAGAAGAAAATTAGGGCTGTTACATCATCGGAAGGAAAATCTGCTGCTACACACAATGCCTATATATTTGTATGATAAGGGAAGTATCTTCAGTTCGGAGCGCACAAAATGCTGTAGGAAATGACATCGTCGCCGCTGACGACATTGCCTCACATAATGATGATAAAGAAGAAGAAGAAAGGGAGAAGATTAAGAAAAATAAAAGGAAGAAGAAGGAGAAGAAGACTAAGAAAGCTAGAAAGAAGGAAAATAAAGAAGAAAAAGAAAAAGAGGAGAAAGAAGAAAATGAAGAAGACAGAAAAGAAGTAGCCATTCACATTATGGGAAGGAACATCTGCTGCTATACACCATGCTACATATTGTATGGAAAAAAGTATCCTTAGCTTGGAGCGCATAAGAATCATAAGAAATATTCAGCTCGCTGTAGGCAATGGCATTGTTGCCGCTGACGACATTGCATCACAAAGACGATGACGACAAGGCCTCGCGAACAAGTATAAAAGAAGGGCTCCCCTCCGTCGTTTGCTCGTAATGAAAAGCCAAAGAACCAGATACATTACGAATTTCCAGCTCACAACTTTTCACTCGCTTACATACAACCAACAAACTTGCCACCAACAGCAAACAACAAATCGTCATCATCAGCGTCACAGGCAGCATCAGACTCATCGTCATACTGCGCACACACGCAAAAGAACCGATCGGCAGTTTTTTCCAGTTTCCCAGTACCTCTGAACTGCTATCTATCGTCATCGTTGCAACACAACTTTGAGTCTTCCCATCTCGTCGGTGACGTCTGCTTCTTCCTCGAAAAAGTATAAGAGAAGGCCTCCCCTCCCTCCATATTCTGCTTCCTTCCCATTTTCCACTGCCCCTTCACTACCCCTTCCACACTGTGCCATCCAAAGCTTGCTTTGTCACCACAACTGCCTTGCAACATTGCAAAAACCAACCTTTGCGTTTTCAGCCCAACTGTGACGTTTGCTCCTTCCTCAATTGTTAATATATTGAGACCTTCCCCTCCATTGAACTTTGGATTTTCCTTCTATCCTTCATTTTTTGCATTCTTTTTGTCATCAAGTTTTTCCTTTGCTTTCCATCCCCCATTGAGCAAAAAAAACAAAAAAAAAAAAAAAAAAAAAAAAAAAAACCAAATTCCATCAACAATGGAAGACACCCGGGATCTCAAACTGGGCTCCCAACTCAAGCGGTCTGCTGCTTCTGAAAAGAGCCAAAACCAACTCAAGCAGACCGCCGAGTACCACAGCCACATTCGGTATCAGCAGGCCACCGCTGTTACCGAATTCATGAAGCCGCTTCTCCCAAAGGTCTTCGGATACTCCTCGGACGTCCTGAAAGACTTCACGAGTTTCGAGGAGGAGTTCGAAAAGAGGCGTCGGAAAGAAGACCGCCCGGTGCACGCAATTTTCAGTGTCCTCGAGAACTTGAAAAAGAAGCGCAAGTTGCAGCACCCGGAGCTCGACTCGACGACCGACAAGGCCTGGGAGCTCTACGAAGAGGGCGTCTCCCAGCTTCGCGACGTCACCACCTGCAGGCGCTACGTACCTCCGCCAGCCAACTCCGCCGTCGCCACCTCCTTCAATCTGTCCCGCCTTCCCGCCGAGCTTCGTCTGGAAGTCTACAGCGCCATCAAGAAAACGGAGCCACGCGCCATTGTGCTCCGGAACTACGAGGGGTGTGAAGATGAAGTGACGGGAGATATCGCGAAATTGGCGCCACTCAATCAGCGCGCCTCGCTCCCCGCGTGCCTGGCCATTAGTGCCGAGGCGCGCCACGAGTACCTGCGGTCTGGCGGCAACCAATACCGCCAAATGTTCGCGCGTGTGCTGTCGGGCAGCACCTCTCTGATGGATCCCCTTGGCCTGCCACCGACGGCTGCGGCGGGCCTCATCAGCGTGCCGCATCACGCCGCATTTAAAGCCTCGCGGTGCAACGCAGTTTGTTTGGATCTGCTACCACCGGCTGTGTACGAAGAGGTGCGGCGGCAAACGCTGACCTACGGCACGCGGCTCTACTTCAACAAGAGCCAATACCCCGCCGACGGCATGGAGCCCCCCCTCCACAGCGCACTGCTGCCTTTGGCCAACGCCGTGTGCCAGGTCCTGGATCGGGCCCAGTCGCCTCTCACCGCGGCCCAGATCTTCCATCACGCCGTGTTCCGCGACGAGAGCAGGCTGTCAATCACGGCCTATTACCGCGAGTACCTGGGCCGCGAACCACCACCGCCGGCACCACGACTACCGCGGCCGTCTCGAACACAGCAGCCATGGCGTCGCCAGTGGGAGCGGGAGACGCTGAAGCCCTTAGTCCATGGGCAATTTCCGCGGGCGGTGATGCCGTTAGACGCGGAGGAGTGGCCGCCGTTGGATCCACTTTTGGAGGAGTTGCCTATGCTGATGCGGGCCCGGTCCGGGCCCGGGCCAATGCTGAACCGATTCGTTGAGCTGTATAGGTTGTCTCACAACGGGACGGATCCGAGCCAGCAGCCGCCGGATCATCGACTGGAGCCCCAGGAGCTGCAAGTGGAGTGGCGGCGACAGCGTCAACTGGAGCGGCGGCTGATTCGACGGGCGCTGCGGCAACAACGTCGGCAACAGCAGCAACAGCGTCAGCAACAGCAGAAACAGCAGCAACAGCAGCAGCTGATTGATGATTCGGACTCCGAATCAAGCGACTCTGGCCACCGCGCGGACAAAGCCGAGGCCACACCCCAAAGCGAGATGGACTCTTGCATGGCCGAGGCCCAGGACGCGCGCAGACGAGAACTGTTCCCCGACGGCGACATCAACGCCGCTTGCGAGCCCGCGCCAACTTCCGAGCTGAACGGCTGGCTCAGCGAGAAGGCCCAGTACCTGAACAGTGTGTGGGATAGTCCGACAGAGAGACCGATCCACGTGCCGGGCAGGCCAAAGGAGCCTGCATACCTGACATACAGCGACTACCAGTACGTGGACCCAGCACTCGACCTGGTCATGGTACAGCCTTGCGACATGCAGGACCGGTGCTGGTGGGGCTTCCGCAACCAGTTTCTGCGGTCTGATCGGGAGGCGGTGCGCCGACTGGGGCTGCTGATTCCGCACGAGTCCATGTCGACGCTCAACATGTGGGACACAATCACCTTCCAGTTCCCAAACATCGAGGAACTTGTGTACGTTCTCAACGGGACGGAAGTGTTGGGCCGGCAGTTGAGGTCGGCAAAGCAGATGCGGTGGCTTTTCCAGACGCACAAGCACAGTCCGTTTGTGGAATTCATGAGGAAGCATTGTTCAAAGGAGACGGGGCCCAGCTGGCCGAGCTTTGCGAACCTGTACTTTCTGCGAGAGCTGCCGTTTGCCGGCGGCATCTTGGAGACGTACTACCGGCGGTTTTCGAAGTTTGTGGACGGAGACGGTGAAGATGGCGAGGACGAAGATAGCGACGATGGAGATGGCGAGGATGAAGATGGCGACGAAGAAGACGGCGACGACGACGACGGCGCCAGCATCGACTCGTTCGCCACAGCCCCGGAAGACCCTATTCTTCCACGCACCGCGTTTCAGTTTGACGGCGACATCCTCGAGGAGGGCGAACTCGACGAGGCGGCCCGCCAAGCAAACAAAATTGCCGAGGCGCCCACAACCGCAGATGCCGAGTACCTCGTCGCCTTGGAGAAGTACGAGCTGATCCGGCACCCCAACCGCTACCTGCAGCGCGGCGACGAGGTTGACATTGGCTCGCTGCCGATGGCGCCGTGCCGTGACTGTGTGGACGAGTGCTTTCGCGAAGTCCAGGAGAACAAGGACCCGGCCACGCGCGACTGGGCCGTGCTGCGCATTGACCGCTGGACGGAGGCACCGGTGGCGGGCACGATGGAGCCGGCGGTATGCCGCAAGCGTCTGCCGGCATCGCTCGTCACCAAGGCCTTTGAACAGTGGAAGGCCCGGCCAACCGAGTTCCGGCCGCAGCCGCACTCGCCTAAGGAGAAGGTGGCCCTGGCGACGGATCGGTTTGCCCAGGAGCGCGAGCCGGACTGCGGGTTGTATGGCGGGCGGGATCGGCCGCTGCGCAAGATCACGTTTGCGTACATGGCGCCCAAGATTGCGAAGCCGGTGCCGGACGTGCCGCTGTACGTGCAGTACAACCTGCAGTGTTTCGGCGGGGTGGACGTCTTGGGTCCGGGAGATGTGTTGGCGGGATGAGGGGCGTTGTCGCTTTGGATATGAGATACCCTGTTGCTTTCTTGTATTTGTATCCGTTCTCTTTTTCAAAAGAACCGTTTATCCCACTGAACACCCACTGTAATACAGAAGCCGTGAACACCACTAATACACCACACACCTGTGCACCCAAGCAAGGCTGCGCACGTGACTGTAAAAAGTCGGACCCGCAGAAAAAGAGCAACGCCAAAACGAAAGCTGCCCGCGGGCTGGAACCGCCACGACCACGCTCTCCCTCTCCGCGACACGACACTCCCGGCCAGCACACGAAACCGACCGACGCGGGACCCTTTTTTTTTTTGCCGATTTTTGCTCTTGCTGGTGTCTCCATCCGCCGCCATGACGTCCACGATCGGGATCCCGATCAAGCTGCTGAACGAGGCCCAGGGCCACATTGTCACGCTCGAGATCACGTCGGGCCAGACGTACCGGGGGCGTCTGTTGGAGGGTGCGTTTTGTCTCGTTCTCTTCTCTTTGTATTGCTGCTGCTATTGTCTCATTCGCTTCTCTCTGTTTTGCTGCTGCTAACACGCCCCCCGCCAGCCGAGGACAACATGAACGTCCAGCTCAAGGACATCACGGTGACGGCGCGCGACGGGCGCGTGTCGCACCTGGAGCAGGTGTACATCCGCGGCAGCCACGTGCGGTTCTTCATCGTGCCGGACATGCTGCGCAACGCGCCCATGTTCCGGACGCGCAACCAGCGCGGGCGCGGCGTCGGGCTGGCGCGCGGGCGCGCGACCGTCAGCCGGGCGCGGGCGGGCGGCCGGGGGGGGCGGGGGTAGGCCGGCGGCCACAGAGACGACGGGGTGAACGGCTGCAGACGAGACGAGACGGCATTGCATGCTCGTGGTTTGGCGTTGGGACAATGAACAAGAACCTTTTTTCACCATGCTCTATCGTACAGTACTGCTACATGATGTACATGATGATGATGATGATGACGATGACCCGAAAACTACGGCAGCCGGGCCAGTGCCTCTTCGGCCCGGTCGACCAGCGCCTGCGTTGCCCGCAGCGCCTGCCGCGCGGCGTCGGCGTCGGCGTCTCTCGCGTCGGCCGGCTGCCCCGCCGCATCCAGCGCCGCCGCCACGCTGGCCTCGACCGCCCGCACGGCCTTGCGCCCCTCCTCGCGCACGCCGCCCTCCCAGTAGGCCCGCGCCGCCTCCCAGCGCGTCTGCAGCCGCCGCAGGCTCCAGACGATGCCCAGCGCGGCCACGGCGCCGCCCTCGTAGAGGCCGCCAGCACCGGCTGCGGCGCCAGCCGCCGCGTCGGCGGCCGCCGTCCCCAGCAGCGCCGACGACGCCGCCGACACGTACGTCAGCGCGCCCAGCGCCGTTGCCAGCCCGGACGCGCCGGCCGTCTGCAGCACGAGCCGCTGCGCCAGCGCCTGCAGCGCCGGCACCGTCTCGTCCAGCAGGTAGCGGCGGGTAAAGGCGATGTGCTCGGGCCAGGGTGTGGTGGCCAGCGTTTCTGTAACAGGTTGGCCCTCCACCGCCGGCGCGGCGAACCCGGCCGCCGCCGCCGGCCCCAGCCGCCCCGCCAAGAAGATGGCCTCGCGCTCGGCCTGGGGCAGGAACCGCTGCGCGACGAGCGCGCCGGCCAGCTGCGACACGTCGTCGACGCGCCAGAACAGCTTCCACCAGCCGAGCGCGCGCCACGGGCCGCGCGCAAACGCCGCGTCCAGCTGCGTCTGCAGCTCCGCGTGCGCGGCCTCGGCCCAGTCGGCGAGGGCTTCGTAGAGGGGGGTGGCCGCCACCGGCTCGGACAGCGTTGCGGCCGCGGCGGCCGCGGCGACCGCGTGCCCCTCCGCCGCATGCGCCTCCGCCGCCTGGGCGGCCGCCCGCGCGTGCCGCAGCACCGATGCCACGAGCTGCCGCACGGGCGGCTTGGCCGTGCCGTCGGCCCGGTCGCGCGCGCCGTCGCGCAGCCACGCGGCCAGCGGCGTCAGCCCGCCCTGGCGCCACAGGGCGTCGTACGCGCGCGCGTTGGCGATGCTGGCGCGGATCTGCACGAGCGCCTCGTCGGCGACGGCGGGGTCGACGAGGGCAAAGGGCAGTTCTTGTGGTGTTTGTGTTGGTGTGGTCGGCGGCAAGGCCACGCCCGCGACCGCCGCCCGGATCGTCGGCGCGTGCACGTCGTCCCGCCCCGGCGGCAGCAGCGCGCCCAGCGCCGCCACGCCCAGCAGCCCGTCGGCCACGAGCAGCGCCTGGTGCACGGGCGTGGCCACGGGCGTGAGGCGCCGCCCGTCGGCCGTGGGCATCGCCACCGTCGGCACCAGCACCGCCTCGTCCCACGCCTCCGTCTCGCCCTCGAACCCGGCCGGCGGCGTCGGCGGCGCCAGCGCCGCGGCCGGCGTCGCCATCAGCAAGAACTCGAGCCGGTGGCCGCGCAGCGCGGCCGACGCGACCTCGAGCTCGGGGATGCCGCCGGTGGCGGTGGCGGTGGCGGTGGCAGATGGCGTTGTCACGGTCACGCTCGCGGCCGTCGGAGCAGGCGCAGCCGTGTCCCCCCGCACCCGCACGACCAGCGGCTGCCGCGCGTCGTGCTGCATCAGCTGCTGCTCCCACGGCGCGGCCGCGTCCTGCAGCGGGTCGGCCAGCAGCAGCCGCAGCAGCGCGCGGGCCGTGGCCGTGCTTCCTCCTCGTTCCGGGTCGTCGAGCGCCAGCACGGCCACGCGCACCGTCTCGTGGCCGGGCGTCTGCTGCAGGCTGCGGACGGCGAGCTGCAGCCGTGCCGCGTTGACGAGCCCGCCGGCCTGGTGCTCGAGCGCGCGCAGGGCGTCCACCAGGTCGGCGCGGGCCTGTGCGGGTGACGTGCGGGACGATGCTGATGCGAAGCTGGGTGTTCTCGGCGGTTTCGGCGGTGTCGGCGATGTCGGAGGCGTCGGAGGTGTCGGAATCGAAGCTGTCGAAGCTGTGATCGTGGACGACGCGCGCAGCAAGAACCGCGTCGAGGCGTGCCGCTCGCGCGAGCAAAACACACACGCTGATGCAGCCGGCCGCACCAGCCGGCGCGCCGGCCGTGTCCGGATTCGCAGCGGCATGGCGAATCGCAGTCGGGTTGTGTCGTTGTCGTGGGTGGTGTTGTCGACGACGAGACGAGACTTTTTTTCCGTCTGTGCCTATCTTCGGCAGCAGCGCGTCGCTTCAGCGGGTCGCCAGGCGCTGGACCCCGCTGTAATTTGGGTCTCCTCGGGTGGCTTCCAGGGGGGGGGGTTGGGCAATACACGTGACAATGCTACAAACCAAGCTAAACCCATTTCGGCGACGGCTGTGGTGCCCCCCAGCCATTGGCCCAAACCCCCTGAAGGCCAGGTAGACCGCTAGGATCGACGAGCTAAAGCTGTCAACATCACGCAAAGGACCGTATCGAAGCAACCTCTCGCGCGACACGGCCAGCATCGACACCGATACTCAGCTCTTGGCTTGCATGCATATCGCAGCCTGATCATGGACGACCTCTCGGGCCTGGACTGGTCGTCCAGCAGCGCCAACAAGACCAAGGCGCCCGCCGCCAGCGCCGCCGCCGCCAACGCCGCCTATGCCTACCCCTCGCTGCGCCCGACGCCCTCGCCGCTCGGGTCCGGCCGCAACACGCCGCTGTCGGCGCAGGGCTCCGGTCTGCCGAGCAGCTTCGGGGGCATCAACCGACCCATGGCCGCCCCCGCCCCCGCCCCTGCAGCCTCCGCAAAACCCGCCCAGGACAGCTTCAGCGGCCTCATCAACTTTGGCAGCAACAACGCCAAAAACCCGGCCAAGATGACCCTGCTCGAGCGCCAGGAGATGCTCAATGCCGAGAAGCGCCGCAAGCAGGAGCAGCAGCAGGCCGCCTACGGCACCGGACTCGACATGCTGGGCCGCGTGGGCGGCAGCAGCGGCGGCGGCAGCGGCAGCGGCAGCGGTGTAGCGTCGCGGACCGCGTCGCCGGCGGTTCCCAGCCCGGCACCCAAAGCCGACGACGGCGACGACGCGCTCTTTGCCGCGTTCAAGGCCGACACCAAGGTCGACCAGGCCAGCCACTACCCGCCTGCGGCGGGCACGGCCCCGGGCAGCGGGCGCAGCTCGCGGCAGCCGACGCCGGCGAATGTGCCAGCGGGTGCGGCACTCGACCTGAGCAGTCCGAGTGCGTGGGCGGCCAAGCCGGCAGAGACCAAGACGACGAGCAGCAACGACGACGACGACGACGACCCGTTTGGCCTGAGCGCGTTTCAGGCCAAGGCGACGGCTGCACCACCTCCAGTGGCGACTACTGACGACGACGACATTGACTTTCTCGGCGACCTCGGCCGGCCCGTCGAGGAGGTGCGGCGCGAGGCCGAGGAGAAGCAGCGCCGGGAACGCGAGCAGCAGGAGAGGGAGCAGCGGGAGCAGCGGGAGCAGCGGGAGCAGCGGGAGCGGGAACGGCAGCGGCGGCGGCAGCAGCGGCAACAGCGACAGCCATCCCCGGGCAAGCCCATCGAAGACGCCGACTCCGACTCGGACGCCGACGCCGACGCGGGCGCCGCCCCGCCGCCCACGGGCGACCCCGCCTTCGACAAGGCCGTCGCCCAGCTGGTCGACTACGGCTTCAGCGCCCAGGACGCGCGGCGCGGGCTCACGCACAGCGGCCGCGGCACCGACGTGCAGGCCGCCGTCAACTGGCTGCTGGACGACGCGCACCGCCAGGCCAAGGAGAAGGCGCGCAGGCAGGGGGGCGGCGGCGCCGCTGCGTTTCTGGAGGAGAGCCGCCCGAGCGGGCGCCCGGCGAACGGCAGCAGCGCCGCCCGCACCGACAGCCGGTCGCCCGCGGCCGGCGGCGGCGGCGGCGGCGGCGGCGGCGTGCTGGGCGACGGCGACTTTGCCAAGACGGCGGCCGTCGTCGGCAGCCAGCTGTTCAAGACGGCCAACTCGCTGTGGAAGACAGGCCAGAAGCGTGTGCAGAAGGCCGTCCAGGACTTCCAGCAGGACGGCGGCATCGGCGGCGGCGGCGGTGGCGGCGGCGACCCGAGCCAGCCGCGGTGGATGCGCGACGCGGCGATGGCCCAGGGCGACGACTTCTCCGGGTCGGCGTCCGGGTCGGCAGCCGCCACCGACGAAGCCATGATGCTGGAGGCGGGCAGACGTCCTGAGCGCCGGCACGCCCCGGCATCGTCGTCACAGACGGCCAGCCGGACCAACAGCCCGGTGCCGCAGTGGCAGCAGCAGCAGCGGCAGCCGTCGCCAGCACAGAGACTACAGCAGCAGCAGCAGCAGCAGCAGCAGCAACAGCGGGGTGCTGCCGACCCCCGCGCGCGCCTGACGAAACAGGCCCTCGAGGAGGAGACGGCGCAGGCGTATGTCAGCCCGGCGCGGCGGCGGCGGACGCCCGTGCCGGCGGCGGCCGAGACAGCACGGGCCCCCGACGACGCGGTGCCAGTGCCAGAGGGCGATCTGCTCAACTCGACGGCGCTGCCGCAGCGGCCGGCGGCGTCGTCGTCGTCGTCGTCGCGGCCGGCGTCCGGGCCGGCATCGTCGCGGCCGTCGCCGCGGCCAGCCGCTGCGGCTGCCCGTCCCCCGCCGCGTCCGGCGGCCGCCCCCCGGCGCGTGCCGCCGGTGCCGGCGGGCGTGCTGCAGGCGTCGGCGCAGCACCGGGCGGCGGGCGCGGCGCACGTCAAGCGCGGCGACTACGCGGCGGCGCACGCGGCGTACGCGGCGGCGCTGGCGGGCCTGCCCGACAGCCACCCGCTGCGGGCGGTGGTGCTGAGCAACCGGGCGCTGACGGCGCTCAAGACGGGCGAGCCGCGGCAGGCGGTGGCGGACGCGGACGCGGCGCTGGCGGTGATCGGCGGCGGGCGCGGCGTCGGCGAGACGGTCGCGCTCGAGGACGGGTCAGGCGCGACGCGCGACCTGGGCGAGCTGTACGGCAAGGCGCTGACGCGCAAGGCCGAGGCGCTCGAGCAGATGGAGAAGTGGGCCGAGGCGGGCGCGGTGTGGCAGCAGTGCGTGGAGGCGGGCGTCGGGGGGGCGACGGCACTGGCCGGGCGGCAGCGGTGTCAGAGGGGGGTCGCCAAGGCACAGGAGCGGGAGACGGAGACGCCCAAGCCGAAGCCGGCACCGAAGCCGGCACCGAAAGCAGCGGCCAAGCCGACAACGACCACCGTCACCTCCGCCTCCGGCCAGGACTTCGAGGCCGTGTCCCGGCTGCGGGCGGCCAACGCCGCCGCCGAGCGCGAGGACGCGGAGCGGCTGGCGCTGACGGACAAGGTGGACGCGCGGATCGCGGCGTGGCGCGACGGCAAGCGCGACAACCTGCGGGCGCTGCTGGGCAGCATGGACGCGGTGCTGTGGGCGGACAGCGGGTGGAAGAAGGTGGGGCTGCACGAGCTGGTGATGCCGAACAAGGTCAAGGTGGCGTACATGCGGGCGATTGCCAAGACGCACCCGGACAAGCTGCCGCCGGACGCGTCGACCGAGGTGC
Source organism: Ceratocystiopsis sp. VPRI43766 (assembly GCA_019925685.1). Classification (NCBI taxonomy): domain Eukaryota; kingdom Fungi; phylum Ascomycota; class Sordariomycetes; order Ophiostomatales; family Ophiostomataceae; genus Ceratocystiopsis; species Ceratocystiopsis sp. VPRI43766. The sequence continues at coordinate 178,143 of JADHKF010000018.1, forward strand.
GCATGGTGGCGGCGACGGTGTTTGCCACGCTCAACGAGAGCTGGGACAAGTTTAAGGCGGACAACAAGATGTAGGGGGGAAGTGCATAAGACAACGGATAGATGATGCTATGCTACACCAATACGAAAAGACGCACACGCACACGCACACGCACGCACACGCACACACACGCACACACACGCACGCACCCTACAGCCCCAGCATCGCCCGCACGTTGTCGCGCACGCGCTGGTCGTACGCGGCGCGCCGCTCGCGCCACATCTTGGCCGCCTCGACGTTGGCCGGGCTCTCGTCGTTGGGCTCGGCCAGCATGCTCATGACGGACAGCAGGATCTTCTCGACGCTCTGGATGGGCGACCAGCGCTCGGACGCGTGCTCGTAGTGGTTCGGGTCGTCGCCGGGCGGGTGCAGGATCGAGATGCACACGAGGCCGGAGGGGTAGACTGGGGGGGGGGGGGGTTAGCGAAGGGATCCATGATCAGAGATGGCTACGCAAAATCCCACCATTCGGATGCCACATGTCGCAGCCGACAAAGCGCATCGTCGGCGGCGCCAGCGGATAGTCCTTGGGAAAGCGCAGCTCGGCCGGGAAGACGCCGCCCTCGAACGGCGTGCCCTCCGGGCCCTGGATCAGCGCCTCCCAGTGCAGCATGTCGTCCTCGGACACGGGGCCGGCCGTGATCCCGTCGGGCGGGTTGTTGGTCAGCGCGCGGTACTCCTGCAGGAGCCGGCGGTGGGCGGTGGAGGCCATGGCGGGATGGATGGTGGGTGGGAGGGAGAGGCGTGCAAAGAAGGAGTGAAGCCAAAGTTGAGGTCAAGTGGCATCACGTGGGCGGCCCCACCGGATCGCGATCGGCCCCACTCTTCCGTTTGGTGGACGGGACGGGGGCAAACGCAGGGAATACAAACAAGGGAATACGAACGGAATACAAACGAAGGAAGACAAACGGAATACAAACACAGGGAATCAAACACAGGGAATCAAACGCAGGGAATACAATCAGCCGTCTCTGGCATCTATATAAACCCCTCTTCCTCCCCCCTCTCCTGCTCTCTCCTCATCTTCTTTTCTTTTCTTAATCGCTGTTGTCGAAGGGGAGAAAGCATGGAGAGTTGATTCAGAGTTCAGTCCTCTCTGGAGGCCGACCTCCGCCCCTGGTGGCCGCAGTCTACGTTGACGACATTGTGGTGCATGTCATGGCACGTCTGCAGGCCATGCTACTGCAGGGGAGATGTGTTAACAAAAATCAAGGTACTGACGAGATTTCTGCGCATCTGCCTATGGTTGGACTCTACCCTGAACTGCACTAACACTCGAAAGCGACTGGACATGTTGGACAACGGCCCGACGCCGACAACGTCCGGGACACTTCACTCTGGGTCCGGGGATGTTGGCCGTTGTATGCGGCTGGACGCCTCAGCACCATGCATGAACCAGACAATTGAATGGCATTGTGGAGAGACTTTACGCACATTGTGCCGCACCAAACAAAGAAGAAGAACGTGTGCACCGACACATTGGCATTGTTTCTTCTTCCCATTTCCTGCACGAAATTCCAGTCATGAAGACACTGTGCAGCTGATCTTGCGTGTTTCGTGGCAGGAAGTATAGGCCGTGGAACCCATTTCCCAACCACGCGGCTGCCATGTAGACTAGGCATCGTCGCTGTGATCATCCGCAAAATTGTGTTGGGACAGCGGTCCAGGTACTCCAGCCGGATTATGGTGAGTTTTTGTTCTTCTCTTGCTATAGCATATGTTGCTTGCTCGCTCACACCTAGCAGACCTGGTGCTGTGGAGAGAGCCATGTGAGAGCGACTTGTCTTCTTCCGACGGCAAGCCCTGGCGACGCTATGGCTGCTGGCAGGACGGCGTCGTACCGGTTCTCGTGGACGGCCAGCAGCAGCGCCAGAGCTCATATGGATTTATTTTCATGCTGGCACTTGTCGGCGACAGAAGCAGAATACGTGGCAGACTGCCGTGCTCCTCGTCAAAGCTCTCTGCTCCAGCGAAAAGACTTGTCTTCCCGGAACGGGCACCAACTCACGGGCTGCGCGGACAGAATAGCCGACGCCGGCAACAGGGTCGAACGGCTGCGGGCAGACATGACATTGGCCAGCAACACCTCGACCAGCAGGTGCTGGATCCGAGCAGACATTTCACTGGTCGCTCTAGCCGCCCCCGCCACTGCCGCACCAACTGCCCCGCCCGGCGACTTGTTCTTCACTCCGGTGCTCCTGGTGGCGCCAGCGAACCCGTTCGCCGCATCCGCCCCGGCAATGTGGAGGCACGCTGGTGCCAACAAAGTCCGCAGCAGCACAGGGACAACGACATGGACCAACTACCACCAACGGAGACGGCGCCCACCCCCCGTCTTGGAGCAAAATGGACACACCTCGCTCACCTGCACGGCAACAACGACCAGCATGCCCAGAAGCACCAAGTCAAGCAATCGCCGCGTGTGCCATCCGTTGTACTCGGTTTGCCGGGCAGAGCACGGGTGGCAACGGAGAGGGAGGACAACAATCCCACGTACCATGGTTTCCTTTGGGCGAGCGGCGTTGAAAAATCGCCAGCTCAGTCAAGGTCGGCGAGGAAGACCCGGGGCCCCCTGACGGAAGGCAGGTACCAGTCCTGCAACACTGCTGCCACAACGACATGCCGTCAGAAGCAGTTGGCATGGATGCCGCCCGGAAAACTCGCTCGCCACGAGAAACGGCCACAAACGTCCAGCAGCCGCGGACGCGCCACGACACACTCAGTGGTGCATCCCCGAAGAAGTCATCCGGCACTTTCACTGCAGCGTGGAAACACCGTGCAGGACGATGCAACACCGGCGCAGGGTCAACATTAAGCCACTACTTCCGGCCCGGCGCCAAGCGTTCTTCGGCGATTGGTTCACGGAGTCGGGCGGGCGGACCATGCCGAGACCGCACTGCGCAACGTGACGATAAAGTTCAAGATTGCCGGGTCCTGTGTGTGGCGGTCTGCGTTGCTCTTTTTCTCGTTTTCCCTCTGAACAAAGACATAATACCGAGAGGGTGTCGGCGGCCCAACAAGGCATCAACGACTGGGCCACTACACGCTCGACCCGATGGAATGCCGACGATGTGCCAGACATAGGGATGGCAAATCGCGGCTGCCGGCGTTCGTGGTGATATAATGACCGATGGCTACTGCCAAGGAAGGGCACAGCCGCCCAAAGATTCTGTCCACGATGCTCCTACAGATCGCATCGGGGCAGTTTCGTTCAGGGGGGGAGTGGCCGACTTGCCGCGGAACCCGTGCCAGACAACTCACTCTGGGCAGTGCACCAGGGCATTTCCCGAGCAGAAGAGTGCTTGTCCTTGGATGCTGTGTCTGTAGCAGATTGTCCAGGTCTGTGCTACAGGCGTCAGAGGGAGCCAGAAGACTCTGTCTGGTGCAGCAGGAGCCGACAGAGCTGGACGGGCTCGCGTGCTCCGTGTGCTGGTCTTGCCAGCTGTCCGTCATACACCAGTCCTGTCTGAAGCGAGCATCCCGAGTCACGCTTGACTGCTCACCCTTGGAGGAAAGTGTGGCGGGAACAACGCATGGAAGTGGCTGGCGGCGGCCTGTTGCCGGGACTGCCATGACAAGTTAGCTGGCGGAAAAGTCCGGCTGGACAGCGGCATGGTACTACACGGCCAGTCCTTGCAACTCCATCCACTGAAAGAGTTTGTCGCCGACATACCGAATACTCCTGGCGAGCGTCGTACAGATTCACCGCGACTGCGCTCCCTGTGCGTCTCCCGGTGAACTGGCAGCCGCCCGGGATGCTGCCTGCCCCGGCCAATATTCCCGGCGTGCCCAGGAGCAACTACATCAGATCCTATCAGACGCATTGAAGTGCTCCACCACTGTCGGGACAGATGCGGCACCCAGTGCAGGCATCCACCGACCTGACACTCCTCAGGTCCCTGGCGTCTCTGCTGGGCCCGGCACAGATGGAGACAGTGACGCAGAACTCACAGACACCACTCCTCGACAGCCTGCCACCCACGATCTGTGGCTGGGCTTTGGGGCAGGATGAGCCGCTTTATGAGTGGCCCTACATGAAAGTGAACTAGGGCTGGTGTGCATCAGAACAAGCCATGTATGCTGTGCTGCCTGGCATCAGAAGGAGCCAACAGAGCTCGCTGAGGATGGCACTGCCAAGGACCTGCGTGACAGTCAAGCCGCTTCGCCGAGCTCATCGTCGAACACTGCGAGCAGACTGCTGTTTCTTTTCCCATTGTCCGGTCTACGGCCAAGGCCAGTGGCAGCACCGTCTCAGCCCTCCAGTGTAAACCCGGCCCCCCACGATATGGCAGCCGGCCTGGTGCTGTCCGTTGTGCGATTCTGCCGATGCATTGTTTGTGTCGTCTGGGCTGCCACTGAGATCGTTCTCGGCCAAACACAGTTTCCGGGATAGGGTCGACGCAGTGATGCAGCCGAGATACTGCTGTCGCAGCACGGAGCCAAAGATCGTCTTCTCACGCAGCGGCCCAAGTATTCGCGTCCAGGAGACGCAAGATGTCAGATTGCCCGGTCTTGGACGGCGCAGAACGGCCAGCACGTCTGATCCAGCTTCGGAGGACCTTTCTGCCGTGCACAAACACCAACTCCATGCCTATCACCGACAACCACCGGCGATTGAAGCACAAACATTGCTGTCACCAACTTCCGGACCTTTCAATTGGGGCGGGAAGCCACATGCCTTCACTGGATCGCGTTTGGTAAAGACCATGTATACGCTCAGTACCTGTCGCCCGGTCGGCAAGTTCACCACACCCGCGACCTCCCTTTGTTTTCCCATGCGACAAGTCCAGGGGACTCGAAGTATCCTCGGATGCCTCATTCGCCGACAATGTGGAAGACGTGCGCAGTTCCCAGGGTTTGCTGGTCAAGCTACATGCGTGCATACTGGCGCCCGGTGGGCAGGCCTGACCTCTCCCCCAGGTCATTGACCCATGCTATGTACATGGCTATGCCATTTTGGACCGCCGCTGCTCTGTCACAAGCACCTCGGAGAATGCCATTTCCTGGTTTTTCTGTGCAAGGCGTTCCCAGCTAAAACCCACGACCTGGTTGATCAGCAGAGAGTCTCGGGGAACTTGGCCTCGATCGAATGCGGCCCTGTCTCTCTCCCAAGACCGGCAAGTATGGTCAAAAAAAGAGGCTCCAGCTGGTGACGAAAACTGGACGGTTTGAGGGATCCCGGCGGGCAACCATCCATTTCACTCTGGTCCAACAGACAAGGATGCCTATATTGCCACCCTGTGCCAGAGCATGCTGCATGGAAGACGACATGATCGACCGATATTGTCCCGATGATTGCCCAGATAGTCGACGCCGACCATGGTCAGCAATGCGCAGCTACCATTGATCCATCATCCCGGAAGCACACATACAGTGGCACACTCTCTGGCTATTCGGGGCCGGTGGCCTGCGCAGCCACGACAACGAGACTCTAGTCTGGTGTTTTCTGTGGCTCAGCACAAGAGAGTCATATCTCAAGGACCGTCCCTGGCGCTCTTTTAAACGCCTCGCAGTGTGCCGACACCAGCTGTTCTCGTTCCATTGCTGATGCCGCGTGCATTGCTTGCTTGTTCCCATCCAACCTCTTCCGTTCAAAGGCATCAGTGCTTCTGTTTATTCCACGCAGCACCTGTGACGAAGCAGGTATTGCCGGTGCGGCTGCCCAGGGCCCTACAGCGACGGCCAGCGGTGGAGGGGAAGGGTGGGAAAGAGCGAGAGAAGAGGTTTTGCTTGTATCCTTTCCCTCCCTGCAACCCCTCGCCGACCGCCCCTGCTGCACCACCCGCTGCACCACCCGCTGCAACACCACCAACACCAGCACCACCGACAGCAGCACTTCCACCACCAGCAACACCAGCCGCACCACCGCCAACCAAACGCCTTGGCTCGCAACTACGATGTAGGAGCACATGCGACTGCCCTCCGCGCCACCCAGCTGGACGACTGTCGGAAGAACGATAATCAGTCCATGCATTCACACAGCGAGTTAATTGTTTTCCAGTTCCTGCCACTTACCAGGGGCTTTCTTCCCCTTGAATCAACTGTTTTTCTCACTCGGATCTGCGTCTTTTTTTAGCACGCTGTGCTGCTCTGGCAGGACGCCATGCCCAGTGGAGAGGACAAGACATACCCCAACCGTTTTGCCCGCAACACGCAACACCAACACTGCCATCCGCCAGACGGTTGGCGCCTCCTTTTTCGCGCCCACACCCGCCAACGCAGCGGTGTTCGTCTGTCTCACTAGCGCACAGTGGCCGGCCGACGGACGATGCCGCTGGGCGTGCAGGAGACCATGTGGACGGACACGACCAGCAACTGGGCAGCGGGACCAGCCAGCTATCGCCAACCTGCAGCTCGGGGCGGCCAACAACCGCCTGCCCGGCCCCATCCCAGCACTGGCCCCTTATGGCTGCGGCACCCATTGCCGCGGCTCCGACGCTACTGATCAACCCCTGCGCCGCGCGTAGCTACTCCGCCGCTCGCCACCGTCGCGCAGCCAGCGCCGGCTAATCCCAACCAACCGGCCGACCCGTACGCGACGAGCTGGACCCGATCGTCCGCCGCATGACGACGATCACCGGGGCCATGGCCCGCCACCAAGCCCATCCAGGCCGACATCTCGGCCTGGGTGGACGAATTCCGTCAGACCGACGCCGAACAACAACTCAACTTCGCCCTGACGGCCGTTCGCGGCGCCGGAAAGATGAAGGGGACGGCCGCTTACGTCGACATCCCGTCTTTGGAACGCCAGACGGCATATCGGAGCCGGGCGACGAGCAAGTCTTGTACATGCTGGACATTGCTCGAGCCGCGCTGTTCGACGACGAGGGAGAAGGTGTCAGGGGACCCAGGCCACCTGCCCGCTACGCGGCCAGATGGCCTTGGGTCCTGACACCTGCCCAACGATAGTAAAGAGAAGTCAAGTTACTACATCCATCTGTCTCAGACCAGTTGCTTCACCCGTCTCCTTTGTCTCTGTCATTTCCATTTGTTCCTACGTGCAGACATCTGTCCGTACCTGCCTGTGACTAGGCTACGTCTCTGGTTAGACCATACCTAGCACCGGCCAGTGGTCTCTCGTGCCGTGACACAGGGTGCAGAGTATTTCCTCTTTTTCTTCGTGTTTTTATATCACTTCGAATCTACCCTTTTCGGGCGCTGAGCTCCCCGTAACCGTCACAGGTTCTTTGCCTTTGTTTCTCTTATGTTGTTTTCCGAGAGGGACTGGCCTTAAGGGCAGGGTTTTACCTGCAAGCTCATCCCAATCAACAATCACATTGCATTTACTTCAATCTCTTAGTTTTCCCTTGGGCCTTTACTTGCTCGGGTTCCTTTGTCTGTTCCGCGTCGTTCTTTTTTCCCCTTTCCTCCCCACCAGTCTTCGGCTAGAACAGTACGGAGTAGGCTAGAACAATCCAAGTAGACAAACAAAAAAATAGACCAACTTGGCAGGGCTCGCAAGCGGAACATGCCGCGCTTAAGTCGCCCGACAAGGACTAAATCGCCCGGCCGGCACGTCAACGCCCGGCCGCCGATGCCGAGAGATAAGAACGGCATTAGTCAATTAGAGATTAATGTGCATGTACAAGTAATCTGCCACGCCCCGTGCTCCGTCGCTTCCGCCGCCGCCTCACCAGATCGGCAGGTTCCGCGTCAGGTAGTCGCCCCAGGTCGGCAGCGTCCGCTTCCACTCCGTGTTGCTGCTCAGCTGCAGGTCCTCGACTGCGCTCGCCCACCGGATCAGTGAGCCCTCGCTCCAGGCCGTGCCCAGAAACGCCAGCCCAAACGGCATGGCCGACTCGCCGCCCACACCCGCCGGAATCGTCACCATGGGGTAGCCCGCCTGCGCCGCGATCTGGTACGTCTGCGCCACGTCCGGCGGCACCAGTAGCGCGTCCAGGTGCACTTGCGTGCCGTTGGCCAGCGTCGGGTGCAGGGCGGCGTCGATGCCCTCCTCGCGCGTGGACCGCTGGCAGAACTCAAGCGCGGCGTAGTAGGTGTCGTCCATGATGCCGCCCGACGCGAGCGACGCGAGGAACCCGTCCTGGCCCGAGCCAAAGGCCGGGTGGATGCCGGGCAGGCCGCCCTCCGCGCCGAGGCTGTCAATGTTGTACTGGACAATGTCCTCAAGCGACCGGATCTGGGTGTTTTCCAGCTCCGCCAGGTAGGTTTTGATGTTGTTGTAGAACTGGCGGTTAGAACGAGCGGGCGAGTGAGAGAGCAGCACGCAACAGGGAAAAAAAAAAAAAAAAAAAAAGGCTTACATCCACCTTGACGACAGTGTACTCGCTCTCGTTGGCGTAACCCCGGGTGGTACCGTAGTCCCAGTCCCAGCCATCCGGGCTGACAATTGTCTGGAAAATCAGTTTTTGGAACCATGACAAGCCGGTCGTGAGTGCCACGTACCTTGTAGTTGGGCAGTTCCGTGCCGTTGATGATTGTCGCTCCCGCGCTCTCCATGAGGCTGAGCAGCTCAACCAGGTTCGCGTTCTGCTCCGGGTCGTTGAGCGCCCAGAAACTCGCCCACGGCAGGCCAAAGACGGCGCCCTGGAGCGCTGCCTTGTTGGTCAAGAACGATGCATAGCCGCCGCTGGCCGGCGTCTTGCCGACCTGGCCAAGCGTGTAGTTGTCCCGCTCGTCCACGCCGTAGATGGCGTCGAGCGCATATGTCGCGTCCCGCACCGTCCGCCCAAACGTGCCGACCGTGTCCTGGTGGACACTCTCGGGCACCACGCCGGCGCGCGACGTCAGCCCCACGGTCGGCTTGATGCCGCACACGCCGTTGCGCTCGGCTGGGCTGATGACCGACCCGTCCGTCTCGGTGCCAAGCGCAAACATGGCCTGGTTGGCGGCCACCGCCACCGCCGACCCGGAACTGCTACCACCGGGCGTCACGGTCAAGTTGTACGGGCTGCGGGCTTGGCCGCCGCGCGCGCTGTAACCTTCCGAGTAGTTGTTGGAGCGCCTATCCGTTAGCATTCTGTCGCCGCCGGGAGAGAAAGAGCCCTCACGTACATGTCCGCCCACTCGGAGAGCGTTGCGTGCCCCAGCAGCAGGGCACCGGCTTCGCGCAGCTTCTTCACCACAAAGGCGTCCCGCGGCACAATGCTGCCCAGCAGCATGTAGGAGCCGGCCGTCGTGTCCATCTGGTCTTTGGTGGCAATGTTGTCCTTGACCAGAAAGGGAATGCCGTGAAGTGGCCCCCGCACACGCCCGGCCGCCCGTTCAGTGTCGAGCTGCTGCGCAATCGCAAAGGCATCCGGGTTCCACTGCAGAATGCCATTGACGTAGCCATTGACCTGGTGGTAGCGGGCCAGGTAGCACGCCACGATGTCGACGGCCGTCAGCGTGCCGTCTGCCATGTACTGCTGGAGCTGGTCGATCGTGGCCTCCTCCAGCGTTACGCCCTGGCAGGGCGGCATGGGGAACAGGGCGACGGGAGCGGCATCTTCGTTGGGGTAGTGGTACGGGAACGGATCGTCCAGCACCTGTGACGCGGCCAAACTGCCGTTTGCGTCCTCGCGGACGGCAAGCGTCGGCGATGCCGCTGCTGATGCAATGCACAGGGCCAAGACTGTCTTGCCAATCATTGTGTCGAGGATCGGGCTTGGGGTCCGCTATGTGACACAGACGGCGCGAACAGACGGGAGACTGCCATATTTATATCGCACCGCCAATCTGGCGGCTGACGATGATATAAACAAAGTAGTCATGGCATTGATAACGGTCTTCTCCACTGCAGAAGTTCTGTGCTAAGTCGGTCCGAATTACACTAGCTTTGGGTGCTCTTCGGACTGTGCCGATCGGTATGAAGTCGAGAACAGATAACTGTGAGGGATCCACATAAATAGACAGGGCAGTGAGGAAAAATGCAAGTGACTATTGCCATTGGCCTCAGACGAAGTAAGATGCGTGTGTCGCGGTGGGAATGGAATGGAAAGGAAATGAAGGAAACCAACGAACCCGTCTTCCCCGGCGGAACCACCGCGGGCCGGCCCTGTGGCTAGAGGCAACGTCTTTGTCAAGGCCATTCCTGGTATCACCATTGGTGACACAGGTACGAGGCAGTGGACCGAGTCCAATAGCCACGACGAATAACAACACTATACTGCCAGCACGCTGTCGTTCCTCATGAGCCGATGGCGACGTATACTTTGCACAAGTCATAGAAGTCACACGCACTGTGTATAAGTCGTTTGTGGGTTTTTGAAGGAGAGCAGAGCGGGCTTCGGCAGTTTGTAGGAAGGACGTGAGGCGAGGGCGACATGCTAAGGAAAGAGAAAGGTCAGAGATATGAAGAGAACTGACAGCTGGTAGGAGGAAAAGGTTGCTTGTTGTGCAGTTGGCTGAGTCACAACCTCATGCCGCTTCGATGAATCTGTGAAGCACAAGGTTTGAGCTTTCCGGGGAGCTTGAGGCCGTTCTCCTCAAAGTGTGAGCCAGTGACCGAGAAGGCTCTTTGTCTGTACCTGCATGCCGTAAAACAGCCATCAAGCCTGACAGGCACAGTGAGAACATGCTGAGCAGGGTTAGCACAATTGCGTGTCAAAGCAAGGAAATTTTCAACGGCGGTTTTGGGTGTCCATCGGGCGTACAGGATTGTTTGCAGTGGCTTTGCCAATGGCACTGCCTTTTCAGCAAAGAATGCCATCGCCCAGATCATCTCTGTGGCCAAGTTTGCGTAGAACATAACCACGGCGCAGATACCGGTCTTCGTCGGCACAAGGTATAATGATGCCGGTCGGTCAAAACACGCACCCAACACTCGGTGGTCTCGGTAAGACGGCACAGGGTACCGTATGGGTAAGCAGGTCTGTGAGTCTGCGGGTGTATAAACTGCCACTTCGGCCCACGAAACTTTGAGACAACAGTGTTGTTGTGCTTTCTCTGGCATTTGGACGTCCAGTGGCGACATCTTAAAAAAGTGGCCTGAAGGAATCCAAGGTAAGCTTACGATCGGGGGAACAAACGGAAGAGAACTGAAGCAATGACGGTTAACCAAAGGCCAGTCTGAGGCAAGACCGCTGTCGTTCAACTCACCAGTATTGGCGTGGAACATGGCATGGACTTGGTTAATGTCTTTTGTTGCGTTAATTCATCCGGGTGTGCGCGTTGGAGGTGTGAGAAGCAATTTGATGTTCTTTGAACGAACTCAATAGGCAAAAATGGAGGCCAAGGGGGACTTGACGCCCACGCAAAGGACATGAAGCAATAGATGGTGCGCAAGGGCAAGCAGAATGGGTAAGGGGGGCGGGTATAGCAAACGGGGAGGCCAATGGTAAACTTCATTCACAGCAATTTTTTTTTTTTTTTTTTGCAGAAACCCATTGTATATTTTGTTCTAATGGGGAAGGAGCGGTAAGAGGAAGGGGCGGCCAGTGAGTCGGTGAATGGGCAAAACTGGAGAGAGCGCAGCACGCAAAACAAGAAGGGATTTGGTATCGTGGCTTTTGTTGCAGTAAAGGCCGAGGAAGAGGCAACGTATTGTCGTCCATGCAGTGCTCGATGCAAACAAATCCGTAATGTTGCAGTCCTGTCATTGAAGCTTCCATCCTTCTGTCTCGTCCATACGAAGCTCTGTCCTCTCTCATTGCAAGGCCTGGCAGGACCACGTCAGTACCTACCTCACGTACTACGTTCCTTCTTGCTCCATCATTCACGCCACTGGTCGCCCTTTCCTAAAGAGCCAACCACATGCGAATGAGCAGGGAGGGCACACGGTGCTTCCTTCCCAGCACGGAAAGAAAACAAACGGCGCACTTTCCTGAATGAGAGGAGTTTTTTTTGGCCGCTGATTTCTAATCACTCTGATGCTTCCCGTTCCGGGTATAAATTGCCCCTCCTTCCCTCTGTTTTTGCAATTCTCTCTCTCCTTCCTTTTTTTTCCATTGGATTTTTGTCGACCCGGTGGGCGTTCGTCCATCTGCGTGCTTTCTTTTCTGGATTTTTTGAACTTTTGAATTTTCTTTTTGAATTTTCTTTTTTGTATATCCAATTTTGTATATCTGGTTTTGTATATCTGGTTTTGTTCTTTTTGACCTTTTTGACCTTTTTGTCCTTTTGTCCTTTTTGTTCTTTTTGTTCTTTTTGTTCTTTTTGTTCTTTTTGTTCTTTTTGCATGTCTTTCTTGAACTTCTTGGTTTTTTGTGCCCAGTTTTGGTTTCTTGGTTTGGGGGCCCAGGACGACAGACTGGCACCTCTTCGTGGTGTCCTGGATTAGTACTTGTTGTCACAAGGAAGCCAAGACCAGTCTACCTGTAGCATAGATTTGAGATGTAGCTCTTTGAAATTCAAGTACGTTGACGATGAAGCCCACCCTGCAAACAACGAAAAGTGACTCTTAACAACTGCATTTTATGGCTCTCTGACTTTTTTTGTCCATGGCGCACGCCCTCTCCGAGGATGGACATTCTGTGGTTTTGGCTGCGGAGTGTCACGATGGCAACTATCAGTGCTGCGGGGGAGAGTCAGAGCTGTTTTTGACGGCGAGAACTTGAATTTGCACAAGCAGAAAAAGGATCCCAAAATGGCGATAGACGGCAAAGAGCAACACGGAAAGAGCTGATGTGCAGCAGACGGTGGGCGGCCCTCGATGCTCTTTTCTCCATCGGGCTCGAGACGGCTGCTCCTTCCTCTCCATTGCCAGACCTGCTGCGTACTTTCCGTTCCCGCATCACCCACCACTACGCCAAATTCCCGCCCAACAGAGTGCGGCCTCCGTTGGGCCAGCCACACGAAAAACTGAGTGCTGTTCGCACCAGATGTTGAGCAACGCCGCGAATCCCGCCCACTCGATCGATGCTGTCGCAAGTCCTAATGTGGTGATGGTGCTCATTCTTACGTTCCTTTCGTGCCTGTCATTGTGCTTCTTCCGTTCTGCTCCTTCCGTCACTGTCACGCTTACAAGACAGAGAGACAGAAAGAGAAGGTATAGATATAGTCCCTCTCCTCCTTTCCTTCTTTTCATTTAGCTAAATAAACATTCCGTCTTTCAAACTACAGACTACATCCACGGAACGGCATCGGCAACAGCAGCAGCATCGGCAACAGCAGCAGCATCGGCAACAGCAGCAGCATCGGCAACAGCAGCAGCATCGGAAATAGAAGCAGCAGTAGCAACAACAACAAATGCCCAAGAGCTGGACAAAGTGCTGAACTATACTATTGTCCCTGCGCTGGACCGGATCACGCTGCACAGCCGCCTGTCTAGAAACGCGGGTAGCCCGGGCCGTACTGGGGCTTCTGCATGCAATCGCTGTTTGTGCCCTCGGCTAGTTGCTGGGACTATGCACGATCCCTGCGGATGCAACGGGGCGAGCCCTACCCGGCATCATCAAGGCCACGTTTGACCACCCGCCTTGTCGAAAACGCAAAGAACTTGGGCAAACCGCTATCACGGCGACTTCCCCTTTTCTGTCTCTCCTTTCGGCAGAGACACCGACGGCAAGGTGCAGGAGAGGGAGGTCCTTCGGCGAGGTGAGTGTGCGTTTGCAACACGAGATTGACGCCTCTGACGGGCCCGACTGCGCGTCCTGCCATGCCTCCGTTTGCGTGCCCAGGCCATGAAGACCACCCCGCTGACGTTGTTGGGTGTTTTGGGCGGGCCTAGGGCTCTCCAACACCTGTAAGATCCGCTAGCGCAACCAACCCTCTTGGGCCATTTCTCTCGAATCCTCCCTCCTCTTCCCCTCCCGTACCCCTCTTCACCCTCCGCCGCGGCGTGCAAACAGCCATGGCGCCCATCCCGCCCACCCGACACTCCCTCGCGCCCAAGGTTGTGCTGTACCACCAAACTCACCACACGCGCGTGGACGCTCCTGCCGGCGGCGGCGACGACGACGGCCAACCCCCGCAGGAGACGCCCGTGTCGGTGCTGCCGCTGCTGGGCCCTGATGCCCCTGCCGGGTCCGGGTCGTCCTCGTCGCCCTTGATCACACACCTCATTGTCGGCGCATTCCACATCAACGACGCCACCGTCGGCTCGCCGCCACAGCCCAATCCGCACCACCTCACGCTCAACGACCACCCACCTGACCACCCGCGCTTTTCCGTACTATGGGCCGAGGTGGCTGCGCTACAGGCGCGCGGCGTCCGCGTGCTGGGCATGCTGGGCGGCGCTGCCAAGGGGTCGTACACGCGACTAGACGACGACGCGACGTTTGACGTGGCCTACGCCGTGCTGGCCGCCGCCGTGCGTCGCCACCGCCTCGATGGCCTTGACCTCGACGTTGAGGAGCCCATGAGCCTAGCCGGCATCGTGCGGCTGATCGACCGACTGCGTGCCGACTTTGGCCCGGCTTTTTTGCTGACCATGGCGCCCGTCGCCGCCGCGCTGCTGCGGCCCGACGACCCGCGCTGCAACCTGTCAGGCTTCTCGTACCGTGCGCTCGAGGCAGCGCGTGGCCATGACATTGCCTGGTACCACGCGCAGTTCTACTGCGGCTGGGGCGATGCCACGCGCCCGGACATGTACGCGGCCATGACCAGCGTTTTTTCCGGCGGGTTTCTGCCGCCACACCGCGTCGTCATGGGCCTTGTCACCAACCCGGCCAACGGGTCTGGGTTCGTGCCGCTCGACGCCACGACTGAGGTGGTTTTGAATCTTCTGGGCGACGATAGTACTCATCCGGGCATCGGCTCCGGCCAGGGCAGCGTCTTTGGCGGCGTCTCGGGCTGGGAGTACTTCAACGCGCTGCCCGGCGGTGCGGCACGGCCATGGGAGTGGGCTGAGTGGATGGCAGCGTTGCTGGGCCCACAGGTCGAAGCCGACGGCCAGGCTGGAAACCTGCAGAAACCACTACCGCCGGCGCCGGTGCCGGCGCCGTCGCAGCTACAAGCACAAGCACCAGTGCAAGCAGCGGAGCCACAAGCGACAACGGCGGCTGAAGTCGACCCGGACGCACCGGACGCACCAGACGCGCCGGTGCCGTCCGCATTCGACTACGCTACCGACGCAGAGGACGACTAGCGGTTGACAAGCAAGAGGCCAAGCAGCCCCGGACACGCCGGCTGCCTCTGTCGTCTTCTCCCCCCTCCATCCCTATAACAGCCAAGTCTAGCCGAGTCGGCGAACTCGACAACTCCGCGACCCGGGCCAGTGAACACATGGACCGAACTGGTCCCCCCCCCCCCCCCCTCCCTTCCCCTTGGTGCTTCTCACCGAACATGTGGTGACACAAGCTGTGCAGGGTGTAAGGTGCAGAGTGCAGGGGGCCTTGAGCCAAACGGCTTTTGTGCGAGTGTCGCTGAGCCGGATAAAAACCATTGCGTCAATCACGAGCATGGGTTGCGGTTTAACGGTCCTCGCTTAGCCGATCGGTGTGGCGTGTTTCGGAGACGACACGAGGACCAAGAGACCAAGAGACCAAGAGACCAAGAGACCAAGAGACCAAGAGACCAAAAAACAAGAAAAAAGCACAGTGACAAATTAACTGTATATTCTATGTAGTATACAGAGCATGAAGGCAGATTGGTTGCCCAACGAGACCAGAGGTAAGGAAACAAACAAGGCAAACACAAATGTGAAAGGTGCACACGCGGGGGAAACCAAAAAAAAAGGCGAATCCAAAAATCCAAAAGAAAAATGGTAAAAGGAAAAAAGGAAAAAAAGCAAACAGGTCGCGCTGTCGAGAGATGTGTACCTCATGTCTGTCTTCCAACGCTGTCTAAACCAATGAAAAAGGGAAACAAGAAACAGGAAAGATGAAAAGGGGTGGAGGGAGGCCGGGGGCAAAATGGGAAAATGGAAAGAGAAAATGGAAAGGGGAAATGGAAAGGGGAAAATGAAAAGAGGTGTATGAGGGAAGGCGGAAGCAGGTTGATGCCCAGCGAGGTGCTTGGACGCTTCCTGGCAGCGGCGTGTGGCTAGTTGAGTGCGTCGTGGCCGTCGCTATTGCCAGACGGAGCCGTGTTGGAAAACGAGACTGGATAGCGTGGTGCTGTGCTGCAGGCCACGCCGTGACTCATAAGTCGGCGCAGCGGCAGGGCTTGTTGGTGTTGGATGGCTTGGGGGCCGGCGGCGGAGGGATGTCGTAGCCGCTCCGACCGTAGACGACGAGCTCGCTGGCAACGGAGCCGGCGGCGGACGAAGTGGTGGAAGCCATTGTGGTGACTGAACTGTGGTGACTGATGAAGACGGTGTTTTGTATTTGATTTTTTTTCGAAAGTGCGAGGATGTGCCAGAGGAGCGTTTCTCTTGCACGTTGAAGAAGGCTCAGTGTCGGTGGTTGAGAAACAAAGACGCAGTGGTTGTGTTCTGTGAATGAAGAAGGTGGTGTCAAGAAGACAAAGGTGCATAGCGATGAAAAAGCTGGGATGAAGAGGGGAGGGGGAGAGGGATGTCTTTCTTATAGGCATTTAGTAGCAGTAAAAAAAAAAAAAAATTCGAAGAGAAAAAAAAAGAGAAAGAAAGAAAGAAAGACAAAAGGGCAGAAACAAAAGAGCGACATGCAAAAAGCGGCAGAATCGCCGGAGCCTCGTTTGTGATCCACGACCCGATTGCCGTTTTTGTCTGGGTTCGGTGGCCCGGTGGTCTGCTCCGCCGACTCTGGTTGTTAAGCAAAGCTAAAGAGTCATTTAGGGTATCATTACTTTGTTGTTTCTTACACAGCCCCTTGGGTTTTTACAAGGGGGTTCATGTGTACACGCCGTAAGGTGAGGAAAAGGAGGGGGGGCGTGGCCGGTAAGTGTCTTTCTCGGTGTGAATGCGTATGGTTTGTTTTTACCCCCTTCTTTTCCTTCTCTATTTTTTTTTTTTTTTATTTTTTTTGTTTTTGTTTTTTTTTTTTTTATTTTTTTTTTTTTTTTTGTTTTTTTTTTTTTTTTTTGTTTTTTTATTTTTTTTTGTTTTTTTTTTTTTTTTTTTTTTTTTTTTTTTTTTTTTTTAAAAAAATATTTTACTATTTTATTTATATTTTATTTATATTTATTTTAATTCTCTTTCTTCTCGAATCTGGGCTAGTCTAGTTCATGTGAAGCCATTGTTGCATTCCGTATGTTCTGGCTTTGCTTGACCACCTGTCGAGCTGAACGAGGCACACGCCGTGACAGTGCATCCGAGCCGTAGGCAGCAGCAGTGCAAATTACGCCGCCCTTATTGCCAGGCCACCCTTCCGTTCCAATCGCCGCCCGTTCAGGCTCGTAAGACGGCCCATTTGGGCCTGCATTCAGGAATCGTTTTCCTTTCCTTTCTTTTTTTTTCATTTATTTTGCACAGCGGGTTCGCGATAATACAACAAAGCCCCGTCGCTCCGCCTCCTGTAGGTGTTCTCGTTACGCCTTCCACAGCCTACGCCTTGGCTGGCGTCGGACACGTGTGCACCGCAGTTTGTGGTTCTCTTCTGGTTTTCTTTTCATTTTTTTTTACTGCGCCATGTTTGTGCCATGGGATAGAGCAACAACCAAAAAAAAGGGCCAAAATGAGAAACGCTCGGCGCCTTTGCAAAGGCACAAAGGCAAGGGCGGAGCGCCGCAGCGAATCAGCAATCAGCACTGCACATTGTCGCCTTAGAAGGCAGCCAGGGCTGCCGCTCTTGTTTCATCCCAACCCCAAACGAGAAACGGCAGAGCAATTCGCCACTAAGCCCCAAAGACGAATACGACACCAAAAGACCCCCTCTCTGCCCGGCCTCTCCTGTCCGGCCGCTGCAGGAACAATACAGGCACCGCAGCTGGGCACCTGCGAGGCGGGTGCGATGTCAGATGGCGCACACAAATGGCGGACGCCATGGGTGGGGCTCCTTCGCATCCGATGACTTACACGGTGCCCGACAGGAGATGAAACAGGCCCGACTTCGGCACTCCCGGGGAACTTTTTACCTAGATGACATGCCGTGACGTGGCTTTCGCCACCGCTCAAGACCCCGTCTTCCGCCCTTCTTTTATTCTTCTGGAAGGTCAGGGGTAGCTGAAAATCGTGGGGGGAGGGGGGGTTGTTTCGAGGGCGGGAGGGGTGGCTGGGGCAGGACCGCCAGCCGTGGGGGCCCGACGTCGACACGGTGAGCCAGTCCGCGACCAGGTCATTTCCCGACGCAGAACCTGAAAAAGGGGGTCAGCCGCGCGGAAACGGTAAAAGCAGGAAAAAAAAAAGAACGATCCACCCACTTCTCAAAGATGACGCCCAGCACCTCTTCCATGTCGCTCGCGCCGCCGCGGCCGGTGATGCGCGCCAGGCAGTTGGCCGCGTAGCGCAGGTGCTCGGCCGCGAGCACAATGTCGGCGGCGGTGTCGTCGGGGTGTGCGTTGCGCGCGTGCTCGTCCGTGTCTGGTGCACTGTCCCCCACCTCTGCCAGGAAATCGGCAAGGTGCGCGCGGCACACCTCGAGCAGCTGCTGCTGGCGCGCCGTCACGCCCAGCAGGTGCTCGGCCTCGGGCGGCAGCTGCGTCAGGGCGGCAAACGCGGCCTCGAGGGCGTCGACGAGCGCGAACAGGCCGCCGGGGTCGGTGGACGGGGAAGACGGGGAAGACGGGGAAGACGAGAACGAACCCGTCGGCGTGGCCGCCGCCGCCGCCGCCGCCTGGCAGGACACCGCCACGACCGGCACGCGGCCGCCGTCAGCGCGCTGCAGAGCCGGGTCGGCGCGCAGGTGCGCGAGCAGGCGGTCGAGCGTGTCCGTGCCGGTGAGGTCCACCTTGTTGACGACGACGAGCCCCTGGGGCGCCTGCGCGGCGAGCCGGAGCGTCTCTCTGTCGAGGCGGAGGCGGGCGTCGCCGTTTTCTGTGGTGGCCGGCTCGACCGCCGCGAGCGCCAGCACCACGTCGGCCTCGGCGGCCGCCTGCCGCGCGCGGCGGATGCCCTCGGCCTCGATGGCGCCGACAGCCACGTCGCCGTCGCCGCCGCCGTTGCCGCCGCCGTCGCCGTCGCCGTCGCCGGCGCCGTCGTCCACCCCCCGAAACCCCGCCGTGTCGGCCACGGTGCACAGGTACCCGCGCAGGTCCAGGCGCGCCTCGACGACGTCGCGCGTCGTGCCCGCCTCGGCCGACACAATGGACGCGGCGCGGCCGACGACCAGGTTGAGCAGCGACGACTTGCCGGCGTTGGCCGGCCCGACCAGCGCCAGGCGGATGCCGCGGCGCAGCAGGTTGCCGCGGCCGCCGGCGCGCGCGTACGCCCGCAGCTGCGCGGCCAGGCCGGCCGCGAGCGCGCGCACGTGGGCCAGCAGCGCCGCGGGCGTCTCGTCCAAGTGCTGGTCCTCGCTAAAGTCGATGAGCGCCTCGATCTCGGCGCGCGCCGCCAGCAGCTGGCCGCGCCACGCCTCGTACGTGCGGCCGAGGCGGTCGCCCTGCCCGCCGCGCACGGCGACGCGGCGCTGCTGCTCCGTCTCGGCGTCGAGCGTGTCGCCCAGGGCCTCGACCTGGGCCAGGTCGAGGCGGTCGTGCAGGAACGCGCGGCGCGTGAACTCGCCGGGCTCGGCGTAGCGGACGGTGCGCCCCTTGCCGCAGCAGCGCGGCAGCGCGTCCAGCACGGCGCGCACCGTTGCGGGCCCGCCGTGCACGTGCAGCTCGAGCACGTCCTCGCCGGTGACGGTGCGCGGCGCAGGGAAGAAGAGGACGAGCGCGCTGTGGTCGAGGACGGCGGCGGGGTCGGTCGGCGGGGCGGCTGGGTCGCGCAGGGTGCGGACGGCGGCGTAGCGAGGGCGCAGGGGGCGTGCGTCGGGACACAGGGCGCGGTAGATCTGGAGGTGTCAGGGGGTGAACAAGAAACGAAAAAGTATTCGAGAAAAGAAACGAGAGAAACGAGAAAACGCACATCCAGGCTCGCCCTGCCCGACACCCGGATCACGGCGATCCCGGCCTTGCCCGCGGCCGACGACAGGGCGTAGATCGTGGCGTCGTCGCTGGCATAGATGGGGCGTGTGGTCGATGCCGAGAAGCAGCGTGTGCTGGACAGGACGGACACGGCCGGAACTGCATGTTGCTGGAGCGAGGCGGCACGCAAGGGGGGGCTGCGTCGGCCGACGTGTCGAGGCTGCCAGCGAGGCACGCGGCCAGGCCGAATCGAAAAACAAGGCGCAGCGCGTCGGCGCAGCAGAGTCGGCCACGACCGGGACATGGGCCCAAGGCGGAAGGGGAGTAGGGGCGTGTCGGTCGGGTGGTGTTGGTTTTTGATGGAAGCAGGAGAAAAGGCAGGCAGGGTGGCTGCCAGAACAGGCTAGCGTGCAAAGGCGGTGAGCGCGCGGGGCTGCGACGTAACAGCGGCCAGGGGGACACGACACAGAGGGCTCCAAGCACTGCTGACAACCCCCTTCCGGTGATCCATTCCCTCTCCCACCCATCCGCGACGGACTGCTGCCGACGACGATTCTCCGACGACAACTCTGCCCACCCCCCTGCGCGTCCTCTCTTGCTGCCTAGCCGGCCTCTCCGACGGGCGGCGTCGCCGTCATCCTCGTGTCCTGTGTCCTTCGTCTTCGTGTTCTTCGTCCCTCGTCTTCGTGTCCTTTGTCTTCGTGTTCTTCGTCCCCCCCATCATGTCCTCCTGGTACTCCAACATCCTCACCACCACCACCTCCCGCATCTCCACCCTCCGCTCAACCCTCCTCGGCGGCGACGCGGACGGCGACACCGACGACGACACCCACGTCTGCCGCGTCCTCCGCGCCTACTACGTTGAAAAGGGCCGCGCCTTTCCCCCGTGGCTGCCCCCAGACCCAAAGGCCGCGCCGCCGCCGGTGGCCACAGCCGTCGGGGGTGCTGGAGCGGCGGCCGTGGGCTCGCGCTACGGCGTCGGCGGCGGCGGGCCGGGCGGCGGCCTGACCCCGTCCGCGTCCACCGGCAGCACCGGCGGGCTGTCGTCGCTGTGGGACAACAGCGCCCGACAAAACAACGCGACCAACCCAAACAGCCTGCGCACCGCCCGCCTCGGCGGCGCCGGCCCGTTTGCCCGCAACAACCGCAACAGCGACCCGGTGGGGGGGGACGCGGCCGGCGCCCCTTCGGCTGCTGCGGGCCCCCCCGGCGCCCGCCCCGGCCTGCCCAGCCAGCGCTTCAACAGCTACCAGAGCACGGCCAGCGCGCCGCCGGCCGCTGCGGCCGCACCCGCACCCGCTCCGTCGGCGACGGCCAGCGCCCAGGGAAAGCTCCGCAACATGTTTGGCGGCAGCGGCGGCGGCACCAGCCGGTCCAACAGCCCGGCCCTCGGCGGCGGCGGCAGAGCACCCCCGCCGGCGGGCAGTCGATACGGCGGTGGCGGAGGCGGTGGCGGAGGCGGTGGAGATGGCCGGCCGTTTGTGGCGGCCAACGCGCCGTGGGCGGCAGACGAGGCGGCATACGGCGGCGGCGGCGGCGGCGGCGGCGGCGGCGGCACCCCAGGCGGCGGTCGGCCCGGCCTGCCGAGCAACCCGCGGCGGGGGCTTCCCGGGGGGCCGCGGATGCGGTGAGAGAGACAAGAAGAGACAAGCGGGATATGCCAGAACATCATGCAGCGCAGAAGCAAGTATACAATACAAGAAAGCAGCCCATTTCCAAAGCGAATCACGGCGCCGCCGCCGCCGCCGCCTTCTTGCGCACGTTCCCCCACAGCACGTCCTCGTCGTCGTGGTCGTGCGGCACGACAAAGATGGCGCGGCTGAGCAGGGCGCGCAGGTCGGGCGTGAGGATGCGTTTGGGGGAGGCGGTGGTCTCGGGGCGTTTGCCGGTGTTGGGCGTGGATGGCCTCGCCATGGAGACCATTTCTTGCCCGTCGCCGCCACTCGCGGCGGCGTCCGACCCATCCTCCGCCGCCGACGCACCCTCCCCGGCCCCCCGCCGCGGCGCCGGAAACGCGTCCTGGCGATCCACCGCCTCGACCAGCCGCTGGAAGCGCCGGAACAGCCGCTCGGCGCGCACCAGCGTCGTCTCCAGGTCAATGGTGCCGGACAGGTCGTTGAAGTACTTGAGCACCTCGTCGAAGCGGTGCAGGTGCGCGAGCACGACGTCGCGGTGGTGCTCGAGGATGGCCAGCGCGACAAACAGGTGGAAGCTGCTGCTCAGGTAGTCCGTCCACAGCGCCTCCCACAGCCGCAGCACGTCGGCCCACTCAAACTCGCGCTTGAACCAGACGAGCAGCATGCGGAAGAAGAAGAAGAAGTTGGTGCTGTCGGCCCGGCGCAGGTGCGCGTGCAGCGCCGGGTCCATGAAGCGCACCAGGTGGTCGAGCGCCAGCAGCTGCGCGCGCATGCCCGACTGGTCGCGCAGGAAATTGCGCTCCATGCGCGCCATGAAGCGCTGGAAGGCCCAGAACGCCAGCGCGTCGTCCTGCAGCACCGCGTACAGCGGCGCCAGCAGGTCCGACATGCCCTGCACGTAGCCGAGCGAGCGGTTGTACTCGTTGTACGTCAGCAGCAGGTCCTTGAGCTGCTCCAGGTGCGCGTTGCTGCCGGCGTCGGCAAACGGCGAGTCCGGGTCCGGGTGCGCCATCGTCTCCGCCGCAAACAGCAGCACGTTGCGGTCGGTGCGGTGCACGTCCTTCTCGATGCGCCCGCGCTGCTCGCGCCACCACGCGCCCTCGTCGCCCGCGCCGCCCAGGTCGACCAGCCGCTCCCACCACGCCGCCTTGAGCCGCACGTACGCGTCGCGCAGCTGCTGCGCGTGCGCCGCGCGCTCCGCCGCCGTCGCGTGCCAGTCGTGCACGCCGAGCAGAAAGAGCCACGCCTCCTTGCGCAGCACGCCCGCCTCGTCCGCCTCGTAGTCCGGGTCGTCCGGGTCCGCGTCCGGGTCCGCGCCGCCCAGCCCGCCGTGGAACACGCGCTCCAGCACCTCGTCCGTCGTCACCGCCAGCCGCCCCGTGCGCGGATCGAAAAACGACCGCCACTCGCGCAGCGTCACCGGCCGCCGCCGCTCCACCAGCCCGGCCACCCCGCCCGGCAGCCCGGCCGTGCTGTCGACCAGCTCGAACGCGCCCACGCCCGTGTCCTCCAGCGCCAGCAGGTCGTGCGCCGTCCACTCGCGCTGGCTGCGCTCGCGCTCGCTCTGCTCCGCCATGCCCATCGCCCACCGCGCCAGGTACAGCCGCGCGCTGTCAAAGTCGTCCTGCACGTGCTGCACCTCTGGGTTGTGCAGCAGCCGCCGCACCGGCGGCGGCACCCGCGGGTCCTCCAGCACGTTGTGCGCCGCGTTGCGCGTAAACGTCGTCACCTTGCTGAACTTTTCCATAATGTTCCAGCCCGTCTCCTTGACAAACTTGGTGAACGGGTCGAGCCCGGCGTCGCGGGGGTTGCCCGTCGTCGTCGTCGTCGTCGTCGTCGGTCGTGTGCGGCCGCCAGTAGTATTGCTGCTGCTGCTGCCGCCGCCCCCCCCCTCCGGTGGCGCTGCTGCCGTCAGCTTGTGCCCAAACGCCTCGCTGTCCTCCGCCGACGGCTCGACCAGGTAGATGTTGGGCTCGGCGCCGCTGCGCTGCACGCGCACGTAGCGCCGCAGCCAGCGCAGCACCTCGTCGCCGCCCCAGAACGACGCGCCGCCCTCGCCAAAGGGGTCGAACGCCTGCCGCGTGCGCCGCCGCTTCTGCCGCAGCGTCGACGCGCACTCCGAGTCGTGGAAGAAGAGCGCGGGGAAGCTCTCGCCCGCGCGCGTGTTGATGATCACCGACCCGAACCACCACCCGATGCTCGGCGGCCGCACCAGCAGCGAGTAGATCGCCGCCACCGGCACCGCCCACGCGTACGCGCCCAGGTCGCCGCGGTGCGCCGTGACCGTGGGTGGGCAGGGCACCAGGTATGTCTGGCGGGGGCGGGCAGCGGATTTTCCGTTGCCGCTGGCACTGCTGCTGCCGCCAAAAGTGCTCTCCTCCTCCTCGTCGTCCTCCTCCAGGTCCACCTTGACGTAGATGCTGGCCGCGTCGCCCAGCGATGACTCGGGCAGCCAGGCCAGCAGCAGGTCGGCGGCGGCCACAGACGCCGAGCCGGCCGACGGGGCCGACGCGGCCGACGCGGCCGACACGTCCGAGCCGAGCGACTTGACCGAGTGCGAGGTGGACGGCCGCCGCGGCCGCCGCTCGCCCAGCCGCGCCGGCTTCTGCTGCAGCAGCGCCAGGAAGCCGGGGATGTTGTCCTTGGCCGACGGCGTCGGGTGCAGGTACACCTTGCTCTTGGCGTACAGCAGCTTGACGCCGCGGCCGGGGGCCGTGTGCGTGATCGTGTTGTAGCCGCCTTCCTCGTCGTCGCTCATGGCGTAGAGGCTGCCGTCGGGGGAGGGGGGGCGGGCAGTTGCTGGGGGGGCGGTGGAAGGTGCAGCGGGTGGCTGTGGCGCAGATGATGGTGTTTGTTGTGCCGTGGAGGTGCCACCAGCGGGTGTTGGTTGTGTCATGGTAAAGGAAGAAAGACGAGAAGAAGAGGAAAACAGGAAAAAGAGAAGAACAGGCGAAAGAGAGTCGATCCTGCTCGATGCCCAAGACCCCGCAGTGTCGACAGACGGCACGGTGCAGCAACAGGCAACGGCGCGGGCAGGGCGTGGGCAGGGCAGGGCAGGGCAGGGCAGGGCAGGGCAGCGACGGGGACCGTGGCAGATTGTCTCGTCGTCCAGGTCGTACGGTGGCAACGCCAGGTGAGGCAAAAACGCTGCACTGCCGGCCAGGCGGCGGCTTACAGTCCAGCCCAGGGAAGGTGCCCCGCCGAACCACAGGGAGGGGCCACTGGCCAGTGGCCACTGGCGGGCGGGCGGGGCCCCCCCAGAAATCCCACTGGATCGCCGGCTGCTGGTTGGTGCGCTGGACGCCCCTGTCGTCATCGCCGCGAGGCTGCGGTTTAGGCAGCGGTTTAGCGGGCAGGGCGGCGGAGGCGGCCGGGACGGCCGTCCCACGGGCGGTCGTGCCGAGGACGACGGGCGATGCGGGAATTGTCGAGCGGGCGAGATTGTCGTTTGTCCGCGTGGTCAATCAATCTATTGCTGTTGATTCTGTCCTCTTGTTCTGTAGTCGTGGGCGTCTCTTCTTTCTTCTTCTTTTCTTTTATCTTTCTTTCTTCTTCTTTTCTTCTTCTTTTCTTCTTCTTTTCTTTTTTCTTTTCTTTTCTTTTCTTCTTCTTTTCTTTTCCCTTTCTCTCATTCTCATTTTCCCCCTACAACTCATCCCGCACATGCTCCACCGCCACCTCCTCCATCGTCATCATCTTCACCACCAGACTCGTCCACCCCGTAAAGTGCTGCGTCCGCTGCCCCCGCCCCGTCTCCGGGTCGTACTGCTCCCACGCAAAGCCCGTCTCGGCCCAGCTCGCGTACACCGTGTCGACCAGGTTGCGCCGCAGCCGGTTGAACAGGTCGGCCGCCGTCGCCCGCACCGCCGCGTCGGCCTCGCCGTCCGTCGCCAGCGCCCGCAGCCGCACCAGCGCCAGGTAGTTGATGTTCATCCACACGGGGCTGCGCCAGTAGTTCTCCGCCGTGCCGTACAGCGGGCTGGCCCGGCTCAGGCTGCGCAGGCCGTGCGCGCTCCACAGCTCGTCGCTGCTGCCCATCAGCGCCAGCAGCCGGCCCACGCGCGCGCTGTCCGTCGCCGGCACCAGGCCCAGCAGCAGCGGGAACAGCGACACGTACCCGCGGTGGCACACGAGCGCGTGCTCCTCAAAGTCGTCGACCGTCGCGTCGCAGTAGCAGCCCGCGGCCTCGGACCAGTGCAGGTCGTCGAGGTTGCGCGCCACGGCCGTCTGGATGGCGGCGAGCTCGGCCACCTCGTTGTCGTTGTCGTCGTCGACATCGTCGCCTCGCAGACCCAACAGGTCCGCCGCGTTGCCCAGCGTCTTGGCCATCAGCCCGACCCACGACAGCAGGTCCACGTGCAGCTCGCCCGGGTGCGGCGGCTGCGGCCGCGGGTAGTCGTCCAGCCCGCTCGTCAGCACGTGGCTCTCGGTGCGCCCGCGCCACCGGTACGCCTCGCGCGCCGAGAACGCCGTGCGGTCGTACGCGGCCACGTCGCCGCGCTGCGTGCGCCGGAACCAGTCGAACTGCCGCCGCATCAGGGGGTACAGGCTGCGGAGGAACGCCAGGCCGGCGGCGGGGTCGTCGAGCAGCGCCTGGGGGCGGTGTTCCCTTTTCGGCCGTGTCCCGTTGTGCCCCAAGGCCGCCCGCAGCTCCTCGACAAACGCATCCACCGCCAGAAAGAGCGTCGGCGGGTTCGCGTAGTGCGGGTACTGCACCTGGAACTCGGGCGGCACCTTGCTGCGGGCCTCGGCGCCGAGGATCTGCTCGCGCGCGATCCAGCCGTCGTCGTCCATGAGCGCGAACCAGCTCTGCACGATCTCGAGCGCCAGGTCCAGGTCCCAGTCGGCAATCGCCAGCAGGTGGAAGCCCTCGTCCCACAGGAAGCCGCGCGGGAAGAACGGCCGCGACGGCACCGCCGTCAGCAGCGCGTACGGCCCGTCGGCCGTCTCGCGGTGCAGCGCGCGCGCGTTGGCCGCCGCCTCCCAGAAGCCCTCGTCCTCCTCGTCGTACGCGGCGTCGTGCGACCGGTCGACGATCTGGTGCCCGTAGAAGTAGCCGACGCCGCCGAGCAGGTTCGAGAACAGGCTGGCCGCAAACGGCTCGTACTTGGCGTCGTCTGCGTACGGCGCCGCCAGCGGGAACGCCGCCCGCCGGTGCGCGGCAAACGCCTCGTGCGCCCGCGCCGCCGCCGCCGTCACGGCCGCGTCCGTCAGCGGCGGCTCCGCCGTGCCGCTCGTGAAGCGCACGTCAAACTCAAACGCGCCCTCAAACAGCTTCTGCACCACGTGCACGTTGCCCGCGCCCGGCCGGTGGCCCAGCTGGTACACGTGCCACGGCGGCGGCGCGCGCTTGGGGTCGCCGCCGTGCGCGGCCGCGTGGTCCACCGTCTCCTTGAGCTGCCGGAACAGCACGCCCTTGGCCTGCCACACGAACTCGTCCGGCACCACCAGCGACTGCACCACCGTGCGCGCCAGGTCGCGCTCCGCGCCGTACGTCGCGTGCGAGCTCGTCGGGTGCCGCCCCGCGCCCCGGGTCACGACCAGCCGGAACGGCCCCAGCTGCTGCGCGTCGCCCACCAGCGTCACGTCGCCGTCCGTGCCGAGCGCCGTGTCGTGCGCGTCGTCCGTCTCGACCGCCAGCTGCGCCCCGGCCTCCTCCTGCGACACGTACAGCACCACCATCGTCTTGAGCGTGTCGCCCGCGGCGCCGTCGGCCCGCGGCACGCCCCGGATCCGCGCCGCCCAGTGTCCGCCAGCGCCATCGCCGTCTTTGTCGCCGCCCGGCAGCTTGACAAACGTCGTCGTCACGTCGATCTCGTTGGCCGTGTCGTGGATCGTCTGCGTGCCGCCCAGCCGCGCGTCGTACTCGTCCCACCCGTAGCCGGCCATGCCCTCGTTCTGCTCGCACGTGTACCGCACGTGGCTGTGCAGGTCCGTGTACGTGTCGGCGCGCCCCCACATCAGCGCCGCCGTCAGGCTCTGCGGGATGCGCGGCCGCACGCCAAAGTAGAGGTTGGGCTTGTACGGGCCCCAGAGCAGGCTGTTGTTGGCGGCGGGGCCATCATCCATGCCGGCGGCCAGCGCTGTGGGCCCGGCGGCCAGCGCGAGCAGGGCCAGAGAAGAAGCCAGCTGGCGAAGGGACGCCATGGGGGAGGAAGGGAAGGATTGAAGAATGGGTGGTTGTTCCTTGAGGTTCCTGAGGTTCCTGAGAGGGGACAGCTCGAGACAGCTCCGGCCACGCTAGCTTTCCCTGGCTGTGGGGCACTGTGGCGTAGCACAGCCACAGGACGGGGAGGAAGAGCACTGAGCATCTTGTGTAGTACGGAGTCGTATTATATGACTCTACTATCTTACCTTGCTTCCAGTCTGTTCTCGTATTCGTATTTACAGGCCTGAGACTGAAGTCCAGAGACACCCAGTGTGACACGCAACGTCCAGCCTGTGCACAACCACCGCCGCCGAAGCCGTCGACCCGGCGGGAACGGCAGACACAGCCAAGACAAGCATGGGCCACAAGCATACTCGTACGGAGCATGGTCGCATTGTACTCCCTGCAGCGCAAAGACAGACCGCCCGCGTCGGCCGTCCTCGCCCTCTGGCCGGGAGTGGGCCCTGCCGTGCCTGGCCCAGCCCGTCTGGCCGCCGCGCGCCCGCTAGGCCAGTAGCGGCTCACCGCCCTGGCTGTCAACGCCCAAGCCCGGCACAATCGCTGGTAGCGGGGCAAAATCTTTTTTTTTTTTTTTTCTTCTGTTGTTGTTATACCCCCCTCCCGCAGAAAGACAAGACCACGACACGAGATCCGACACGATCTTTTTTTCCTTTCTTCCTCCTAGACGTCCCGTTCCCCTCGTCTTTCCGCGCCCGTCCCCCTTCCCCCCCGCCCTCCCCCCGCAAGAACACGACTGCAGCCATGGCCGACAAGATGGACGTCGAGACGGCGGAGCAGAAGCTCAAGACGATGGAGCACTCGGAGCAGCACTACTTTAACAGGTGAGTGGTGGGTGTGTGTGTGTGTGTACGGGTGTGTGTGCGCACTTGTGCGTGCGCCTGTGTATGCGCGCCTGTGTACTATGCGCTGCTTGCTAACCGGCTTCCAGCTACAACCACCATGGTACGTCTTCCTCTCTCTCTGCGCCTGTTTCCCTCTGCATCTGCCCCTGCTAACACCCCCAGGTATTCATGAGGAGATGCTGGTATGATTCCTTGATCCTCTCTCTCCCCGCTCTCTCCTCTCCCCCCGCTCACCCCCCCAGAAAGACGAGGTCCGCACGCGGTCATACATGAACGCCATTGTGCAGAACAAGCACCTGTTCAAGGACAAGGTCGTGCTGGACGTCGGCTGCGGCACGGCGATCCTGTCCATGTTTGCGGTCAAGGCGGGCGCAAAGCACGTGATTGGCGTGGACATGTCGACCATCATCTTCAAGGCGCGCGAGATTGTCGCGGTCAACGGC
The DNA here is from genome assembly GCA_019925685.1 of Ceratocystiopsis sp. VPRI43766. Taxonomy (NCBI): domain Eukaryota; kingdom Fungi; phylum Ascomycota; class Sordariomycetes; order Ophiostomatales; family Ophiostomataceae; genus Ceratocystiopsis; species Ceratocystiopsis sp. VPRI43766. Next base: position 207,019 of record JADHKF010000018.1, read on the forward strand.
ATGAGCGACAAGATCACGCTGGTGCAGGGCAAGATGGAGGAGGTCGTGCTGCCGTACGACAAGGTCGACATTATCATCAGCGAGTGGATGGGCTACTTTTTGCTGTACGAGAGCATGCTCGACACGGTGCTGTACGCGCGCGACCGGTACCTGGTGCCGAACGGGCTGATCTTCCCGGACAAGGCGACCATTTTTGCCGCCGGCATCGAGGACGGCGAGTACAAGGAGGAGAAGATTGGGTGTACGTCTCCCTTGTCCGTATTTTGTCTGTCTTGTGCGTCGCTAATTCCAGTCTGGGACAACGTCTACGGCTTCGACTACTCCCCCCTCAAGGCCACGGCCCTGTCGGAGCCGCTCGTCGACACGGTCGACATGAAGGCCGTCATGACCGACCCCAAGGCGCTGCTGACGCTGGACCTGTACACGTGCCAGCCGGCCGACCTGGCGTTCAGCGTGCCGTTCACGCTCAGCGGCCAGCGCGACGAGTTCATGCACGCGCTCGTCGCCTGGTTCGACATTGAGTTCACCGCCTGCCACAAGCCCGTGCGCTTCTCGACGGGCCCGCACAGCAAGTACACGCACTGGAAGCAGACCGTCTTCTACCTCAACGACACGCTGGCCGTGCAGAAGAACGAGCAGATCGAGTGCCGCCTCGACAACCACCCCAACGACAAGAACAAGCGCGACCTCGACATCCGCCTCGAGTACCGCCTCGTCACCGACGACCCAACGCGCACGGGGCAGGGCGTGTGCACGTACAAGATGTGCTAGGGGGGTGTAGCGTGTAGGGGAGGGGTATAGGGGGTGGGGTATACAGGGGGCTTATATCAGGAGGCTTGGGGAATGTAGATTTGGTTTGCTTGGTTTTGGTTCATCAATTTTGCTTGCCGTGCTTGACTGCTTTGTGATGCGTGGGCCACGGATGGAATGAATCTATACAACGAAGATTCCACGATATAGAGCTAGACGGGAAAGAAGTCAAGACGGAAAGGAGGTTCAAAGGAAAAAGGAAAGTCAAAAGAGACGGAAAACGACTTTTACGGTCACGTGCACGCGCGACGATGTTCTTCGCCCGTTCTCGACTAGCGTCTCGACCAGACACGCTCCACGACGACGACACTGCATCCCGTGCCCCGACAGGGTTTCGTTTTGCCTGTTCCATCGCCATCTATCGCTTGCACACACTTTTGGTTTCTTTTTGGCTGTGCGGGCTAGCACACACGCCCGCTCTGTTTTGGTCTTTTGTTTCTTTCTTTGTTTGTCTCTTTGTTTACTTCTTTTGGACCTCCCCCTCCCCATGGACGACTGCGCAAACCCTCTCTTCCTCGGCTGGGTCAAGGAGTGGTGGGACCAGGCCAAGGAGCGCAACACCAAGGGCGTGCTGGCGTACCGCACGGCGTACGAGTCGCTGCGGGCGTGCCCCGTGCGGTTCGAGCACCCGGACCAGCTGCTGGCGCTCAAGGGCTTCGGGCCCAAGACGTGCAGCCGGCTGCTGGCGCGGCTGGAGCAGCACTGCGCGGCGGAGGGGCTGCCGGTGCCGCGCAAGAAGCGGCTGCCGCCGGCGGCGGCGCAGCGGCTGCGGGCGCTGGCCGAGAACGAGGAGGCGGAGGCGTGGGCGGCGACGGAGGCGGCGGAGGCGGCCGCGGCACGACAAGAACGGCCAGCTCGGAAGCGCAAAGCGTACGTCCCCGCCCTCCGCCAGGGCGGGTACGCCATCCTGGTGGCGCTGTCGGCGCCCGAGGCGGCCGGGCGGGCGTGGCTGGCCAAGGACGAGATCGTGGCGCTGGCGCAGCCGCACTGCGACGCGTCGTTCACGGTGCGGCCGCCCGGCAAGTTCTACACGGCGTGGGACTCGATCAAGACGCTGCTGAACAACGACCTGGTGGCGGAGCGGCGGCGGCCGTCGAAGCGGTACGCGCTGACAGACGACGGGCGGGCGATGGCGGCGAAGCTGCGGCAGGCGGCGGGGTTGGCAGCAGTGGAGGTTGAGGGAGGCGACGACGACGAGCACGACAACAACGACGACAACAACAACGACACAACACCGGTGGAGATCCCAGACGGCCAAGCCAAAGACGACACGGCCGCCCCTGCCGTCACCCCCCTGGTGCTGCCGGCCGGCTCGTACTCGGTGCACCTGGTGCTGGACGTGCGCGAGCGCGTGACCGGCCAGCGGTCGTACATGGAGGACGAGCTGGGCAAGAAGCACGGCGTGCAGCCGCTGGTGCGGGCGCTGTCGCTGGGCGACGCGCTGTGGGTGGCGCGGTGCCGGGATCCGGTGCTGCTGCAACAGCTGCGCCGGAATGGCGGTGGCGACGCCGACTACAGCGAGATCGTGCTGGACTGGGTGGTGGAGCGCAAGCGGCAGGACGACCTGGTGTACAGCATCCGCGACGGGCGGTTCCGCGAGCAGAAGTTCCGGCTGCGGCGGTCGGGCGTGCGGCACGTCGTGTACGTGGTCGAGGAGAGCGGGCTCGACGCCGACATGCAGCACCGGTACGAGGAGGCGATGCAGTCGGCGGTGGCGGCGACGCAGGTGGTCAACGGCTTCTTCGTCAAGAAGACGCACTCGGTCGACGACAGCATTGCGTACCTGGCGCGGCTGACGCGGCGGCTGGAGCAGCACTACGCCGGGCGGGCGCTGCACGTGGTGCCGACGGCGGCGCTGACGACGCAGAACCATTTGGGGTTGGTGGCGCGGTTGCGGGCGCGGGCGGCCGAGGAAGGCAGTGGTGCCGAGGTCGGAATATCCTACGCCGCCTTTGCGTCGCTGACGTCCAAGTCGGAGCTGCTGACGCTGCGCGACGTCTTCCTCAAGATGCTGATGTGCACGCGCGGCATCACGGGCGAGCGGGCGCTGGAGATCCAGAAGCTGTGGCCGACGCCGCAGGCGTTTGTGCAGGCGTACCGGGCACTGGAGGGGGGTGGCAGCGACGGCGACGGCGACGGCGACGTCCGCAAGCGCAAGCGCGAGATGGTGTCGGACCGGCTGGGGCAGCTGCCGGGGACCAAGCGCCGGGTGACCAAGGTGCTGTCGGCGAAGCTGGCGGAGGTGTGGGGGGATGAAGAAGAAGACGAGGCATGAACAAGACGAATTCGATGACCAGGAATACAACACGAACGACGACTACTTGCCCAGCGCCGCCGCCACCGCCTCCAGCGCCGCCGCCACCTTGCGCTCCACCAGCGCGTCCAGCGACACCCCCCCCAGGCTCTTCTCGGCGTACTTGGCCAGCACGTCGACCTCGACGTTGACCGTGTCGCCCGTGCGCTTCGCCGCCAGCGCCACCCGCGACTGCGTGTACGCAATCAGCATCACCTCCCACCACCCCTCGGCGTCGTCCACGGCCGTCACCGTCAGCGACGTGCCGTCCAGCGCCACAAAGCCCTTGTGCACCACGTACCGCAGCACCGCGCGCTCGCGCGGCTGGAACCGCATCGTCTGCGCGTTGCCGTCCGCCGCCACCCGCACCACCGTCGCCACCGTGTCGACGTGGCCCTGCACAAAGTGCCCGCCCATGCGCGTGTCGGCGCGGACGGCGCGCTCGAGGTTGACGGCGGCGCCCGCCTCCAGCGCGCCGAGGTTCGTCAGCCGCAGCGTCTCGGGCGCGACGCCGACCTGGAACGACGGCTGCTCGCCCGCCGGCGTAAACGCCGTCACCGTCAGGCACACGCCGTTGACCGCGATGCTGTCGCCCAGGTGGGCGTCGGCCAGCAGCCCGGAGCCGGCCGGCACGGCGACCGTCAGCGTGGTGCCGCCGGTCTCGTCGTGGGGGTTGCGCTCGACGATGCCTGCGTTTGTGAGTTCTCTGGGGGGGGCCGCACAACACCGGGGCACAACACTCACTTCCGACCTCTTCGACAATTCCGGTAAACATGGTGGCGGTTGGTGAAGGAAGTGAGGGGATTCGCAAAAAAAATCACGTGGGTCGGCGGCGGGGATCACGGAGATCACGCGACTCTTGATTTATAGCACGAATGCCTAACTGCACTGAGCACGAATGCCTAACTGCACTGAGCACGAATGCCTAACTGCACTGAGCACTAATGCCTAACTGCACTGAGCACGAATGCCTACAGGGAGCTTTCGCGATGAATGCGCACCCAAATAGAATACCGGTAATAAATATATAGTCGGTGTTGTATAGATGCAGGTGCTTGTCCTCTCCGTACGGAGGGCGAGATATACACTATGTAAGAATACAAATGCGCTGTATAAAAAAAAGCAAGGCAGAGGCAGAAGGTGCAGCGGCATAATTCCCCGAGATAATCGCAATGTACAGTGCAGTGCTCTGTTACGCGGTCCCGAGATTAAGCATCTGCATTATAAAGTCTAGGATACTTGTTATTGTTAAAGTCGCTCTCTCCTCGTCCGCCAGGGGCTGTCGGTCGCTTCGTACTTTGCGTATTTTTTCACTCCCCCATCGCCTCCGCGTACCCCCGGTTCTCCACCGCAAAGCCCGTGCCCGGGGGAGGGAAGGAGCAAGGAGCAGACGGACTAGTAAGCGGCCAAGAGGAAGGTGTTCCTACCGGGGAAAAAAAAAGATACGAAGAGCCGCTCTGCTATCGTCTTCTTTATGCCATCTTCTTTATAAAATCCTATCGGTGGAGCATCTTCAAACCCCAAACTACCCAATCACATCGCCCAAATTCAAGCCAGCCAATCAAAAAAATCGTATGTACTTTTGCACGAAAACTGGAGACTCAAAATCCCCAGTTTTCCCCAGTTTTAAGCCAATTTGAGCATGTCCATTGGCTAAAACGGCAAAAATACGCTAACGTGAATCCACAATTAGCTATGTACATCGGCATCTGATTGGTCACGTCACGTGCTTTCTTTTGCTCGCTCTCTGAACTCTTAACGTGAAAGTAGGGAGCGCAGCGACCGCTCACAGCGTAGGGAATTCTTAATGTAGCGAGCGTAGCGAGCGCTACTTAAGCATTTTTTCCTCTACGGGTGTAAGAGAGTGGGGCAACTCTGATGTCGTAGTTCAAAAAAAGCAGTATACGCTCCCGGGAATGCTTCCTTTCTGTTCAAGACGTCTTGAGTAATAGATATTCAGGGGAAAGAACGAGTGCCGAACGAAAGGAAAGAGCGGGTGTTCAAAGGGAGAGACTGGAAGACGAAGCGAGAGGAAGGAGCAAATAAGCGGAAGGTGCGTCCCAAGTCCCTAGAATGGAAACCTCTTACAGGAAACTCGGCTTGGATTTTGCGTTTTCTGTTTTCTGTTTTTTTTTCGCTGTCGAACCAGCATTCGCCACTGTCCGCAGATCGCCCATCGTCATGGCTTCTTGTCACCCACCCAGCTACGTGGCCTTGCTTGCCACCCGACCAGACGCAAGCTTGGCTGGTTCGTTGCCCACCAATCTTCCATGCCTGGCAATAGCAATGCCTCGATTATTTCTTCATTCTCGTTCCACGTCCGTTCTTCCTCCTCTTGTTTCGACCGTCCTCAAAATCACCATCTGGGTACACACAAAACGTACTCTGCTCGCCCATGTCTTGGAACACCCTTCCCCCCGAGCTGCAGCTCACTATTCTCGAGTATGTTGCCGGCCCCGATCCAAACTTTTCCCGGCACGCACCTCGAGGCTACGCACCAGAGAATACCTATGCCTGGGCGCCGTACACGGCCATTTCGCGCGAGTGGCAGGTGTTTTTCGAGCGCCGCACGTTTGCAGCGCTGATGCTGCACACTGCTCAGGGCGACGTTGAACCGTTTTGCGCCGCCGTCACCCGTTGTCCTAACCGTCTGGCCTACATCGGCCGGCTGCAAGTGACAATCGATCTGCCCAAGTACAGTTTTGACGAGAGTTTAACCGGGGAAGACGCAGCAACTACCGTACGGTGTGTAGTTGTTCCTTTAATAGGCCCCCCCCCCCCTTGTTAAGGTCTCGCGACTAACGAAAATTACAGCCATAATGCCCTCTTTACGCAGCACGTATGGCGTTTGCTACGCGCGCTCTCCGCGTGGAAAGAGCCAGGGCCGACAGAGATCCAACCTTGGATGCGCGACGATGATATGTTTCGCGCTGGTACGTTTAACAGCGCCATCGGGATTCAGTTCGAGCTCGGTATCTGGTGCTCCAGCGACATAAAGTACCTCAACTATCGCCTCCCGCTGCCGGGGCGGACTATCACACACGCCAATAAACAACAGATCTTACAAGACATGGGCGTCTCTCGGGATAGTGACAGGGATGGCTGGCATCGTGCCCGTATGGCCCTGTCCGCCATCCCCCGCCACTTTCAGCGTGTGCTTGGCAGGCGTCTGCTCGTTCTCGGTAAGGACCCAGACGATCGGCAGCGTCGACGACATCGTCACACCTTACCAGTGGCAACCGTGGTACGCAAGTTCGTGCTAAGCCGCCGCTTCTCCCGCGGCATGCACCCGGCCACTCTAGCACGCCTGCTAAACGTGGGTATGCCGCGTGTACAATCCGTATACCTGGAACCGTGGCGGCCGGTCACGGGAGCTAACCGGGATCATTTACTACACGGCTACGACGCGCTGCTAAAACGCCTACCACCATCGATAGACCGCCTCTCTATCTTTCTTGAGTCCGACTGTATCGTGCACCACTACGAAAGGAATCCAGGACGGGTCGTCATCTTTAAGGATAAGGACCCGGCACCGCGGCGCCGACGGCCCCCCTACCTTGGCCTCCGAGTTGCTGTCGCTAGCTGTCGCCTCGCCGTGCTTCACGTCGCCTTCTTGGCTGAGGCAGACGATGTCTTGGCCGCCGTTACGCAGATGCCTGCCGCTACCACATGGCCGCGGCTACGCAGGCTCGTCCTCACGACATCTACACTCACGCCCGCCACCGACCCGGCTGCCATTGAGCAGCTGCTGTGTACTGCTGCTAAAGCCGTCGCGCGCATGCCGCACTTGCGCCAGTTCGAGCTCTGGTTTGCCCACGGCCCGCACTCGTGCGCCTTCACCGTCGACGGCGACGGCGACGGCGGCGGCGGCGGCAGTGCCTACGTCCCGCGACTTCGTCTTCAAGCCACGTGGCCGGGTGCTGCTGCGGCGCTTACAAAAGATGTACTAGACGCGTGGCGAGCGATTGTTTCAACCTGGACGCACCGGTACCTTGAGGTCACGAACGAGACCATTACTATGGACGCGCTGGTTGCGCGCAGCGGAAAACAAAAGAGCATGGATGCGCGCAGGCTGGTGCTGGAAAATGGTAGCACTTTGGCGCGCAAGGCTGTGTTTGAGACGTCGCGGCGAGACATGGTGAAGGAAAGGGCCTGGTGGTAGGCCGTTTTCCGAGCAAAGAAAGAAGGGCCAGGGCCAGGGCATACGGATAGACACGCATGTTCCTGCAGAGTCTATAGCAACGCTTTCTTCTGCAGTAGGCGCCTGCCTGGATAGAGCAAAACACTCCATATCCCGGCCAACAGTACCTTCCCGAGCAGTAGAGAGGACGGGTATTCACGCGGTTGTAGGAGCCAAAACAGACAACCGAAGAGCACACAGACAAAAGACACAACAATGGATGTAGGTCTTTGCCAGACACGCCCTACACATCTTTCTTGATGTAGCTAACACATGTCTTAGCCCCTCGACGCTCGGTCGCTTCGGCGGCAGCGGCGTGACGTGGCGCGAGCGGCGCAGCTGGCTGTCTTTGAACAGGCAGCGCGGAGACGGCGGGAGGCCCGGTTGGCTCGGCAGCGGGCGGCGGAGGAGGCGGCTGCGGTGGCGGCGGCAGTGGCAGTAGCAGCAGCGGTGGCAGCGGAAGCGGCAGTGGCAGCGGACGCGGCGGTGGCAGCGGAAGCAGCGGCAGACTTGGCAAAGGAGTTCTTTGACGAGGCGAGAGCGGCGTCCAGGGAAGGGGACTTCCCTGAAACGCGCAGGGCCACGGAGGCCGTCACTCACCAGGTGGACGTTGCCGATTTGGCGGCAGACACCGCCCGAAGGGCTGCTGACGCGGCAGGCGCACTGGCGCCATTTGCGGAGGCGACCACAGATGCGGAGGAGGACGCCGATGCGGCGGAGAGAGCCCTGGACAGGGCGTTATGGTGGCAGGAAGAAGCCACCAATCTCCCGCAGTGGCCGCCAGACAACAGCGACGACGAGTACTACGCCGTCAACGGCGACAACGACGGCGACAACGACTGATGAACGGCACGTATTTTTATCTCGGCCCTCCTATGGTAGTATGTTGTTGCCCACGCCTATAAGAGGCGAATAGATTAATGGCGAGAGCGGAAAATAGAGGGATACGTGTCACGGCGCGTGACAAGCCACGCGCCTCGTGTTTTTTGTGTAAGACAGTGGGCCAACTTTAACCCAACGACACAATCCGGAACCATTGCCAAAGCTGATGGGCCCGTGGGTAGGAGCGTTCGAAAGAAGCTCACAGTTTTAAGAGTATGAAAATGTTGTGGTTTTTTGTCGCCCTGTTCGAATCATCTTGTGCCGTCATTTGTATGCCGCACATCGTCATGCAATGTCTTCTTGCTAGCAGTCATTCTTCGACTGCTTCAGCTCTCGTCCAGCGCCCTGCTTTCTGTTGCCGCATCAACAACAGCAAATGCGGCTCTTTTTTCACTTTCCTTTGCATTTTCCTTTCTCGGAAAAGAGGTTGCCTATGCTAGCCGTCCGTTGGCCGTGCTGCGCATTGCCGTCCTCGCCGAGGCCGACGACGTGTTCGCCGCGGCCGCGCAGATGCCCGTACGCTCCTCATTCTCACGTCGTCTACACTTGTACCAGAGTCCATAGCCTGCCTCGCGGGTTGATTCCGGCTTTGGCTACAGCTGCTGAGTCGTTTTCAATGTGGACAACTCTGTAAAATCGAAAATCGAAAATCGAATTCAAAGACAGCGTTCCCGAACAAGCTTCGTAAATGCATGAATTCCGTCAAGACGAGATAGGAAGATACAAAAAAAAGGAAATCAACACAAAACTATCTCGTCAAATCCGAAAAACAAAAAAGGCAAAAAAGGCAATGATGGCTGTCCGGATGATGCGCAACCACCGACTGAACAACGCACAGGTATAGATTATGCTACGAAAAGAAACGACTCGAATACGCGCCTACCCCCGCCGCCGCGGCGTGCTGCGCAGAAACCCGTCCTCGTCGTACAGGCTCTGCGTGTCCCGGCCCCGCGGCGTGCGCGTCGGCGTCGCCGCCCCGCTCGCCCGCATCTTGCCCTGCATCGGCGTCCCCCGCCCCGGCGTCCCCCGCCCCGGCGTGCCGCGACCGGGTGTGCCCCGGCCGGGCGTCCCGCTCCCCGTCGCCCGCAGCGGGCTGCCCCGCGTCCGGCTCGCGCTGCGCCCGCTGCCGCTGCTCAGCCGCCGTCCGGCTTGGGCTTGGCCCTGCAGCGTCGGCGACGGCGACGGCGCCGGCGACTTGGCCGCGCGCGCCGCCGCCTCGGCCACCTCGCCCAGGCCACCGCCGCCGGCTCCGTGGCCACCCCCGCCGCCCCGCCGCACAACCACCAGCGCCCGCGCCCCGGCCGGCTTCACCGCCAGCCGGCCCACCCGCGTCGGGCTGCCGCTGACGCTGCCGCCCATGCTGCCGCCGAAGCTGCTGCCGATGCTGGCCACGCTGGCCACGCTGCCGGGCGTCGGCCGGCCCTCGTTCTCTTTATCTGCGCCCCCACCCGGCGTCGTCGGCGGCGTCGTCCCCATCGACAGGTAGTGCCGGCTGCCGACCACCGACAGCGCGTGCCGCCGGCTGTTGCGCTTCTTGCCCGTGCTGGCCGGCGTCGGCGACGCGGCGTCCGTCGCGTAGCCCAGCAGCTCGCCGTTCTCCGAGATCGTGCTGGTGGCCCCCGTCATGGTGCGCGAGCGCTGGCGCGACCGCCGCGACCCCGACGCACTGCCCTTGTGGTGGTAGCTGTTGCGGCGCTCCGTCGTCGTCGTCGTCGTCGTCGTGCTCGCGCTCTCGTTGCTGCAGCAGCTCGACGCCTCGCTCTGCGCCGTGCTGTTCATCCGCCGCAGCGCCGCCGCCATCGCCACCACGCTGCCGGGGCGGTCGCCGAGGGCGGTCGCCGGTGCCACGACAGCCGGCGGGTGCGGCAGCGGCCGGAGCATGCCGGCGCCGTCCACGTACGAGCCTTCGTGCCCCTGCTGCTGCTGCTGCTGCTGCTGCTGCTGCTTGTGGATGGCCGCCACCGCCGACGCCACGGGCGACGATGCCGGCCCGCCCGTCAGCTTGGCCAGCGTGGCCTCGTCGCAGCGGGTCGCGTCGCCCTGCTGGCCGCCAAACGAGCCGCGGATGCCGCCGAAGCCGCTGCTGGCCACCTGCTGCCACGGGCGTCCTTGGGTCGGGTTCTGGTTCTGCTGCATCTGCTGCATCTGCTGCTGCTGCTGCCGCTGCTGCTGCAGCCGCTCCGCCGCCGACGGCGGCTGCTGCCGCGGGCCGCGCGCCACCCCCATGTTGCTGCGCACCGGGCTGCTGCGCGCCGGTCCCGGCGGCCGCGCCACGCCGTCGTTGGCCTTGTTCTGCACGGCCCGCAGCGGCGACCCCGCCGCCGTCTTGGCCGTCGACAGCGCCGCCGGCACCAGGTCGCGGCTCGACGGCGACACGTCCCCGAGCACCAGAATGGACGGCGGCCGCGTCAGAGTGCCGTCGTCTTCGAAGCTCTTCTTGGCCTCGACCGACGGCGACGACGGCGCGCCCAGGCCCTCGTCCGGCGCCCCCGACGCCGAGACGACGGTCACCGACGAGGCTGCGGCCGCTGCCGCCACCGCAGTCGTAGTGGTGTTGGCCGCTGCCCCCGCCGCCGCTGCTGCATCGGCCTCCGCCCGCTCGTCCGCGCTGTACAGCGTCGACAGCGACGAGTGCGACGACCGCAGCGACAGCGCCGGCGGCGACTGCGACGAGTACACCGACGACGCCGGCGACGACGGCGCCGCCGAGTCCAGCACGGGCGACAGCGACGCCGCCGACGCCGACGACGCCTGTGTCGGTGAGCTCGTGGCCGAGGCGCCCCCGGCCAGCGGCTGCGGCAGCAGCACGGCCGCCGGCGGCGGGAACTGCAGCACGCCCGCCGCCGCCGTGCCGTAGACGCCGCGCGTCGGGCTGGCCGTGCGCGCTGCCGCCGCCGCCGCCGCCGCCGCCGGCAGCTGCGCAGGAACCAGGGCCAGCATCGACGGCGACGGCGACAGGCCGCCGCCGTTGGTGCCGCCCGCCAGCGCGCCGCCGTCGAGGCCGTCGTCCAGCGCGCTGCGCGTCTGGCTCTCGTGCACAAACATGCTGTCGGCGTCCGAGCTGTCCGACGCCAGCGAGGCGTGGCCGTCGTTGCTGTCGCGGGCCGTCTCTGCTGCCGCTGCTGCTGCTTCATTGCTGTCGGCGCTCGTGCGGCCTGCGGCCTCCTTGTCTGCCCCGGCGGACGCCTTCGACCCGTTGCTGCCGCTGCTGCTGCTGCGCTGGCTGCCGCCCAGCGTTGCCCTGCTCGTCGCGTTGACCACGCGCAGGGTGCCGGCCCGCGTCGGCGACGTCTCCCGGCTGGCGTTCTGCTGCAGCTGCTGCAGCCGCTGCTCCGTCGACCGCAGGATCTCGGTCAGCGCCGACTCGGTGGCCAGCCGCGTCGCCGGGATCGACCGGTGGCTGCCCGTGCGCAGCGGCGCGCCGGCACCGGCGTACTGCTTCTGCTGCTGCTGGTGGCGCTGCTGTTGCCCCTGGTGTTGCTGGTGCTGCAGCCACTGCATGCGGATCTGCTCCATCTGCTGCATTTGCTGTTGCATCATCAGCATCTGCTGGTGCTGCTGCTGCTCCTGCTGCATGCGCTCCTGTTGCTGCAGCAGCGTCGACTGGCGGCGGTACGGCGGATAGGCCACGCTGGCCGGCGGCGGCAGCGACCCGGGCTGGCCGGGGATGATCAGCTTCGGCGGCTCCGGGCGCATGTATTGGCGAGGGCCGTTGGGCGCCGCCGTCTGGGTGGCGAACTGGCGCTGCGGCGGCAGCAGCGTCGGCATGGCGCCGTGGGCAGGTGCGCCTCCGGCAACAGCGGCGTCGAGCGTCGCCGGCGGCGCAATGCGCTTCTCCTGGAACTCCATGTTCGCGTCGGCCCGGCTGCCGCCGCTCATCGTGCTGCTGCCGTTGCTCTTGCCGCTGACGCCGTTGAGCATCAGGGGCATGGCCCGCGCCGCGTCCGCATGCGACTCCGGCCGCCGCCGCTGCAGCTTGCGCGGGCCAGCGCGGTGGTGGTGGCCGTACGGGCCGTGGTTGTGCTGGCAGCGCGTGCCGGACTCTTCCTCGTGGTGCCCTGCGGACGGGCCGCCCGACCCGCCAAACGTCCGCCGGGTCCGCCGCCGCTGCCGCCGCCAGAACTGCCGCCACCGCCACGTCAGGCCGGAGCCCTCAAAGTCGCTGTCCAGCGAGCAGGCGTCGTCTTGGCACGACGCCAGCGAGCAGCAGGTGCTGGCGTTGCAGTTGGAGTACATGGGCCCGGCACTGCCGGCGACGGCCATCTTGGGCGCCGGCATCTGCCGCAGGGAGTCGGCGTCCTGCATCAGAGAGACCGAGGTCATCTGTCTCTGGTGGTTGGCCTCCTCGAGCTTGTCTGCCTCCTGGCGGCGGCGCTGGCGGTTGCGCCGGGCAATCCAGGCGCAGAACAGGCCACCGCCGAGGGCCAGGACGACCGTGCCGACCACAACAATCGCAATAATGCCCCCAAGGCCAATGGACGCACCGGCCACCGCACGTCCGCGAACGGACGCGGTGGCACCGCCGTACTTGCTCGAAAGTGAAGACATTGTGTATAAAAGGAAGGAAAGACAATAAATAAAGAACAAAAGGGAATCTGAAGGGAAAATAAACGAATAACAAGAACAAAAGGCTGGAAGTAAAAATATATCAACAAGAAACGATTGCGCGCGGAGCCAGGCCTCGAAATGCTGTCGAAAAAAAGCACCGTTCTCGAGAGGCTGTCGACAGAGGGCGGCGCAGAGATGCGCAAGGCTGTCGGCGCTGGGCGATGGGGCGATTGGCGAGAAAGAAAAAAAGACAGGATGGAGAAAAACAGAAGAGAAAGAGAAAACGACGAGAAACCGATTCAACGGCAGACATGACATAAAGAGCGAGAGCAGATGCGCCGGCGGCAGGTTCGCCGGCCCCTCCATTCTGTTTGTGTGGCAGGAATGGGTTGTCGAGGACGACGAGGCTGCATTCCTCAGCCTCGCCGGAGTTTTTGTTGCTGCGCACGTCGAGGCTAGCCAGCAGCGGTGCGGGAGGAACGGCCATTTAATCGTCCTGCATTCCAGCCGTGCAGGGGCAAGATCCTGCAGTCACTCACTCGGCTCATGCTCCGATGGGAGTGCTTGTCCAGTCGTCTGGTCGAGGGCTGTAAGGAGTCAAATAAACAATCACCACACAAAGGAGTCTCAAAAAAGATTGAAAACAAAGTAAAATCGAACAAAAAAAGATAACCAAAAAAGAAGATTGAAATGGCCAAAAGGTATCCATGACGCAGCAAAAAGTCACCAGCGCCATCTCTCCAGTCAATCCAAGTAGAAATAAATACAAACAGAACAAAAAAATGAAGAAAAAGGACCGGCCTCTCTCGGCCCGGCGCGCAACTGGGCCAGCCCCATGTTGCCGCCTGCTCTCCTCGCCTCCTCCTCTTTTGTCTTTTTTTTCTCCGCCTACCGCATCAGGCTGCGCCCGCGCCGTTTGTGCTTTTCCATGTGGTTGTGGCGGTGCACGTTCCTGCGTGCGGGCGCCGTCGCCGTCGCCACCACAGTCACGGTCGACACCACCTCCTCGTTCTCTGTCACGTACACAGTCGTCTCCTCCCAGAGGATCTCCGTCACCATGTTGCCCTGCGTGATGTACTGCGTGCTGACAATCTTGGCGGTGTTGGTCGGCGCCGGGGCAGCGGTCGTTGTCGGAGGCGTCGGCGTCGGCGTCGGCGTCGGGGTTGTCGAGGGCGTGGACGGAGTCGGTGTGGGCGCGACGCTGGTGCTCGTGCTGGTGCTGGCCTGTGCCGTGGCGAAAATGACGGGAGACACCGTGACGGAGGTGTCCACTACCTGCGCGACGGCGGCGGCGGCGGCGGCAACGGTTGTCGGGAGCGCCGTGCTGGTCGGTGTAGTGGGCACGGCGGCGGCGGCGGCGCTGGACGTCGTCGTTACCACGGCAGCCGCCGCGGCCACAGCCACACTCGGCACAGCGTAGCCACTGGGGGCGCCACCGTTGCTCGTCGCGGTCGGCTGGAACGACAAGGACGGGTCGTAGGTAGCCAGCATGGTGGCGTCCAGGTACACGCCGAACAGAGACACGTCACCCGGCAGGCTCGAGGCGGGGCCGTCCACGTTGTCGCCGGCGACAACAGCAGGCGGGTTCAGCTTACAGCTATCGGCGTCGTCGAGGCTCTGAATGGTGAACAGCGGGCAGTCCGAGATGAGGCCGGACGGGTTGGTGCAGGTGTCGACGGCTTCCTGCAGGAAGTCGACGTCCCAGCCGGTCATGAAATCGCCATGGTATGCAAAGCCTTGTGGTGTTAGCGCCGTCTGCAAATGTTGTCTGTGTGTTCCCACTGCACGTACCCTGCACATCACCGTTCGAGATGACAAAGTGGCCGTTGCGGTCGGCATACGCGGGCGTGTTCCAGATGGTCTCGTAGAACAGGCTGGGCAGGCGCACCGGGTAGTCGTCCGGGCAGTCGCCGGTCATGACCAGGTCCGGGTAGGCGACGTGGTCGCGGTGGTTGTCGGAGTCGGTGTCCTTGCCGTTCCAGCACGAGGGGAACATGAGCTCGAAGCGGATGCCGTCCGGGCAGTTGGCGTCCAGGTAGGCCTTGTTGGGCAGGAAGTGGCGGTACAGCGACGACTCGGGGGCCTTGCTGTAGTCGAGGCAGTTGAAGCCGATGGCGCGCTGGGCCAGGTGGTCCTGGGTGGTCTGGTTGAGGCTGGCCCACAGCGACTTGGGCGGGTCGGCCATGAGGACGTTGCCGGCGGTGAAGCTGGTGCGCGAGTTGTCGCCGGCGATCATGCGGAAGTTGGCCGGGAACGCGGTGATGTTGGTGTTGCCATTGCCGGTGTACAGGAGGTAGTACGCAAGCATGCCACCGACCTGCTCGACCAGCTCGAACTCGCCCGTCTCGGCATCGAGGAAGTGCAGCGTCGGGTGCCAGTACGACGACTTGTCCTCGGTGACAAGGCAGGACGTGCAGTCGCCGCCCTTGATGGTGTCGTAGTCGGCGTTTTCGTTAAAGGCTGGGGTATTAGTCGTGGTTCGTTTTTTTTTTTTTTTTTTTTTGCCTTGTTCGATCGTGTGACATACCCCCGGAGCCCATGATGGCATGCAAATGGCTTGAAGCCTCGCCCGGCGACACCAACGGGTCAATGCGGTAGTTGCCGCCAACGCCACGGCATTCCATGCGCCAGAACGCCGCGGCGGGTGCCACGGCAGCGGCGAGAACGGCAAGCTTTTTGAGCATCATGATGAGAGAAATTGATGGTCTGATAATGGTCAGTACGGTTGCAGGAACAGATTCAGGGGGTGCAAATGGGAGTGCAAATGAAGCATGAGAAAGTTTGAAGGAAGCGTGTAGGAAGTGCGGGTGGTGCTCCGGGACGAGCAGTCAACGGCATAGAAAAAGGCCGTTGGCACCAGCAATGCAGCGACGGGTGCAGGACAGTGTGAATGCATCAGAAAACAAAGAAACCGTTGCCGATGAGTGGCAAGATCGTCCTTGTACGGGGACTTTGGCATCGAACGCAACGGTCGGTGCTGACGTCCACGTAGGCGGTGCGGCGTCACTTCGGTACCATGGGTGATGCAGGAACCAGGCCTTTGTGCGAGGATCGGCGGCGAAGCCATTCGTCATGCTCGGGGGGATGTTCATGGTACATACCTGGGCACAAAAGACGGCCAGGAAAAGAACAGGTGGCTCGATGCGTGGCCGAAAAGGGAACTGCGGTGCGAGCCTGCTCTGCTGGGAAGGCCTGCGAGGTGGTACTTTCCCGATGCGGCAATAAGACGACGATAGCGCGGTCAACGCAGAGCAGGAGCGAGAGGCGGTTCCTTCCAAAGGTCAACGATACTCGATATCGGGCCGACGGGGGAAAAAGAGCAAAATGAACAAAAAAAAAAGAGCAAAAAAAGATACGAAAGAACAAAAAAATACAGAAGAAAAAAAAGACGCAACGAAGCAAAGAGGCAAATCGTCGACACACGAAAGATCACGTCGGCAAGAAAAGAAGGTGGGAAGGGAGATCGGTCCCAGACAAGGAAAGGAATGTGGTCTCGGCCGACAAGCGAACAGAAGACGACCGGCGGTCAAAAGGAGTGAAAAGAAAAGAAGCAAAATGGGTTGAAGGAACGGAAGGACGTGATGCCGTGATGCCGCGATGGCCGTCAAGCAGCCGGGTGAAAAGAACGTTGGAGGGGGGCCGACAAAGAAGGTGGTAAAGAAACAAAAAAGAGGGAAAAGAGGAAAAAAAAGAAAGGGAAGAACAAGAAAAGGGAAAAGAAAGATAAAAAGGGAGAGAACAGCAGACACAGAGCGAAACCTCACGATCTGGGGAACTACAGCCCCAAGCCCTGCCTTGCGAGGAAGAGGGGGGTGCAGGGATCGGAGGAGACGGCGTGCCACAGAGCGACGCCAGGGGCAGAGACAGGCACCGCCAAGAGGGCGCGGAGATGGCGGTGCTTCTTTCTTACGACCTGCTCAGAACGGGGTGGCCCAAACCAAGGAAACGGGGCGCGCCAGGGGTTGGAGCGTGTTCCAGAGTGCACATCCCTTGCTTCGGCGAGGGCTCCGCGAGCTGGCATCGTCTACACGCGTGCTCAGATTAAGGACAGCGGGCCAAGGACACACGCAGGCTCTGAGAGCTCCAGGGGGGTGGGTGGTGGTGGTTGACGATCCTCTGCGTTTGCCTTTCCAGCAGGGGGTGCGCCCTGTTCAACCTCACACGACGGTTTGCCAATTTCGGGCAGCGTCTTTCTCGGGCGGGCTGAACCACGGCTGAACCTCGATTTGTGCGAATACGGTTTTTTTTCTTTTCGTTTTCTTTTCTTTTCTTTCTTTTTCGTTTCTCATTTACTTGGTCGGCAGGGCCAGTGAAACCGCCGGTCTGGTCAATGGCATGTCGCACCTCTTTATTTTTCCTGGACCACGCGCCGGGCTAGGGAGAAGGGAGGAGGCAGGATAAGACACGTCGACATTCCAATGCCCGTGCAGCTGCGAAGAGCAAGGTAAGAAACAAAAAAATGAGGGATATCGACAAGACAAAAGGTACAAAGGATTCCGCTGCGCTGTCGTTCTTCCATACAGGACCAGCATGCGCCCGGCCCCGGCTTCACCTGAAACGCGTTTCGACCTCCGCCACGACCCCTGTCCTGGCCCGCCATTGGCTCGCGGACCACGCACCAGGGACCAGTCGCAGCAAAAAGAGGAACAAGTGCGACGTGGCGGGCGGCTGCATGCCACGCTGCAAGACCTGTCTGTCGGGTGGACGGTGAACAAAGCTGTGATGGCAGCGGCAGCGGCAACGGCGGCGGAAACGGCAACGGCTGGCGGCGGGCCTCTCGCACAGACTGGCAACACAAGACCGGACGGGGACACGCAGGACGCTGCGATGGATGCCATGACGCACGGCGTCCTGTCCCGAGACGCAGGAAGACGGCCCAGAGTGAAGTCACTGTCTGGATTCCGCCGTGATGGCCATGCGCAAGCAACGCATCGCTCTCTTGTTGGACTGACGCACTGTCGCGGGCGTTGCTCTCCTGATAGACTGACGCACTTGTCGCGGGCGCACAAGACCATCACTGCTGCTTGCATCATGGGCTCGCCGCCAGCAGCGCCGCCTATAAGAAGAGCTGCTTGCCGGCCAAGAAGACAAGCACGCAGAGCAACCAAACAGCAACGCAGGCGAAGACCAGCAAGCAGGCGACGAAGAACAACAGGCCGGTCAAACACATTTACAGACTAACACAGAGATCAACAACCATGTGCGGCCACAACTGCCGCGGCTGCCACCGCTGCTCGCGCTCCGGCGGCCACGGACGCAGCCGTGATCGCGACTACGATCGCGATGACCGTCACTACGACCGCGATGACCGTCACTACGATCGTGATGCCCGTCACTACGAGCACGCCTCCCGCGACGACGAGCGCCGCCGCCGCGACCTGCTGCGCAGCGCCGACCTGCACCCCCGCCGCATCGTGCCCGAGATCGACGCCGGCCCGTACTACCGGCCGCCGTCCAGCGACGCCGACGCGGGGTCCCGGCCGTCCAAGGCATCCCGCCGCAGCCACAGCACCAGCACCACGGCCGTCGCGCGCTCGCCCAGCCCCCGCGAGAGCGGCGGCACCCTGTCGCGTCTCTACGGGGCCGGGTCCTCCTCCAGCCGGGGCAGCGGCGGCACCCTCGGCACCCTCGGCACCATCGGCGCCGTCGGCGGCGCGCTCGTCCGCCACTACGAGATCCGCCCGACTGGCTTCGGCGCCGGCCTGACCGCCGGCAACGGCCAGTGGGCGTTCCGCGCCGGCGCGTCGGGCACGTACCGGTCGCACTCCGGCGGCTACGGCGGCTACGGCGGCTACGGCGGCAGCACGGACCGGTACGGCAGCGAGGACAGTGCCACCCGCCATGCGCAGCCGACCACGTCGACGCGCACGTACACCCTGCCCCGCTGCGCCATCGGCGTCGGCCTGACCACGGGCGGCGGCAAGTTCGACGTCTTTGCCACCGCCTCCGGCACGTACCGGTCGCGCCACGGCAGCAGCACCGCCAGCAGCTCGCGCTCGAGCCGCCGGCACCGCTGAGCATCGGCTTGTAGTGTACTGTGCCCGCCGAACCAGCACATTTTCCATAAGCGTTGATTTAGCAATAATCCATTTCATGTCCTAATGGCGTGTTCATTCTTTTGTTGTCTTTTTTTGCTTTCTCTCCCTAGTCGATCGACTTGTCCGGCTTCAGCAGCGCCGGCGCCCGCGGCGGCCGCGGCTCCACGTCCGAGATGGCCACCGTCGCCGGCTTGGCCGCCGCCGTCGGGCTGACCAGCGAGTCGGCCAGCGGGCCCATGATGCCCGGGAACGTGTGCACGCAGCGGCCGCGGCTGTCGCGGCGCACCAGCACCGGCTGCGTCGTGTCCTAGTTGGCGCCGCCGTAGTGCGCGACAATGCGGGCGACCTGCTTGGCCAGCTCGTCGGCCTCGGCGCGCGTGGCGGCCTCGGCGTAGACGCGGCACGCGTTCTCCGTGCCGGACGCGCGCGCAAACGAGCGGGCGTTGGCGTACTTGCGCACGCACTGGTCGATCTCGTCCTGCACGCCCGGCGGGTGGCTGAGGCGGCGCTCGGCGTCGGTCGTCTCAAAAACGTCCTTGTCGCGCACCTCGACGCGCACCAGCCGGTTCGGCAGGTCCGTGTACGTCTGCGCCCAGTCGGCCAGCGTCCAGGCCTTGTGCGCCAGGATGACCTCGACCAGCAGCATGTCCGACGCGGCGTCGCCCACCGTCTGGTTGATCAGGTCGCTGACGGCCGCCAGCGTGTCGAGCGCGTCCTTCTGCGCGGGCGACTGCGGCTCCGTCTTGGTAAAGGCCGCCACCGCGTCGGCCGAGAAGAGCACGGTGCCGTGGCCGTTGGCCTCAAAGTACACGCCAATGTCGAAGCGCGCGGCCGCGTGGTGCAGGTGCTTGACGCCCGTCGGCGTGCACACGACGGGCAGACGCAGGTGCTGCGTCAGGTAGTTGGTCGACGCGCCGTTGGCGTACGCCGTCTGCACGACGCCGATGCGCAGGTCGGCCGCCAGCCCGGCCTCGCGCACCAGGTCGGCCAGGAACGACGCGGCCAGCGACGAGATGCGGTCGCCGTCCAGCATGAAGAAGCCGCGGTCCGGGTCGACCCAGTAGTAGATCAGGCGGTCGGCGTCGCCGTCAAACGAGCAGCTGCGCACGCCCGGCTGCGGCTCCGGGTGCGGCGGCGGCCGCTGGTTGACCTTGACAAAGTCGGCGCCCGACTGCTGGTTCAGGATCTCGGGCCGCAGCACGTCGTCGTTGACCACCTGGACGGCAAAGTCCGCCGGCAGGTACTTGAGCAGCTCGTGCAGCTTGGGCCCGCCCACGCCGTTGGCGCAGTCCACCACGAGCGGCCCGGCAATCTTGCGCCCGCGCAGCGCGCGCACAAACGCATCGCCCAGCTTCTCGTAGTAGCCCTTCTCCGTCGGCGTGCCGTACGCCAGCGGCGTGCCCACCGTGTTGAAGCAGCGCGTCAGGTAGTGCAGCTGCGGCGTCGTCAGGATCTTGCAGTCGGTGCCCTCCGTGTCCGTCGCCGCCAGCGCGTCGGCCACCGCCCGCGCCAGCGTGTGGCCCGACGGCCGCGTGTCGCGCCCGTACACGACGCGCCCGCCGCCGGCGGCCAGGTCGATCTTGAGCGCGGTCGCCAGCTGGTGGTACGTCTCGAGCAGCGCCTCGTCCGTCGCGCAGTTGACCAGCCGCGTGGCGTGCACCTCCCACTCCTGCTCCAGCATCTCGCCCATCGGGTCGACAATCTTGACGCCGTTGTCGGCCGGCGGGTTGTGGCTGGCCGTGATCATCACGCCGATGGCCTGCCCGCCCAGCTTGCGGCTGCGCAGACTCGCCAGCAGCCCCACGCGGAAGGCCACGCCGTCCAGCAGGTCCGAGTTCATGCGGAACCCGGCCGTGCCGTACTTGTACACATAGTTGGGCCGGATGGGGTGCTGCTTGGACGCGGCCAGGATGCGCTCGTCAACCGAAGACATGTTGGTGGGGAGGAGGGGGGGGGTGGGTAGAGGAAGGGAGGGAGAGAGGGGGGGGTAGAAGGGTCGATAGAGAGAGAAAAGGTGAGAGAAAGCAAGAGAGAGAGAGAGAGAGAGGCTGGAGAGAAGGAATCAGATCGGACGGCTCGTATTTGTTCGTCGCGCCGTGGGTGGGGGCGGCTTGCGCCGTGCAACAATAGCGTGAGGGGCACAGGAGCACGGGGTCGATCGGTGGGCGGGAGGACGTGGGATGTTTCAAGAGGAGATGATGACGAAATGTGGTGATGATGAAAAATGCCTCGTTCTACAGAATAGACAGAATTTCCAGTGGCACAAGGAAAAGAAAAAAAAATACAGCACTCGAACCGGGTGGTGCTTTCCTGAACGAGGCAACAACACGCCCGAGGCGAAGCAGCCGCTGCTGCAGGAAGGAGCGGAATTGTGGGTCACTCGATAAGATAAGGAGGTCCACTTTAATTGTCGAAAAAAATCGAAGCTTCGAAAAATTGCGTCCATCACCGTCGCCATCTCCATTTGCCATTCATCCTCTTTCACGCCTGACGACCGCCGACACCACGACGTGATCCTCTTTTCTTTCCATCCATTTCTCAGAAACAGCACACCCCACCGCCACAATGCATCTCATGTGCACGGTCGACGCCGACGGCAAGCGGACGTACACGCTCAAGAAGATCACGGCCGACGGCCGCGTCACCAAGTCGGCACACCCGGCGCGCTTCTCGCCCGATGACAAGTGGTCGCGCCAGCGCGTGACGCTGAAGCGGCGGTTTGGCATGCTGAAGCTGGAGAAGCAGTAGGGGGGTGGGTGCTACATGGTGGGTTGCCCCAGGCAAGGGGGGAGGGGGGCACGAGGCACGAGGCACGAGACGAGAACGAATGTTTCTAACGGCAGCAGGTGCTATTCGACTCGGCAGGTCTCTTGTTTTGTCGCCAGACTGGACCATGGAGCCTTGTTGGCAGAGGAAGAGCTGGATGACGAGGCTGGACGAGGCGTGACACAGCCGGGGGGGGAAGGCTGTTTGTTGGATTTTGCCTTTTTGCCCTTTGTATTTGCATTTTTGCATTTTGCCTTTCTGCTTCAGCACGGATCGCTCCGTCGCTGCCCGGCGTTTTCAGGGGACGGCGTTCCTCCGTTCAGTTCAAATTTACCGCTACAATCACTGTTCCAGTCACTGTTCCAATCACTGTTCCAATCACTTTTCCGATCTCCGTTTCCAATGTATTGAACCGATGAACCCCAAACGCCAGGATTGCCCCTCCGCCTACCGCCGCTTCTTCGCGTTCACGTTGCGCCCGGCCCCGACCTTGATGCGCCCCGCGCCGCCGCCGGTGCGCGCGCCCGTCAGCAGGTTGGGCAGGTAGTCCTCGTCCATCATGTCGCGGACGCGCGTGCGGGCCTGCTCCTCGGCGCGGCGCGTGTACTCGCGCTGGTCCTCGGACAGGATCAGGTCGCGGCCCCAGCCCTGGGCGCCGCCGGCGCCGCTCTTGCGCATGGCGTCGGTGTACTTGCCGCTGGCGCTGCCGTGCACGGGCTTGGGCACGCTGAAGACGTTGCCGCGCTTGTTGTACTGGAAGTTGCGCTTGAGGTGCACGCGGAACCGGCCCGTCGCCGCGTCGGTCGAGCAGCTGGTGCGCGTCAGCGTCGCCTGCCCGCACGCCGGGCAGAACTGCTTGGCCATGTTGCGCGTCACGGCGAAGCAGCCGTGGCAGCGCAGCACCCACGTCTTGACGTGCGTGATCCGCGCCAGCCCGCTCTTGTTCTCCGTCGCCCCGGGGCTCAGCACGTTGAGGTTGATCCGCAGCGCCACGTTCTGCATCGCGAAATCGCCCGTCAGCAGCGCCGTCTGCATCCGCGTCTGGATCGGCGCCGCCGGCACCCCGCCCGTCCGCTCCTTTTCCTGGTGCTTCTTGAGGTTCGACGGCGTGATCCAGTCGCCGTCGCTGTCGTTGTCGTCGTCGTTGTCGTCGTTCTCGTCCTCCTCCTCCTCTTCAGTTGCCTCCTCGGCTACCTCTTCAGATGCCTCCGGCTCTTTCTTGCCCTCCTCACTGGTCTCCTCCGGGGCCGCCTCAGGGCTTTCCAACGCGAGGTCGCCAACCTTCTCCTCCAGGCCTGCGAGCGGTGCCGGCTGCTCCGGTGCCTCTTGTGTCTGTGTCTCCTCTTGCGTCACGTCTGTGGTTGTCTCTGCAGTCTCGGCCGGTGCAGCCTCTGCTGCAGCCTCTGGTGCAGCCTCTGCCGCCGCCGTCTCGGCCGGCGCTTCCGACGCGCCTGCCGCCGCCTCCGTCTTCGCCTCCGCCCCCTCCTTCTTCGGCTTCCCGTTCAGCCCCACCTGCGCCGGCGTCCGCCGCAGCCGCCAGTCGCCGCCGTTGGTCTCGCACTCGAGCTCGTACGTGAGCGCGAGCAGGTGCAGGTCGGGCCGGCTGAGGACCTCGAGGTCGCCCGTGCGGCGGGCAAAGTCGCTGACAAACTTGATGCTGGCGGGCGTGGGGGTGCGCAGCGTCAAAAAGGCGCGCAGCATGGTATCGACGCGGGCGCGCGTGGCCGGGTCGCGGACCTCGTCGAGGACGGCCGGGATGGTGACGAGGACGTCGGCCTGGGCGAGCAGGGAGCTGACGGGCGGGTCGTTCTTGATGAGCGGCGCGGTGTCGAGGACGAGGACGTGGACTGGCTTGGCGGCAGACCGGGGCGCCGCGGCGAGGGAGGAGGCGGAGGTGGTGGTGGAGGTGGATGGGGTGGGCGCCGGGGCCGTGGTGGTCGTCGCCGCGGCGGGAGCGGGCGCCGGCCAGGCGACCGGCTGGGGCGCGAGGGCCGCAGGGGCACCTTCGATCGACGCCATGATTTCGGTTGTGCCTTGCTTCGAGGGTAAAAATGCAATAGCGATAATCGAATACAGACTGCCCTCGATGATGGATGAAAGTGCTTGCTGTGTTCGCTTGCTGCCCAAGTCTTCTTTTTTTTTCTTTTTTTTTCTGCCGGTTTGGTGGGATGAAAAAAAGGCGGTCACAGTTGCCCCCCTCTGGCAGCTGGCGCCAGCTGGCAGCGCCGTACACCGAACTCCTGTACATCGGACCAATCACGAGCACCCACACTTACATCCGTTTTCGTCCTTTCTTTCTCTGCACAATGTGCATTGATTGACATTCTGGTTCTTTGTTGGATGTAATGATTCATGATGTGTTCGTCTTGTATGTTGTACGACTTTTGTTTGGACTTGTAAGATGTATAGTAATTTATCTAATCTTTGTTTTTATTTTTATTTTTTTCTTCTTTTTTCTTCCTTTTTTTTCTTACTACTTATTATTTCAGCTATAATTATCATGCTCTTTATTCATTCGCCTTTGTAATCTACCTTCCATTCCTACATTGTATTTTGTTTGCAGGAAGCAGGTTGCAGCCTCTTCCCTGCTGTGCCACCCTCTGATACACGCTCCTGGCGCTGTGCGACCACCACCGCGCAGCCGGCGACGGCCTCCCGTTTGTGGGAAGAAATTCCTCCCAGCAAACGATGCGCTGGCAAACCGGGCGGCTGCAGCACGGCGTCTTTGGGGCCCTTGCTGGGACGGCCCTTTTTGCTTTTGTGGCCTTCCTTTTGCCTTCTTCCGGCCCTTCTCGTGTCACCAGAGGACAAACGGGGGACAAACGGGGATGGGTGCCGGGCCAATCCGCTTGCGCAGCTCGTCGGCTCTTTCGTTTTTTTTTTCTGTTTTTGTGCTGCCCATGGAGCGGCGCCCGCGATACAGGCGCACGCACGGCACAGACACAGGCACCGATGCCTGGCTTGTGCTCTGCATTGGCTTCCCCCGTTTGGGCCTGTCCGGCTGCCAGGAACGACGCACAGTCCACCAGGAGCACCGGACAGGAAAGATAAAGACCTGGCTGCTGCCTGTGTATTTGGTTTTGGTTCTATTGGAAAGGATGGCCAGCGTGTTCTGATCTTTTCCTTCTATTTTATTGCTGCACGACAGTCTACGGTTTCGTCTGCACGGCCACAGCAGCACGCCGTCCGGCCGTACGAGGATCCGTGCTCTGCCGGCCAAGCTCTCATTAAAGGCGAGGCCCTCCCACAGAAGAAGGGGCAGGCTCTCAGCACCAGCACCATGGACACCCGGCCCAAGGACCACGCCCTGCACGCCGACACCGTCATCGATACAGACACCAGCTCAGACCGCGCCGCCGCCGCCGCCGCCGCCGCCGCCGCCGCCGCCGCCCACCAGCGCCTGCTGCGCCTGCGCGCCGCCGGCCACGCCGCCACCTGGGACGACGTCTTTGCCGCGACCATGGCGGTGATGTACGGGCGGGGGGAGGCGCCTCCTTTGTACGTGGGGTGTTTTCTCGTTTGCACATTGTTCTGGCTAACAAACGCCCCAGACGCCACGGCCCGCACGGCGAACACGTCGAGCACGTTGAGCACGCGGAGCTCGAGCACGCGGGGCTCGAGCCCGCCGTCGTCCTCGCCGGCCGCCCGGCACGCCGCCGCCGTCCACGGGCCTGCCGCGTCCTGTGCCGGGTGCACGAGCGGCTGGCCGGGTGGTGCGCAGCCGCGTGCGGGCGGCGGCCAGCAACGGAGGACCAAGAAAAAACAGCAGAAGCAGCACCGCTCCAGACGGCACTGGTGCCGGACAGCCCGCCGCCGCCGTCGCCGCCGCCGCCGGGCCGGCCGTTCTGGCTGCGCCGCCGCGCCGGGTGCCTGTAATGGGACAGAGGCAGTGCTTCTCGCTGCGCCTTGATGATGATGAAATGATGTTTTGGCCATTGACAGTGTAATGAAAAAAAAACCTGTTACTCATCCTGTTCAGCACTGCCGGCACGTTCCTGGCCGTGTTTCCTGGCCCTGTCTCGGCTGCCCATGCCATGCTTGTTTTGCCGAGCATTCCTCGGGGCGAGTGCCAGAAAAGCCTGACAGGCTTCCCCCCTCCCCCCCGCGCCCCGCGCCCCGTGATCAGCATGCCGTTGGTGCGGTGTTGTTGTTGACACGCCTTTGTTTTGTTGTTCTTTGTCTTGCTCTTTTGTGGTTCGCGACGGCATGCCCTTGTCTCTCCTTGTCTCTCCTGGGCCTTTCACGCCTGACGCCTTCCCTTCACGCCTTCCTTTCACGCTTTTGTTCTTTCCTATTTTTGCACCTTCCACTGCCCCTGTCGCTCCTTCCGAAACCCCCGTCTTATCTCGTCCTTTGTTGGTCTATTCTCGTCGCGTCCCTGTTTGCTGCTTCCTGTTCAGGCAGGCGATCGGGGGCGATGGCCCCACCTTCCCCAAAACGAGCGATCGACGGGGGCTAAGAGCCGCCCGCCACCCACACACCCCTTGCTTCCGTTCCTGGCAGTTGGCATCCCTCCCTGGGACGCGTCCAGCGCGTACGGAGAGTACGAGCGACTGTTGGGCCCTGTTGGACACGAAGTACGATCACGAGCAACGTTGGACTCTGTGGTAGAAAAAATTGTTTGCAGGATAAAAAAAATATGTCCCTATCAGAAGCCACGGCCGTCCCCGTCGAGGCGAAGACGACCCCGTGGACATCATCGGCTTGAAGAAAGTATGTCAAAAAAAGGAGGACATAAAAAAACCATCCCTTTTTACCCAGACAACCAAAAAAGAAGAAAAGAGTCAAAAAGAGAAAATGTTCAAAAGGAAAAAAATGATCAAAACAAAAAAAAAAAAAAAAGAAACAACCCCCTCCTATATCCGGGTAACATGAACAAAGGAAATGACAAAGGAAAAAAAAAAAAGAGGAACAACGGGACGCCGTTTACCAGGTGGCAATCAGCGACACGCTGCCCGGCGCCAGGTTGCCGCCAATGCCGTCGGCGGCCTCGTCGCCCGGCAGGTAGGCGTTGCTGCCGCCGCCGCCGGCGTTCAGGGTGGAGCAGACGGAGCCGTCGGCGGTGCAGGCCTTGAGCGCGGCAAAGGGCCCGCCGGCGCTGCCGGCGACCAGGGCGGAGGCGTCGAAGCCGGACCAGCCGTTGTTGGCGGCGTCGGCAAAGTCGAACTCGAGCCAGGGGCACAGGAACTCGCCGGCGCCGGTCAGGGGCACGCTGCTCCCGCTGGAGCAGCACATGCCGCCCTGGGTGTTGGAGTCAAAGGCAATGTACTGCGAGCTGCCGGCGGCAATGGTGAAGTCGAGGACCTGGTTGCCGCTGAAGAAGCCGTTGATGCCGCCGTCGGCGCCGATCTTGTTCCAGGCCACGCACGTCAGGGCGTCGCCCGAGCTGACGGCCTTGACGACGTAGTCGTACTTGCTGGCAATGCCCTCCTGGATCAGCTTCATGTTGCTGCCGTAGCCGTCGCAGCCGGTGTTGCCGGCGTAGGCAATGTTGGCGGCGGTGGCGCGCTTCTTGGACGACGAGCAGCTGCCAAACGCCTCGTAGGTGGAGATGCCGCTGCCCGACGAGGACGAGGACGACGTCGCGGTCGAGGCCGCAGCCGTGCTCGTCTTGGCCGACGACGAGGCGGCCTTGGGCGCCGCGGCCGTGGTCGTGGTGGCAGCCGCCGTGGTCGAGGTGGTCGGGGTGGCGGCGGCGGCCGTGGTGCTGGTGGTCAGGGTGGTGGCCGTGGTGGGCTTGTAGGCGGCCTTGAAGGGCGAGCCGCCCATGGTCCAGGAGACGACCTTGCCGTCAATGGTGGCGTAGATGACCTGGCCGTCGTCGCGCTCCTGGATCAGGTGCTCGTTGTTGTGGGCGTGCACGGCGCGGTGCAGGTGAGCGTGGCCCGACGGGTGGGCCGACACGCCGATGGCGGCGACAATGAGGGTAGTCGTCAAACGCATGGTGCTGTTGTTGTTGTTATTGTTGTTGTTGTTGTCGTAGTGCTTCGTGAATTTGTCGTAAGGAGCGAAGTCCGAGTTGACCAGAACTGGGCTGTCTGTGGCTGCCGCGCCGCTGTCAGGCGAATGGTTGGTTGGGTTGAAGGAGTGTGGGTGGGAGAAAGCTCGCTCTCTCGTCCGAACAGCAAAAAAAGGAGTGTGGTGGTGAAGGAGGGTGGAATAAAGGAGAGAAGAAGGGACGGGGATGTGAAATGAAATGAACGCGTATGTTGTCCTTCCAAACAAAACGGAGGCTGGGGCGGGGGGGGAGGGAGGGCCCACGGACTATATGTAGGTAAGGAATGGACGGTAGAACCGAAATGCACAAGTGGGAAGAGAATGAAAGACGAAAAAAGGACAAAGGCTGCAGGATGTGTGGGTTGAAAGAGGGAAAAAAAAGAGAAAGAAAGGAAGGAGAAGAAAGAGCAGCCCAAGAAGGGGGCCAGGCCCAGAGACCCAAGACCCAGGGACCCAAAGAGCCAGAGACCCAGGCCCCAGGGGGGGGGCGGGTGCGAGGACAGAATTGGAAAATGGCAAAAGAGAAGCGTCGCAAGCCCATGAGATTGCGCCAAGGGGGGGGGGGGGTGTGTGTGTGAGAGGAGGTGGAGATGGGGGGGCGTGGAGATGGGGTCTCCGCCGGGAGGTGCGAGGTACACGTGTGTATTTTTGTATGGCGGCATTGCAGGGACAGTACGGCAGAGTACAAGGAAGTGACACGCGCGGCGACAAGGAGGCCGGGACAACAGCCCGATGTGGCAGACAGGCGTGGCGGGTGGACAGCTGAGCAGCCCGGGGGCGTAGACACGCCGGCCCTTGCATGTTTCGGCGTGCAGCAGCAGGACCTGTGCGTGTCGTGCACACCGCTCCCAAGGACAGAGTGCTCTGTACAGACAACACGGAGTAGAGATCAGAGAGAGAAAAGGGCGCAGGACACGACAGCCGCAGGAACGACACGCACGCCCGCCCTGGAGTGGGCCAGGGGCTCCGGCCAATGGCAGCAGCCTGGGCGGGACAACAGAGGGGCTCGAAAAAGAACGGGACCTGAAATTGGGCAAATGCGGCTCCACTCTTGCGGGGCGTGTCCGAACAGAGAAGCACGCAAGGTTCCTTTTGGCTGCAAGTGCCGCACAGAGGTACTTACAGGGGGACGCTGCAGGGGAGGAAAACGCCGGGCGACACCCTGGAATGGACCGCGCGCGCGCATTGGGCCAGGCACTGGCCTCTGAGTGGCTGGGCCGGGAAAGGGGATTGCGTAAACTAGCGCAAGGCACGGTGGTTGGAATACTCCGTACAGTGGTCTTTACAGTGGGAGGCGCTGAAAAAAAAGCAAAAGGGGGGCGATCATGACAAAAAGAAACGTCTGAGAAAAGTCTGAAGAAAAAGAAACGAAAAAAAATTCAGACAAAAATCAGACAAAAAGCAAAAAAAATTCACACAAAAAACCTCGGCCGCTTTGGAAACACAAAACACGTCGTGCTACGCTGCGGCCGGCTGCCCGACGAGGCCAGCGCATCGCCGAACGCGGAAGCCGGCCGCGCGCGCGGCTGTGTGTTTTTTTTTGTTTCTTTGTTCTCACGGGCTTTGGAGGGCTTTGTTTTTCCGGGTGTTTGCTTCGCCCTTTGTCCTATCTGTCCTTTTGTCGTCTCTTTGCTCTTGTTCACCCAGACAAAGCAGCCGCGCGGTAGTCTCCCGACCGCGACCGGCGGTCAGGTGTTTGGAGTTGGTTGGCCTGCGAGAACCGGGCGCCCGCGTGCATCATTGTGCCCTGAAACGAAACAAAGAATTACTCCGTAAACACCGCAGCATGCGCTCTCCTGCATCGAGCCACTCACAGCCGTCCACGCACACACCGCCGGCCGGGGCTGTCACCGTACGACGACGTCTGCCGACGCCCGCATGCAGGACGAAGAACTCCCCTCTTCTTCCTCTTTCTTCTCCCCCCCATCCTCCCGTAGCGCTCGGCGGCGCATCGACGGACTGCCCCCCCCCGTCTCCACCAGCCTGCCACGCACGACTCACGATGGAGCGCCTTACGCAACGCACTGCCGGAACGGGATGGGCTCCACGAGGTTCCTGCAAGCACTTTGTCCACTCGCTTTGCGGTCGGGTCGAGACCCCCCTCGTCGCCCGGGGGGGGGGGGGGGCCTTCTCCCCAGCCTCCGGCAAGCATGGGCTGGCGCCCGGGACGGATCTGGAGCTCCGTACGGAATACGATGCAGCATTGCGGTATCTTACGGGGTAATACGATATACGAGGACGACTACGTTGCGCCTCGTCAAGCCGCCGCAAAATGCCTGCTCCGTAGAGACGCCTCCTCTAGGATCCAAGGATGCACAAGAGGATTCGCAGTTCCGTTCGCAGCCTCCTCCTCCTCCTCCTCCCCCGCCCGGCACAATCCCGCATGCAGCCAGCCCATGCAGCTAGCTGTTCGGTTTTGTAAAGAGTTTTCACAAATTCTGGGGCCACAGTGTGCTCCGTCGGGCCGCATAGGGCAGGCAGGCAAAAAACCACGCTGGCGATGCACATGCAGGAACCGCAAGGCAGTCATGCTTTTTTTTTTTTTTTTTTTTTTCCCGCAACGTCTGCTGACCATTGCCTTTTTTGTGTGCCTGTTGTACATGTGCCTGTGCCTGTGCCTGTGTGCCCATGTACATGTGTACACGTCCTCGGAAATATCCCGCAACGGTGGACAACGGCGTCCCGATGTCGCCCCTCGGCCTCGGTTCGGACGCTGCCGGGCGAGACAAAAAAACCAAAAAAAAAAAAAAAATTCAGAACACCCGGGTAAATTTCTTGCCTGCCGGCGGTCTGCCCAACGGCGAGTGAAGGCGACGTTGTTTGTCATAGTCGCCCTTTTGACAATTTTGACAAAAAAAACGGTGGATGCGTGCGTGCAGAAACAGCGAGGTTTTCCAATACGGGTTGCCAAGACGAGCATCCAGAGAAAAGTAAGTACTTGCACGAAATTGCGAGCAAAAAAGGACGGTCGGCCGAGAAAAAAAAAGTAGTTGGCATTTTAGCGTTTCCAAAGCACGTGACTACACACGTGCACCTTATGTAAAATCCACGTGCTTGTTCTCGGCTCTAGTGTGTCCCGCGGGTGTTGTCCAGTGTGGAGAGCTCTCTCGCGGGGAAGCTCGTCTGACCACCACGAGCGACCAACCGACATCCAGCTCTCTGTGACCATGCACCTGATCCGACGAACGGCTTCTGTGTCGGCGGCTGCCGCCGGCCGCCGGCCACCAGTCTGGGCGCTGTCGTCGCCGGCACCGGCCGCCGGTCTGCCTCGGCTAACACGGCGCGGCCTCGCCTCCGCCTCGGCAGAGCCGGGCATCCCTGCCGAGCCCGGCATCCCGGAGGCGCCCGGCACGACGAACGAGCTGTTTACGCCCAAGAACACGATCTGGCGGGCCAAGAAGGCTTCCAAGAAAGGCCCCAAGACGGGCCCCAAGACAGGCCCCAAGACAGGCCCCAAGACGGGCTCCCCCGCCCCGAAGCCCGTCCAAGGCGCCCTCCGCTCCGCCCTGGGCCAGGCCCAGCGGCAGCTGGATGGGCCGGCAGCGGCGGCGGCGGCGGCGGCGGACCTGCCCGACACGCCGTTCGCCAGCGGGCCCGCGCTCGTGACGGCCACGGCGGCGACGCTGCAGGGCCGGCTGACGGGCGCGGCGTACGACGCGGCGGCGGGCACGGTGCGCCTGGCGTACGAGGGCCTGTCGGTGCCGGTGCACGTGCCGACGCTGTGGCTGCGGGACGCGTGCGCGTGTGCGCGGTGCGTGACGCCGTCGTCGGGGCAGAAGCAGTTCCAGACGTCGGCGCTGCCGGCGTTCCCGGCGATTGAGCGGGTGGACGTCGTGACGGTGCCGGGGGAGGACGGCGGCGACGAGGAGACGGCGCTGCGCGTGCTGTGGGCCGAGTCGGAGGGCACCCACGAAGCCACGTTCCCGGCGCAGGCGCTGCTGCTGGCGCAGGCGCGGCTGGACGCGCCGACGCTGCCGGTGCTGCCGCCGCGGCGGCTGTGGGACCGGGCGGTGCTGGCGCAGGCGCTGCGGCCGGTGGCGTTTGACGCGTGGATGGCGGACGGGCCCGAGTTTGCCCGCGCGCTGCTGGACCTGCACCAGCTGGGGCTGGTCATTGTGGAGGGGGTGCCGGAGACGGCCGCCGCGACACCCGGGGGACGCAGCCCGCCCGTCCGCGCCGTGGCCGAGCGCATCGGCAACATCCAAAACACCTTTTACGGCGAGACGTTTGACGTCGTGTCCAAGCCGGCGGCCGAGAACGTCGCGTACACGAGCGAGTTCCTGTGCCTGCACCAGGACCTGCTGTACATGAACGACCCGCCGTACATCCAGCTGCTGCACTGCCTGCGCAACGACAGCGCCGGCGGCGCGTCGCTCTTCAGCGACTCGCTGGCCGCCGCCGTCCAGCTGCAGCTGCGCGCCCCGCCGCGCCTCGTCGCCGCCCTCGCCAACACGCCCGTCCGCTACCACTACGAGCGCAACGGCCACTTCTACTACGGCGCCCGGCCCCTGCTCGAGCTCGACGGCAACCACGACCACAACCCGGCCACCCGCGCCGTCAAGTGCACCGCCTGGTCGCCGCCCTTTCAGCAGGCCTTTCGCGGCTGGCCGCTGACGCTGCCGGAGGCGCCAGAGATGTCAGAGACGCCGAACACACCGAACACGCCGCAGACACCCACCCCCCCCCGGCCCGTCCGCTCCCGCATCCACCACTGGCGCGACGGCGCCCAGCGCTTCCAGCAGCTCATCGAGCACCCGGACAACCTCTTCGAGATGCGCCTGCAGCCCGGCCAGTGCGTGCTCTTCAACAACCGCCGCGTCCTGCACGGCCGCCGCCAGTTCGAGCCCGCCACCGGCGCCCGCCACCTGCAGGGCACCTACGTCGACGAGCAGACCTTCTACAGCCGCGTCCGCGGCCTCGTCCGCGCCGGCCGCGTCCCCGCCGACGCCTGGGGGCCCTTTGCCGGCGACGCCAGCCTCTACGCCGGGCCCACCACCCGCCAGCGGCCCATCCCGCTGCGCGAGACCGACGTTGTCGCCCACGAGCGCGCCCAGGCCGAGGCCCTGCTGGCTGCGCGCGAGGGCCGGTCGGCGGCCGAGGCATAAACAGAACGGCGTACGATAGCCGACGAGCACATAGTCCCAAATGATTTGTATTAGCCCGAACAAAAGGAGTCATGACGGCCCCTTTGTCTCCCGTAGTCCGTTTTCGCCAGTCCCTGTTGTAAGAATGCACAAACAATACCCATTGCCGATGCCAAAACGCCTCTGCACGCTCTGCACGTTCTGCACGCTCTGCACGTTCTGCACGCTCTGCACGTTCTGCACGCTCTGCACTCTGCACGCACCACCTACTAGATGGGCTCGCCGTGCCAGATGCGCCCCGACGCAAACGGGTTCGGCTCGATCCACGCCGACAGCCCGTCGTCGCCCGGGTTGCCCTCGCCCGGCGCCCACGGGTCCTTCTTCTTAGCCGGGACCAGCGCCGGCGGGTGGCCCAGCAGCAGGTCGGCCACCATGCGCCCAAACACGAGCGACCCCAGCTCGTTGAGGTGCGTCGTGTCCGCGCCCATCAGGCCGCCCTCCTTGTTGTAGCGGTACGCCGCCTTCTTGCCAATCGCCCCAATGTACGCCACGCTGGCCGCGTTGAGGTCGAGGAACCGCGCCACCGGCGTCACCGTCACCTCGTTCGCGGGGATGTCGTCGTCGTCGGCGGCGTCGGCGGCGTCGGCAGCGTCGGCAGAGTTGGATGAAGTTGCGTGGCCGCCGTCCCCGCGCTTCGCTTCGTCCACCGCCGATGGCGGCGTCCGGCGCATGGGCCCCTCCCACGACTGCAGAAACTCGGAAAACTTGGGCGGCCGCGCCGCCGGGTCGGCCCCGGACCCGGCCCCGGCCGCCGCCGCCGCCGCCGCCGCCGCCGCAATCGCCGCCGCACCGGCCCCGCCACCCGCCGCCGCCTGCTTGTTCGTCTCGGCCACCACCCGGTCAAACGCGCGCGACGTCGCGGCGCGGTACTCGGCCAGGTTGTCGTCGACCGTTTTGTTGTCTTGGAGGAAGTCGCGCCGGCACAGCGGCGAGAGCAGGATGGGGTAGCCGCCCGTGCCCATGACGTGGCGCGCCATGTACACGAGGTTGTTCTCCGTGTCGTTGAGCGAGACGCCGTTGATGGGCATCTGGTCGTTGTGGCCGAACTGGGGTGGTCAGAAACCACGGAACCTCCCCCCTGTTTTGGGCACCGCACCGCACCGTGCCCCGGCACAACCGAACCTACCTGAATCGTCACGTACACCCGGCGGTGCGCGCGGTTGGCCCGGATCTCGGCCAGCGTGCTGAGCCAGGCCGTCGACTCGACAAAGCCCTTGGTCGTGGCGCCCAGCTGCGCCCGGTTCGTCGCCGTCGCCCCGCGCATCAGCAGCCACGCAAACGCACCGCCCCAGCCGCCGCCCATGTGCTCCTGGTCGAGCGTGGTCGAGTCGCCCACGAGAATAAACAGCGGCGGCACCGACGGGCCCACGGGCCGCAGCCGCCGCGGCGGCGCCGGCACCTCCTCCAGGATCGGCACGTCGTGGCGCGTCACCCAGAGCGACACCAGCCCGATCAGCACGGCCACCACGACCGTCAGCCGCTGCAGGCCGCGCCACGAGCAGGGCGCCAGTGCCCGCAGCAGCCGCACGAAGCTGGGCGGGCAGAGGAACATGGTGTGTGTGTGTTGTGTATATGTGCGTGTGGGTCGGCAAGCGCGCAATGGATGACTTCACCGATGGATCGTGTCGTCTTGTGACGTTGTTGATGGTTTGTCGAGATCAACAAAAGCAGAGAGGCCGCAAAACGTGGAAAGGGCAGAGTGCTCTCTGCGTGCCGATCGGGAAAGAGCTGCACAACCACGTCCTTCCTCGGCAGTTTCCCAATTTTTTTTTTTTGCCCCTATGCTCTTTCCCTTCTCCAACGGACCTCGAGCTCCAGGAGATCGTCCCGTATTACAACTGCTGCCCCACAAGGCAGGCCCAGCTCCGGACTTTCTTTTCTGCAAGGCGTCGATCGGCCGCCCCACTACCCGTTTCTGGCCAGAGCACGCGATCCAATCGACTGCATGGATTGATGATCTCATTCATTTGCTTTGTTCGTATCCTACAACAACGCCCCGAAAAACCTAGTCCCGGTTCCGGTTGCTCGACCACCGCCGCACCATCACCTCCCGCACCCGGTACCGCTGCAGCAGCGCCGTGGCTCCGCCGGCCTCCGGCCCCTCCGGCCCGGCCGGCGCCGGGATGTCCACGTACACCAACACCATGCTCTTGTACACCGTCGTCAGCACCCGGTTCACGCTGTGCAGCCAGTGCCACGACTTGCGCGGCGCCTGCCGCGGCGGCTGCTGCTGCCGCCACCCCGGGTCGCTGTACGACGGCACCACCACCACCCCGAACGGCGCGTGGTCCAGCGCCGGGCCCTTGCCGTACAGCAGCCAGTCCACGCCGAACTTGATCCCGTGCCGCGGCACCCACCCGAGCGCCCGGAAGTGGTGGTACACCACGTAGTGCACCAGGAACGGGTCGTCCGGCGCCAGCGGCTCGTCCGGCGCCGTCCGCGGCGGGAAGTACGAGTGCTGCCGGAACAGCCGGAACAGCTGCTCCGTCGACAGCAGCGCGTTGTCCGCTGCTGGGTCGCGCACCTCCAGCGTTCCCAGCGCGTACGTCAGAAAGAAAGCTTCTTCGGTCGACAGCTGGAGGTGCTCCTTGTTTTGGATCGGGGCCCTGTCCGCTGCCGACGCGCTGCCGTCCTCATGACTCGACACCACCGTCGCGCCCGTGTTCTGGCTCGGCGGGTCCGAGTGTTGGAACGTGGTCGACTCGATCGTCGGCGAAAAGCGCACACTCTTCTGCTGCTTCGAGCACGAAGGGGTCGGGCTCTCGCTGCTTCCCCCCTCGTTGTCGCTGAACAGTGGTGTCGCCGCACTGCTGCTGCCATTGGCATCGTCGCTCGCCGGCAGACCCAACGCATCGATCTCTCGTGACGGCGCCGAGCTCTCCGTGCTTTCATTATTGTGTGCAGTCCCGTTGTGCCGAGGCGCCGCTGTCGTCTGTACATCGCCCGCGTCAACGTCTCGAGTGCTAGGGCTGCTGTTGGCCGTTTTATGCACGGCCAGAATGTGCTCAAGCTCTGCCTGCGAGTTGGGCAACGCCAAAAGCTCCAGTGGGCCGACCGGAGACTTGATCTCGACGTTGTCCTCCAGAGCCAGGTTGTCGCTGGCCGATTTGTGCGCGGCTAGAATCCGAAGGAGGTCCGCCTGCGAGTTCGGCAAGGCAAGAAGCTCTAGAGGACCAACAGGAGGCTTGACCGTGTAGTCGGCGGACGCATCGGCCGTTTGTATATCGGTTGGCTCCACCAATGTCCAGTCGTCGTCGGTGCTACCATCGATCGAATTGGCGATGGCCGGCGTTGCAGGTGACTCTTCTGCAGCCGTTGCTGCAGCCGCTGCAGCCGCCGCCTTCTCGGCCGCGAGCTCGCGCAGCCGCCGCTGCTCAATCGCCTCCAGCTCGGACCGCCCACGCGCCCACTTGGTGTCGGCCCGCTCCTCGCGGCGCTTGACCGTGCGCTGCTCGCTGGTCTCGTACACGAGGCCGCGCCGGGCCTTTTCGCGATTCAGCCAGCTCGGCTCGCTGCGGCTGAGCGAGCCCTTGCCGAAGAAGCCCTGGCACCACAGGTCGCGCATGGCGTCCGGGTCGGTGACGTGGACCGACCGCGTCGCCGCCGACCAGACGCCCGTGAAGACGACCGCCGGGGCCGGCGGCGGGGGGAAGAGGACCTGGCCGAGCCAGACGACGGCCAGGTGGGCGAGCGACAGCGGGTTGCTCGGGTAAAAGGTAGGCAGCGGGAACGTGCGGATAGGCAGAGGGAGGGCGTACTTGGGCTCGGCACGGGCGTTTGCGCTGGTTGCTTTGACCGTTTTGGCCGCTTTGGCCGGCCGCCCGGGCTGCGATGGTGTTTTGGTATTTTCAACCATATTCACGGAGCATGTCGAATCTAACGCGTTAGCGGAGCGCAAGGGAGACGATAAAGACAAAAATCCTTGAACAAAGAACAAAGAAAAAAACCCTCCGCGAAATCGTCTTTTTTGCTCAGATACCGTTGTAGTCTATTTTGGTAAGGCAAGCACTGAGAGCAAATGAATGCGTTTCTCTATGCACCAAATGGAAAAGGTGTCATCACGGCAAAAGACGGGCGGCAACGAGAGCAGATAACAAACATAATAAAAAGACGCACACCGTAACACTTACCCTACTGAGGGATATTGCATCCTGTCTGTCGGCATAGGTGGCAAACAACGAGGCCATCCAGTGAGGAAAGGAAGACGCCAAAGGTCCAAAAAAAAAGAGGTCGGGGAAACAACACGGGGGAAAAAAAAAAGAGAAGCTCGCTTGTTCAATCCCGAAAGCGTTGCCTGATTCACCGGCCGGACAAGCGGAGAGGGCAAGGTGGGCAGACAGGCACGGCGTTGGTGGCCATGGTTGGAGAGTCTGTTGTGTGGTTGGCAGTAGAGAAAGAAAGTTTTCGTGAGAGCGGAAAATTTGGAGAAAAACCAAATCAGCTGTTCCCGCTTGGTCCGTGCGCTGCCAATCGGCTTCGCGCCATTAGGCGGTTTTGCTATAGCTGTTTTATAGCGCTGTTATGGCTGTTACAGCGCTACTAGTCCCCTGAAAGAAATCTGTTTAGGGGAAACAAGAAAACAACAGTTGGTATAGGGGAATACAAAGGATGATAAAATCTAAAAATACTGGTACAGCGTGCAACTCAGTGCATATCTTGCCTGCAATGTCGCTCTCCTTCACTGGGCACTACCGGCCTGCCCGTTCTGTCCGTTCTGCCCGTTGGTCTGGCCAGGCTGCTGCGGCTGGCCCGCGCTTGGCGGGGGCTGCGCACCGCGGCCACGGTCCTCGTCCTCGTCGTGCTGACGGATGCTGTTGCTGCCCGGTTTGCTGCCCTCTTCGTTCTCCAGCACCGAGTTGAACTTGCGGAACGTCGTCTCCACCAGGTGACCGACCTCCTCGCGGTCGCGGCCCACGACGCCGGCCAGCAGGAGCGCGTCGGTCTCCTCGATCCAGTCCTGGAGGCGGCGGTACTCGACGGCGGCCCGGTTCAGGCGCCCGGGCAGGCCCTGGGCCTTGAAGAGCGCAAACATGCCGGCCATGATCGTGTTGGCCGCGCCCAGCCGCATAATGGCCGTGCCGTGGCTGCGGGCCACCGGGCCCAGGGCCGTCAGGGCGGCACCCACGACGATCTGCGCAATGTGCGCGCCGTTGACAAAGTTGTTGAGCACGTTGTAGCGAATGGCGTTTCCGCGTGCCGCGCTCACCGTCTGCTGGTAGACACTGCCCGGCTCGGCCTCGCAGCCTTGTTCGAGCTCCGAGGGCGAGGGCTGGCCACCGTTGTTGCCGTTGTTGCCGTTGGACGGGCCCGGCTGGCTGCCGCCGCAGTCTTCATTGTAGTTGACACCCACAGCACGGCGGTAGAGAACGATGAGCGGGTCGTCCGGCTTGCGGGGGTTGAGGCCTGCAGGACGGCCCCAGCCAGGGTAGGTCGTGGGCGGCGGCGACGCAACCGCAGCCTTGGCAGCCTGCTTGCCGTCCAGAAGAGGTGTCTGCTCGGACGTGGGAGCAGCACCGTTGTTGTTCGAAGAGGTCATTGTGACAGTGATTCAAGAACTGTAGGATGAAGAGCAAAAGAAAAGGAGACAAATGAGGTCAAGTAGATGCACAAGAGAAGTAATTGGAGATGAAAGAGGATGCAGAACAGATAAACAGTGAATGTAGACAACAGAAAAGAGAGAGAGGAAGCAGAAACAGAGGGAAGACGTGAAATGTGGCAGCTTCTGCTGTTTTGGTCCCAGACTGTGCATCGTCCCTTCCCAGCCACGCATGACCTCTGGTCGAGGCAGGTGCAGTCATCTGCCTTGTTTACGACTTGAGACGACAGTGCCCTTTCCACAAGGGGATGTCACGAAGGGCGCCACCTTCCTACTCAGGGGAAACCGAGTTGCTCCTGCCCTGAGAGCTGCAGGCACCATACATGACGTGCAGACAAGTGCTGCCGTGGCACCCCAGGCAAGACAGCCACGTCTTAGCACGTGAACAGCAACAGCACATCTACGACCAGGAAAGCACCGCCGAGAACAAAAGCGTGTTTTAGATGACCGTGAAACGCATGGCAGAGGAAGACGACAAGCGAGAAGCAGCAAATAAAAGACGATAGATGGGGAAAACAAGCCATGGCAAACACAGAAAACAAGCAATCCAGACTCCAGCTCAATGATCCCGGCCCAAGCGGCGGGCCCCCTTTGCAAAGACAAGAAACAAGACGACAACGAATAACACAGACAGAACCCTCGTACAGCAAACCGCAAACAGCAGACACCAAATGCTCTCTTGATCATATCAGGAGCGCGTCGTTGGCGTGCAGCATCTTTGTCCACCGCGGCAGCTTGCGGTCGCGCTCAAACATGAAGCCGCAGTTGTTGCAGAGCGTCTGTTGGTTAGCATGAACAAAAGAGAAGCGGAGAGGTACAACAAGACGCGAAGAACTCACCCTCGGCCCGTGCGGCCCGTCGCGCACCGCCCACACACACGTCCCCCAGATCCGGCAGTGCGCACACCGCCACGACGTGCGCTCGTTGTCGGCCAGCGTGCCGCCGCCGCCGCCGTAGCCGCCACTACCCCCGCCGCCGCCGCCGCCGGTGTCCGGCGTGCCACGCCCGCCCGGCGTGCCCGCGCGCCCCAGCGGCGACAGGCTGCGGAAGCGGCGCTTCTTCTTGGTGCGCTCGCCGCGGCCCATGCGCTCCTCCTCCTGCTCGACGAGCCCGCTGAAGCCGAAGCCGACGGGCACGCCGCCGACCATGCCGGTGTTGCTGCTGAAGCGCGCCGTCTCGCGGCGCAGGCGGCGCAGCTGGCGCTCGCGGTCGCCCTCGCGCTTCTCGATCTCCTCCTTGGACAGCACCTCGAGCTTGGGCTCCCACTGCGCGCCCAGCTGGTCCGGGTCGTAGCGCCAGCCCGCGCTGCCGCCGCCGCCGCCGTCGGCCGCGTCGGCTGCCGAGTACGCCGCGTCGTTGGGGAAGTCGTTGAGCGCGCCGCCGCCGCCGCCGCTACTAAAGCCGGCCACCAGCCCGCCCGACTCGCACGCCTCCTTCTTCAGCCGCAGCACCGCCTCGTAGATCGCGTGCGTCATCGCCGGCACCCACTCGCCCGCCAGCCCCAGGTCCGCGCACGTCTGCTTGGCAAACGCCTCCGCCGTGCCAGGAGGGTGCAGCAGAGACCACTCAAACTTGTCCGTGTACAGCCGCGACGACAGGTTGATGCTCAGGTTGACAATGCACCGGTACGTGTCGTCCGGGTTGTAGTCGTCCGCGTCCGGGTGGATGGCCGTCGCCGTGGCCGCCACGTTGCCGTTCGTCGCCGTCGTCTCCGGCACGGGCGTGCCGCTCTGGCCGAGCCGCGAGGGCGTCGGTGTCGCGTCGCCCCCGCGCGGGGTCTGGCCCCGGCTCAGGTGGCTGTGGGGTGCCGGCGTCGACCCGCCGGCTGCCGAGGTCGGGGCGGGCGCTGCGGGCGCTGCTGGCGCTGCCGGCGCCGACGGCTGGGAGTGGAAGAGCGGGTGCAGGGCGACGCCGGCATACTCTTCGAGCTGGGTGCGGATCTGCTTGCTGACCTCGGCGGCGACGGTGCTGCGGATGGGCAGGTCCAGGTCCTGGGTCAGGCTCAGGGCGAACTGGTCGTTGGTGATGAGCGTCTCGTGCAGGTTCCACAGGAACGTGTCGCGCAGGCGGCACGGCGCCGTGGGCTCGGGCTGCCGGTTGAGCGGGTTCGTCATGTCGAACTGCGCGTTGTTCGCGTACGCGCCCGGCTGCGGCCCGATCGGCGGGCCCAGCGGCGCCAGCGGCACAAACGACGGGATCTCGACGTCGATGCGGATCGGGATCAGCGTCGACGGGAGACACGCCTGCGCATGGCTCGCCAGGTCCGACCGCGGAATCCGCGACTTGCCCAGCCAGTCGCGCCACACGCCCTGCATCTCCACGGGCGCCGTCAGGTCCTTGCCGACGCGCTCGCCCGCCTCGCCGCCGCCCGCCGCACTGCCGGCGCCGCCGCCGGCGCCGCCGCTGCCGCCGCCGCGCCCAACGCTGTCGTCGCGCCGCAGGCTGCGCAAGCCCGCCGGCCGCCGCCGCACATCGTCGTCGTCGTCATCGAGGTAGTCGTCAAAGCCGTCCTCCGCGTAATTGATGATGGTCGTGCCGCGCTTGGTCGTCTTGGGCCCCGAGGGCGCGCTCGGGTTCGTGGCCACAAGGAGGCTGTTGTTGTAGGCCCGCAGCCGCGTCGCGTACGTCGACCAGTACGCCTGCGGTGCAGACGACGCCGTGCTCGCCATGGTGTGCAGAAGCGGCGGTCGAGAAATAGGGTGGCGTACACGGGTGGTTGGAGACGGAGATGCGGCAACCTTGCTTTGGGGGGAAGGACGAACTGCTTTTCGCTAGACGCGTTTTTGCGACGCAAAACGCGTACACGTGACCGAAGGGCGGTCACGTGACGTTTTGTGGGGTGATCCACCGCTGCGGGCGAGCGCCCGAGCCGCTGGTCGAAACACTGGAATGAGCACCTAGCCCCCAGTAAGTCGTGTGTACACTGCCTGTAGATGCGCCTGGGCATCGTTTGCCTGCGGGGAATAGGCCATGTGTGAGGGTATCATGCTATCAGATGAAAAGTACAAAGATATTTGGTCCATACGAGATGGCGGTCCTTCATACAGGCTTATACGTCCCATGCTCCCAACAGAACCATGGCCTTTTGCCCGTCATGACCGCAAGAAACTCTTCCCTGAGCCAATTTTCCTCGGGACGCAACGACCATTGCCTGATGTCCGCCGTGGCCTGGTCGATCTCCTGCCGTTCCTTGTCCGAAAGGGGCTCATCCGCTGGTGGATACTCCTCATAGTCGCCCTCGTAGCTGTTGTCAATCAGGTTGTACACGAGAACCGACATCAGCATCCCCTCCAGACTATTTCTCAAATATCTGCTTCTCTCTCTAGTCGCAATTCGAGCCAGCGTAGTGCACGCGACAGAGAGCGGCACCGTCAGAACGTTGCGCGGCACCGTGACAGGCGGGTTCAGTCTGGGTGTGCGCGGAGGCGGGCTGGGCTCGCCGTTGTCCGAGATGGCAACCATCTCCTCTGGGCGCAGGCCGGCCCATGAGAGCGGAGCAAAGACAAGCCGCGGCCGTGGCTCTTCTGCGTATTGCGGGATGCTGGTAGCGAGGTAGCGCAGGGCCCCGTCCGCAAACTCGCAGGGGTAGACTGGCTTGAGCGTCTCGTCCGTAGCCAGCTCAAGGCCGCGCTGTGCAGCAAGGTCTTTTATAGCCGGCAGAGCC
This sequence comes from Ceratocystiopsis sp. VPRI43766, assembly GCA_019925685.1. Classification (NCBI taxonomy): domain Eukaryota; kingdom Fungi; phylum Ascomycota; class Sordariomycetes; order Ophiostomatales; family Ophiostomataceae; genus Ceratocystiopsis; species Ceratocystiopsis sp. VPRI43766. The sequence continues at coordinate 248,937 of JADHKF010000018.1, forward strand.
TCATCCGAGGTCAGGAGAAACAGGCTCTGCCTTTGTTAGCATTTCCAAGGCATGCAGTCACTGTCAATGGAACGCGAGAACGAACACCGTCTCTGACGAGTGGGTAACCAAGGCGAATGAAGAGCGTGGTCTCCCATTCCACAAAAACAAAGTCAGTTTTTTGGAGCTGCCCGAGAAGCTGAGCTATCCGTTCTTCGATCTCCATGTTGTGTTGTGTGTTTGTGGCAAGTCTGGGCTATGTCGCATGCAGGAGAATTAGCGTGGGAGCCCTTATACAAGTAGAAGCTTCTTGGGTCTCTACTTTTCCTTATGCCTGAGGCACCTATGACCGACGATCCCTGCGTCCGGTAGTCAGGGCACCCCTTTTTCCATGTTGTCGAGGTAGGCCCGTATGCGTACGCATACTGGCGGATGCCTCGTCTTCTTCGTCTTCTTCTTCTTGTATATAGGCTTGGTCTTTCGTCGCTTCTTACGTCGCTTAGCCAACGTTCTCCACTTCTCTCGTTTCGTCATATAGTCCAAGCTAGTGATGCGCCGCAAATCATGCCCCACTATAGCTACATGGGGTCGAGAGAGCCGATGAGAATGGCGGCATGTGCCGTTTGGAAATCAGACTGGCTGTTTCCGGCAGGCTTCCGACTGTTCATTCATCAAATGCTATCTGAACTGTAAAACATGTCACTTGGTCGATCATCCTGTCTTTCGTGCAACTCATTGGTATTTTGTTTGCTCTCAGAACCCTTCACAAAATAAGATCAAATACAAAAAATAAAGTAGAGATTGTGTGACCCAGCATGCACACAGCAGCTCATGCCTCCAAGAAGAGAACACCTCCCACGGCTACGCCGCCCGCCCGCCCCGTTTCCGGTCCACGTTCTTGATCCGCCGCTGCCGCTTCACCTGCACCCGTCGATACTTGGTGTACAGGTTCCACCCGTCCCGCAGCACCACGTACAGGCACCCGCCCACCAGGCTGCGGCCCCAGCGCTCCTGCAGCAGGGTGCGGGGGGGCGAGGTGGCGCCGCTTCCGGACCGCAGGCCCCAGCGCGCGGGCGTGCCGGCCAGCGCGGGCGGCGGCGTGACCCACGCGCGCGGCAGCGTCAGCTCCAGCACGCGGCCCATCATGGCCGCAATGTTGGGCAGCAGCAGCTGCGCCGCCATGGCCGCGACGATGTCGGACACGAGCAGGCTGGCCTCGGCGCCGGCCAGGGCGTTTTCCGGGATGGGGGCGGGGGGATTGGCGACGGCGTTGGCGTTGTTGTCGGGCCGCCGCCGCCGGATGTCGGGCGGGGCATCGGCAGCTGCGTCGGCGGCCACGTCGGCAGCTGCGTCCTCGGGGCGACCTTCCGCGGCGTTGTCCTCGTCTTCGTCGTTGTCTGCAGCCGCCGGCTCTTCCTCTGCCACAACCTCCTCGGCAATGTTGATCTCCAGCTGGATGGCCAGCTCGCCGCCGCCGGCACCGCCGGCACCGGCACCGACGCCAAAGCCCGCCGCCGCGCCGGCGTTCTCGATCAGCAGGTTCTCCTCGGGCCGCAGAAGCGTGTTGAGCAGGCCGTTGCGCATGAAACGCTGGATGGTCCCGAATGCGCCGTCGTCTTGTGGTGGTTGTTGCTGCTGCTGCTGCTGCTCGCCGGCCGGCTGTCCAGCAGCCGCGGCCGGGCCTGGCCCTTCCGGCACGGCGGGCGCGGCGGGCGCGGCGGGCGCGGCCAGCACGGCGGGCTCCTCGGCCTCGGTGGGCCGGCCGCGCAGCGCCAGGTTGAGCCGCTTCTCGAGCGCGCCGAACAGGGTGTAGTACGTCGACTGGTAGGCGGCGCTGGCAAAGGGCGCCAGCACGAGGGCCCAGGCGGGCGACGGCGGGCGCGTCGTCGGCAGTTTCTTGTGGGCGAGCAGGTGCAGGCCGTACTGCCATTGCCATTAGCAAAGTGACCAGGAAGAGAGGAAAAGAAACAAATGCAGAGCGAAAACCCACAATCGTCGACACCGGCAGCGCCAGCAGGTTCGTCACGCTCGGCAGCGCCCGGTGCAGCAGCAGGCCCGGCGCCACCAGGTTGAGCAGCAGCACCTTGCGGAAGAGCGCGACGGCCTCGCGCCAGCGGTCGAGCTGGGTCGGGAAGCCTCCTGGCACGCTGCCCGCCCGCCGCAGCCGCGCCGTGCCCGCCCAGAAGAACCAGTCGTACGTCGCGCCCTCGCCGGCCACCTGCACCATCGACTGGAACCCGTAGAAGCTCGAGCCGGCCAGCGCCATCGACAGCATCGTCGACAGCAGCACAAACGGCGACGCCCGCCGGTACACCTGCGTCCAGCTGTCGCCCAGCGCCACCACCGCGTCCCACGGCTCCTCCGTGCGGATCCGGCTGTTGCACGCCGGGCACCGGATGCCGCCGCCGCGCCGGCCGCCACCCCGCCCACCGGCGCCACCACCGCCCTCCGTGCCCCGGCTGTCCTCCGTCTCCGCGATCCAGCGCAGCATGCAGCTCTCGTGCGCCTCCAGCGTGCACGGGCACGGCGTCACCCACGGCGTGCCCGGCGTCTCCGCCGCCGTCTGCAGGCAGATGAAGCACGAGCGCGTGTCGTCCTCGTCGGGTGTGCTGGGGCTTCTGCTGCCGCCCATTGCGTCTGGTGCGCCCGCCGGCTCGGTTGCAGGACCCAAAGCAGAGTCCATCGTTGCGCGTTCGGTGTGTCAACGGGCACAAACGCAACAGCGCAAACGCGGAGGCGTCAGCTGTCTGCACGTGCCTCTCGTGGGGTGCCGAGTGGGGCCACCTTGATTTTGGCCTGATTTGTCGGGCGTCGCTTTCTCTGTAAGTCGACATCCCACCGTCAACTAGCCTTTCTTTCATTCTCGAAAAATTCATAGACATCTAACATAAACATACTCATTATAGCTGCCTTCTGAAGCATGACAGATATCGCAGCTTCGTAAGTTTGCTCAAGACCCACGTGATATTGGCCATTGTTTGAGGGTGTACTACTACGAGCATGCCCGGATAGATAACATATCCCACAGTAACCCGTAATTCAATTGGTCGTGTGGCAACGACAAAGCGAGCACAGCAGAGAAGCATACGCACATGTCACCCAGCCACCCGCTGAAAGTCCTCGTCTGTCAGCGCCTGCTTCATCAGGCCCAGCAGCTCCGTCTGCGACTGGCTCGTGAGGTAAGCAACAAAGTGTGCCGTGGCCGTGTACAGGCGGTCCGTGTTGGCGGCGTGGTACACCTCAAAGTCAATCTTTTGGCCGTGCCGGGCCAGCCACGCAAGGATATGCTCAATGTCTCGGAGGTCGCTGTGCAGCTTGTCTATGGTCTTGGGCCGCGTGCTTCCAATCCCGAGGACGCAGCGCTTGATTTTCGTCAGAACCAACACGCGCGGGTCGAGAACGGGAAGATTGCCTTGTTCTCGTTAGCTCTGTCCTGACAAGTTATCAAGCAGGCATCTACCTTGGCCGACCGGGATGGACGCAAAGGCCTGTGGCAGACCCAGCTCGCCCGCCGGAAGGGTCTCGATGCGGACTGCCGGCGGGGCATCGTCGTCGGGCTGGAACAGCAGCTTCAGACCGGCAACCCGGAAGCGAGCGTCGTTTGCCGTGGCCTCGAGCACTTGTCGGCGAGCAGGGTCGTGGGGGATGTCCAGCAAGACGTCGATATCCTCGGTCAGCCGCGCAGACCCCAGAAGATTCACGGCAAAGCCACCAATGTAAACATGGCGTATGCCCTTTGCCGCCAAGGCCTCGGTCAGCGCAGCAGCAGCCTGGTTCTTGAGCTCTAACAACGGCTGCATTGTAGTGGCGGGATCAAAACCTAGCGGCAGGGCGAACGGAATTTTTGAATAGAAAGATCGTAGCACAAAAGCAGGCACGGCAGTTCAGGCTCGAGCTCCGATCGTTGATGATGCCACTTGATTTTTGATGATTCTTAAGACTCATTTGCCCAGGACTTTACCCCCCCCCCTCATTTGAACCCGATTCGCAGTTACTCATATAAACCGCCTAATTTTGGCAACGGGTAGTGACTTCCCCCAGAGCTCTTACGAGTATGTCAACGTCTTTATAGTTGCATTCCGCGAGCCCCGTTAGATAGAGGTAAGACACAAAGACTTGGTTTGCTTTCATAAGCCATGATGGACTTTCCTTTATCTTTTGATTTCAAAATTTGAATGTTTTGGATCTCATCCTTCGGTGAAGACTCGGTGCTCTCTTGCCCATCGGTTCCGCGGACTTGCCTGCCCAAACAATCAAGAACAGCAGAAACCGAGTGCTTATCCTTCCCCGTGGCCTATGGGCGTTAACCAGGAACTCTTAGGCACAACGGACCGGGCAAATTAGGCCCGGCACGGGACTTTGCCCGCTTACACGGAGCCGGAACAGGAAACCGAAGGAGAAATACGAAGCGGGCACAATCACGAGGACGATTCAAGGATTCTCAGTAAACGGGCTGGATTGTATTGACCCCCCGACGCGACCAGGTGTGGCAGCCTATCTACTGTTTTTTTTATGCTATGTGATGGTTTTTTTTTTTTGTGTGGGGGGGAAACAAAAATGGCGTAAAGGAGTGTGTCAATGAGATTCAATGCAATCTCAAGGCAGTGGGTGAAGTGAAAGAGAAAAATGCAAAAAATAAAAATAAATGTCAAATAAATGCAACAGAAGGCTCCTGCTTTACAGGCTGAGGCAGCCGTGGCAGGCCTTGGGCTAGGGGGGTGTTAGCAAGACGGCGAGGGGATGAGAGTGTGAGAAGAGATAAACGTACAATCTTGGAGATAGACTCGGCGGCATCAACCAGGCACTTGACATCCTGCACGATGTCCGCCCCCATGCCGGCGGCGGCAGCGGCGCAGCTGGAGACGACATCAGCCAGCTCCTCAATACAGCCTGCGTGTGTCAGCGTGTGTGCAGAGAGACGGGGACGACAAGGTGACCTACTGATGATGCTGTCGCAGAACAGCACACCCTCGACGTTGGCCGACAGGTGCGCCACCTTGGAGGGCGGCAGCGTGAAGCCCGGCACAGGGGTGGCCGTGGCGCTCTCCACGGGGGCCTCGCTCGTCGTGTTGATGAGCTGTGGGCCCAGGCCATAGCTCATGTTCGCGACGGGGGTCGTGGAGGGGGCGGCGGTCAGGGGCGAGGCCGAGGCGACGGCGGCAAGGGCCATGACGGCAGCAACAGAGAACTTCATGTTGACGGAGGAGAAGAAGAAAGAATGTAAAAGAATGAAAGAGAAGGAGTGTTGGGGGTGTATAAGTGGTACTAAGCGAGTGGAAGCGTAGGCAGGGTTGAAGAGAAAAAAAAAAGAAGAGAAAGCGAAGAGAGGAAAGGGGAAGAAGGGGGGCCTTATTTATTGACGCGCGGGACAGCCGTCAACAGCCGCTGCTGATGGCCACGGGACAAGAAAGGACGTCTTGCATCATCGTCTTCTGGCCCCTGGCCCTCCTAGTCTGGCACGCGATCAACGACGCTGGTGATTGTCCCCGACTAGCAAGAGACCGTTGCGCTCTTATCAAAAGCGGAGGCATCGACCGAGCGCCGATCACAGTAGACCGACGGTCGGACCGGCGTACCTGGCCAGGCGTCTTTGGGTATTGTGTTGGGCTGGTGTACCTGGCCAGGCGTCTTTGGGTATTGTCTGCCTGTTGGTGCTGTTGTTGGTGTTGTCGTTGGTGTTGTTGTTGGTGTCCTGTCCATTGGCCGTCGAGGCCGTTTTCCTGGACTGTTGCATGTCTGTGTTTTCCTATTATCAGACTCCATCACAGGCCTGCTTCTTTCACGAGGCCCGGCAGAAGAGATCCCTGCCAGGCGGAAGCACACAACAAGCACATCTCCAGAGCACATGATCAATGCCGTGTTTACATGGATACGTTCAGCGGCTGCACCGTAGCTTCATCACAAGACGCTTGTACCTTTCAGCACGTAATACTTTACTCGCAAGCGGTAGACTAGCAAAGGCACCGTTGGTGGGTATTGACGTCAGCTACCAGACCGATCAATGTCCATTGTACATGTCTGGAAGGAAGAAGAGACGTTGTCTAGATGAAAGCTGATCCGAAAAGGCACAAGAAAAGATGCTTCTCCGTGAGGAAACAAGAGACGAGATGATTGATCTTGCTAATCATCAACGTTGAAGAGGAATCGGATTTGTCCTTCGTCTGGCACACAGTTCCTCGCCTGGCACAACGTTCTTCGCCGTACAAATGATCGACATCGCGACAAAGAAAATATAAGACGATCTACTCAAAAGGGATCTGCTCAGATGACCTCTAGCACAGACGATCCTGCGAAGGATGCTGGGGTAATTTCCAGCCGCTGGTCAGGTACGAAGTATATTTTGCTGGCGCCAACCGCGAAAAGGAGCCACACAGTAAGATACACGACCGGGGTCTTCTAGCAACCTTCCGTACTTGTCCTCGAAAGGACGATCTGCACATCGTCATTGTCAACGGTGTCGTATTTCGTCAGGCGCGGACGACAGAAAGGCAGAGAGAAGGGCCGACTCTACGCCTTTCGTCTTTATATTCGGTGGAGCATCTCCAGACCTAAACTACCCAATCATATCGTAATCCCCAAAGCCCCAGGCTTCTCCAGTTTTAACCAATTAAGAGCCTTTGATTGGCCACAATGATTGACAACGTCACGTGCCTTTCTTTTGCTCTCTGAACTCTCAACGTGAGGGAGCGCTCACAGCGTAGGGATTCTGAAAATAGCGAGCGTAACGCACTGCCTACGAAGCATTTTGCCTCTACGTAATGGACAGGATGTTGAGAGGTGTCGCCCCAATTTTCCTTCCGTCCGGGAGGCATCCCGCCTTGACTCTTTGGCCTTGGCGGTCACCCCCTGGATCTAGACGATTCCTCGACTACCTCTTTCCAGGGGTCATGGTCCTCGCGTACTCCGTAAGATACCTTCTTCTGCTTATCTGGCTGTCCTTTTCCATGCATATGGCAAGACCTCGTGGCTTACGTCGCCTGCCAGTAGGATAGCCAACGACTCCACATTCTCGTTTGGTCACCGAAACATCTGATGTGTTCTGAAAGTGTTGAAGATCTTCTCCACGTTAGGACCTTAATGCTTCACGTCTAAAGTCAGCAACGAGAAGTTGTTGTTCACGAATTCGTAAGATACACACTTCCAGCGCATGTCCCAAAGTGGCAACGCTACGCGCACCATCCACCGCCGACTGCGGCGCCCCGCCCCAGCGCCGCCCATTGGCTGCTGGCGGATTTGTGTGCGCCATCTGCAGCGTCTGGCCCCATCGGCGCCCTGCGCTCGACAGAGGAAGATGCACTCGGCGGCACGTGCGCCTTCGAAGTCGGGGGAGAAAAGTGGAGTACTGCCATTTTTTTTCTTGTTAGCGCCACTCCGACCGATCGAGGGGGGAAGAGTCATACTGTGGGAAGGAACAATCTTTCGTTTTTGGCATCTGGAAACAACCACTGCCACCTGCCTTTTTTTGTTTTTTGCTTTTGTGCATTTTCCCCTCTCCCCTCTCCCCCTCCCCCCCCTGAAAGACCTCTTCGAAATGATCCGGTCTACCGCTGCTGCCAGGGCAGCCGGCCGGGCCGTGGCCCGTCCGCCGCCGGCACAGCGTGTGCGGTTTGTGGCAACGACGGCGACGACGACGACGACGACCTCGACCGTGGCCCCTGGCCGGAAGGTGGCCGGTGCCCGGAAGCAGACGACGGCGGCTGCAGCCACGACGGCGTAGGTCCTCCTGAGCAATTTGGGTTTTTTTATTTCGTTTTTTCCTCCTCCCCGATCTCGCTGACCAGCAGAAATGCCCGGCCCACGCCCAGCCCCAGCTTCAACAACGACCGGAATCATGTGCAGCCGCTGGTGAACCCGCGGAAAACGCGGATGGACGAGTCGTATGTTCTTGTCCTGCTATGGCCCTTCTCCCAGCAAAAACTAACAACCAGGTTCATCGGCATGACCGGCGGCGAGATCTTCCACGAGATGATGCTGCGGCACGACGTCAAGCACATTTGTATGTTTCCCCCTTGTTGTCTGTCTTGTTGATTCATCCGCTAATTGTCAGTCGGCTACCCCGGCGGTGCCATCCTCCCCGTGTTCGACGCCATCTACAACTCCAAATACTTTGACTTTGTGCTGCCCAAGCACGAGCAGGGCGCCGGCCACATGGCCGAGGGCTACGCGCGCGCGTCGGGCAAGCCGGGCGTCGTCGTCGTCACGTCGGGCCCCGGCGCGACCAACGTGATCACGCCGATGGCGGACGCGTACGCCGACGGCACGCCCATGGTTGTCTTCTCGGGCCAGGTGACGACGGCGGCCATTGGCAGCGACGCCTTCCAGGAGGCCGACGTGATCGGCATCTCGCGCGCCTGCACCAAGTGGAACGTCATGGTGCGCAGCGTGGCCGAGCTGCCGCGGCGCATCAACGAGGCGTTTGAGATTGCCACCAGCGGCCGGCCGGGCCCCGTGCTGGTCGACCTGCCCAAGGACATCACGGCGGGCGTGCTGCGGCGCGCGATCCCGACCGACACGGATTTCCCCTCGATGCCGAGCGCGGCGTCGCGCGCCGTGCAGGCGCTGACGGAGAAGCAGCTGCAGGCGTCGGTGGCGCGCGTGGCGGACCTGATCAACCGGGCGAAGAAGCCGGTGATCTACGCGGGCCAGGGCATCATCTGCTCGGAGGGCGGCGTGGAGCTGCTCAAGGAGCTGGCCGACAAGGCGTCGATCCCGGTGACGACGACGCTGCAGGGGCTGGGCGCGTTCGACGAGCAGGACCCCAAGTCGCTGCACATGCTGGGCATGCACGGCGCGGCGTACGCCAACATGGCGATGCAGACGGCGGACCTGATCGTGGCGCTGGGGGCGCGGTTCGACGACCGCGTGACGCTCAACGTGGCCAAGTTTGCGCCCAACGCCAAGGCCGCGGCGGCCGAGGGCCGCGGCGGCATTGTGCACTTTGAGATCATGCCCAAGAACATCAACAAGGTGGTGCAGGCGACGGAGGCGGTGGAGGGCGACGTGGCGACGAACCTGCGGCTGCTGCTGCCGCAGGTGGCGGCGAAGCCGATGACGGATGGCGGGCGCGCCGCGTGGTTCGACCAGATTGCGCAGTGGAAGGCGCAGTGGCCGAGCGGGGCGTACGAGCGCGCGGAGCGGTCCGGGCTGATCAAGCCGCAGACGCTGATCGAGACGCTGAGCGAGCTGACGGCGAAGCGGCCGGAGCCGACGCTGATTGCGACGGGCGTGGGCCAGCACCAGATGTGGGCGGCGCAGCACTTCCGGTGGCGGCACCCGCGCACGCTGATCACGTCGGGCGGGCTCGGCACGATGGGCTTTGGGCTGCCGGCGGCGATCGGGGCCAAGGTGGCGCGGCCGGAGGCGCTGGTCTTTGACATTGACGGCGACGCCTCGTTCAACATGACGCTGACGGAGCTGTCGACGGCGGCGCAGTTCAACATTGGCGTCAAGGTGATTGTGCTGAACAACGAGGAGCAGGGCATGGTGACGCAGTGGCAGAACCTGTTCTACGAGGACCGCTACTCGCACACGCACCAGCGCAACCCGGACTTTGTCAAGCTGGCGGACGCGATGGGCGTGCAGGCGCGGCGGGTGGCGCGGCCGGACGACGTGGAGGCGAGCCTGCAGTGGCTGATTGACGCGGAGGGACCGGCGCTGCTGGAGGTGATGACGGACAAGAAGGTGCCGGTGCTGCCGATGGTGCCGGCGGGGTCGGGGCTGCACGAGTTTATTGCGTTTGACGCGGGTATGTCTTATTTTCCTCGATTTTTTTTTTCCTTTTTCCGATTTGAATGCCGCTGACCAACAGAAACCGACAAGAAGAGAAGAGAAAAGATGCGCGAGCGCACAAGGGGCCTGCACGGCTAGGGACGGCGGCCGGGAAAAGTTTTGATTTTGCATTGGCAGGGATTGTACTATTGGGAACGAGAATGTTTCGTATGCTGCTATGTCGAGTTCTGTATGTGGGATGTATGTGGCGCTGCCTGAGGCATCCACGCACTGTAGACAAGCTTCTGCCCCGATGCCACCCCCACCACGACCACCACCTTCAACACCACCACCCACCACCACACCACACCACCACCATGGCTTCCCTGCGCCTGCGCGCCGCCACCGAGGCGGACATTGAGCGGCTCGTCGACATCAACCGCGACGCGTTTGCGGACGCGCCGATCACGCTGGTCATGTGTCCGCTGGCGTCGCCGCAGTTCCGGCCGTTCTGGCGGGCGCGGCTGCTGCGGCAGGTGCAGGACCCGGCGGTCGACTTTCTGGTGGCGGAGGAGGAGGAGGAGGGGGCGGAGGGTGGCAAGGTCGTGGCGTTTGCCATCTGGGTGGGGTACTCGGGCACGGAAGCCGCGTCGACGGAAGCATCGCCGTCGTCGGCCGACGACGCCGACCTCGACCCCGCGACGCTCCCGTCGGACGGCGACCCGGCGACGGCGGCGGCGATCCTGCGCGACCTCGCGGCGCAGCACCGGCACTACACGACGGACGCGGCGACGGGCCGGCGGCGCGCGCACTGGTACCTGGGCCTGCTGGCGACGGACCCGGCGCACCAGGGCCGGGGCGCGGCGGGGCGGCTGCTGCGGTGGGGCGCGGCGCGGGCGGACGCGGCGGGGGTGCCGTGCTACCTGGACGCGACGCCGGCGGGGTTCCCGGTGTATGCGTCGGCGGGGCACGGGTACCGGGAGGTTGGGCGGGCGGCGTACCTTGGGGGGACGCACGAGCAGGTGTTTATGCTGCGGGAGGGGGGGACGGCGGCCAAGGCATCGTGAGAAAGGATGACGACGACGACGGCGTGAACACGGGGGATGACGCCGACGAGAGGACGCGACACGGAGGACGACGACGACGACGAGAGGACGAAGACGAAAAAAAGAGGACAGAAACAGAAAAGGACGCAGAAAATGCATTGGCGCTGGAAAGCAGGCTGGCCAGAAAAGAACAGACTCCAACATTCCCATTCCCCCGCATCAACAGCACGACTTGTAAAAGGACATGTGCCCGTGGCACATGTTGCAGCTGACGCCCATGTTGCCGCCGCGCAAGTGGACGGCGGGCGTGGCCTGGGGCTGGGGCTGGGGGGGCTTGGCCGTCAGTGTTTTGGCTCGACGATCTCGACGATCTCGACGATCTCGACGACCTCTGGCGAAGACGTACCGGCTGCTGCGTCACGAGCTGGGTGCGCACCTCCATCGGGCGCACGGGCTGCGGCTTTGCGTCGAGGGGCATGGTGGGTTGGGCGGCGTTGTCGTTTGGTGGTTTGTAGGGGGAGAGACGGCGTTAGCGCCGCCTTTTAAATGTCGCGCCGGACCAACTGGCTCGAGGCCGCCCGCGTCTTGGCAGTGGCTCGGCCATTTCAGCCGTAGACAAATCGCGATCCCTGCCCCTGCCCTACCTGCACCTGCACCTGCACCTGCACCTGCATCCCCTGCACGCACCTGCCCCTGCCCCTGCACGCTACACCGCCAACACAACCATCCCGTTCTCCATCACCTTGCGCCCGCGCCCGTCGTACACCAGGTGGCTGCACGCGCGTGGACGGCCACCGCCACCACTGCCCTCGTCCTCGTCCTCCACCAGCGCCTCGTCCTCGCTGTCCGGCCCCAGCCGCGCATACAGCCCGCGGCCCGGCACCGGCCACGCGTCCATCAGGTGCGCGGGGTCCTCCTCGTCGGGGTCGGCCAGCGTGGCGCGGAAGGTGCGGGTGGTGGTTGTTGTCGTCGTCGTCGTCGTCGCCGCCGCCGCCGCCGTTGCCAGGCGGGCCGTGCGTGGCCGGCCGCGCACCCGCCGGACGGGGTTCTGCTTGGCGGCGACGGCAGCGGCGACGGCAGCCTTGCGGATGGAGTTGATGATGCCGTTGCGGAAGGCCGGGGGTGGCGGTGCCGGTGTCGGCGGCGGTGGTGCCGGCGGCGGTGGCGATGGCGGTGAAGGTGCTGGTGTCGACCCCGGCGTCACCGTTCCCGGCACCCCTGCCCTCGCGGCCCGCGCCGGAAAGATGGGCAGGTCCGGGTGCAGCTCGAGGCTGCGCCACAGCAGCTGCTCGAGCTCGTCGCGGCTGCGCGCGGCCAGGAACGCCCGGCGCTGGGCGGCCGGCCGGTGGGCCCAGCTGACGCGGCGGGCGGCGTCGTCGGCGGTGGAGGTGGAGGGGGTGTGCCGGAGGCGGAGGGTCTGCTTGAGGGGGGTCGTCGGCGTATCCGTAGAGGGGCGGCTGGCGAGGGTTCCCGGGCTGCCTGCGCCCTCTCTGCTCGTAAACCGGATCCGCGGCTTCTTCGCGACGGCAAGGTCGTCCACCGGCACGGCCGGCACAGCTCCCTCCGGCACAGCTCCCTCCGGCACGGCTCCCTCCGGCACGGCTCCCTCCGGCACGGATGCCCCCCCGCACCCCCCGCACCGCCACCCCGGCGGGATCCCCCCCGACGCCAGCTCGGTCGTGTCCCACTCGACCTTGGGCCGGTGGCAGGTGCGGTGCCACGCGCGTCCGCACGCCGTGCAGCGCGCCAGCCGGTCGCCGACGAAGCGCGGGCCGCCGCGGCAGGCCGTGCAGGGGGGTGGTGGTTGTGTAGGTGCTGCTGGTTGTGGTGGTTGTGGTGGTGGTGGTTGTGCTGGTGGTGCTTCTGCTGGTGGTGGTGGTGCTTCTGCTGGTGGTCGTCGTCGTGGTGCTTCTCTTGCTGCCACCACTGGCGACGCCTTGCCTCCCTCCATCTGGCTCGCCTTCCGCTTGCGCGCGAGAGCCAGCTGCCCCTGCACGCCCCCCGCCCGCGCCACCAGCCGCGGCAGCGTCAGCTTTCCCGCGACCGTGGCCGCAGCCAGGGCGTCGGCCTCGGCAGCGGCCTTGCGCGCAGCCGTCTCGGCAGCCGTGGGCGGGGTCGGCACAGCGGGCGACGACGACGCCTCGACGTCGAACATCATCACTGCTTGCTCCTGCCCCTGCGCTGGCTCACGTGGCCGCCGCGGTGTGGGCGGTGCCGTGCGCAGGCCCGGCAAGGCAGCCGCCGCCGCCGACGACGACGACGACGACGACGGCCGCCGCCGGTCCTTGCGCTGGGCCACAGCCCGGGCGAGCGTCCTCGTCATGGGCCCGGTGGCCGCCGGCGGCGCACCCGCGGCGTGCTGCATGGTGCCTGGTGGGAGAGAAACAATGGACGGCGACAGAAACGAGATTCTGCGGACGGCCGGGCACGACGACGGACAGACGAGATGCTCGTTGGCGGCTGCCGCGATGGCGTCTTACCCAAACCCCTTTGGGTCACGTGACATTTACTGCGTAAGATACTCTACACCTACTCCTCTACCGAATCACCCCCCCCTCCCGCAGGGCGGCAATCTCGCGCGCGTCGTAGCCCAGGCGCTCCGCCAGCACCTCGGCCGTGTGCTGCCCCAGCACGGGCGGCGGGCGGCGGGCCAGCGGCGGCGGCACGCCCGACATCTTGAGCGGCGAGTTGACGAGGCGCAGCGGCCCGCAGAACGGGTGGTCCATCTCGACGACCATGCCGCGGGCGGCCGTGTGCGGGTGGTCGAGCGTCTGCTGGACGGTGTTGACGGCGGCGTAGGGCAGGCCCTTGCCCTCGAAGCAGGCGAGCCAGGCGGCCGTCGTGCGCGTGCGCGTAATGGCCTCGATGCGGGCCTCGAGGTCGGCGCGGTGGGCGACGCGCTGGGCATTCGTGGCGAAGCGCGCGTCGGCCGCCCACTCGGGGTGGCCCAGGCCGGCGGCGAGGATGCCAAACAGGTTGTCGTTGCCGCCGCCGAAGAGGATGCCGCCGTCGGCCGTCTCGAAGGAGCGGTAGGGGACGATGGAGGCTGGGGGTCAGCGGTCAGCGGTCAGCAGGCGAGCAACGCAAGAACAGAGACAAGACCCACGGTGCGCCGTCCCCCAGCGGCCGCTGTCGGGCTGACCGCTCACCAGACAGCTGCTGGCAATGTTGGCCAGCGTGGCGGTCTGGCAGTCGCTGAGCGCGGCGTCAATGTGCTGGCCGCGGCCCGAGCGCGCGCGCGCCAGCAGCGCGGCCAGGATGCCGTTGCTGGCGTACAGGCCGGTCGTCAGGTCGGTCACGGCGACGCCGACCTTGACGGGCGGGCCGTCGCGCTCGCCGGTGATGTGCATCAGCCCGAACTCGGCCTCGACCATGACGTCGTAGCCGGGGCGCGCCGCGTACGGGCCGGTCTGGCCGTAGCCGGTGATGGAGGCGTAGACCAGCCCGGGATTGCGCTTCGACAGCGTCTCGTAGTCCAGCCCGTACTTCTTCAGCGTCCCCGGCAGGTAGTTCTCGACCAGCACGTCGCTCGTCGCCGCCAGCCGCTGCAGCAGCGCGGCGCCCGCGGGCTGCTGGAACGAGACGCCGATCGAGCGCTTGTTGCGGTTGACCTGGGGGTCAGTTCGTCTGTCGTCCCGAAGCAGAGTAGTAGTAATGCAGTGCGTGTGCCGTGTCACCCACCCCCAGGAAATACGCCGACTCGCCCGGCCCCGCCAGCCCCGACGCCGCCGTGTACGGCGCATACGGCGGGCCCCAGGCGCGCGTGTCGTCGCCGCGCACCGGGTGTTCGACCTTGATGACGTCGGCCCTGGCGGTCAGCTGTGCTCAGAGAGTAGGAGGGGAAAACACCCACCCCAGGTCGCCCAGGATCTGCGTGCAGTACGGGCCCGCCAGCACCCGCGTCATGTCCAGCACGCGGTAGCCCTGCAGCGGGAGCTCGGCGGCGGCGCCGGCACTCTCGGCACGGCACCGCGGGCCTGCACTGCTGAAGCGGCAGCGCTGCACAGCCGTCGCCGGCCGGCAGCGCGCCCACGCGTGCGGGAGTCGGAGAGCCATGGCGAGGTGGTGTGTAGTTCGTTGGTGCTTTAGCGCTGCCAGTGGCTGCTACAGCGCTATTCCGCCGCCACAGCACTACCCGCCACTGCCCGCACTGCCCGCACAGCGCTTCCTGCCCCACCCCCTCCCCCGTTGCCGTGTTGGGCAGCTGCTCCACCCCGCTAGACAGCGCCTGCCTGGCCTGGCCGCCGCCTTCCTTCCCCTCCAATTTCGACGGAGCCTGCAATTTCCTTGTTCACCGTCTTTGCCACGACGACGACACCGCAGAGAAGCGCTCTCTGCGTCCATCCTCTTGTCTCCCCCCCCCCAAAATGCCAACAGCCGCGTAGCTGCGCCTGCCAGCATGGCGTCGTCGTCGCCCCCCCCTCCCGCCGCGCCGGACACGGCCCCGACGGCCGACAAGCCGGGCGCGGCAGCCGTCAACACAACCTCGGATCCCAACGCACCAGCAGACATGGCAGACCTCGACGACGAGGCCCCCTCGGCCTTTGACCCGTTTGACGACCCCGAGCCCGATGGCCCCGAGCCCGATGGCCCCGAGCCCGATGGCCCCGAGCCCGATGGCCCAGCGCCCGACGACGCGCCCGCGCCCGCCATCGATGCGTCGACGGCCACCCTGAAGCCGGCATCGTCTCTCGCCATCCAGACAGACGCAAAAGGCAAACAGCCAGCGTCCAGCATCACCTCGCCCGCCGCCGCCACCCTCCACCACCTCACCGTCCAGGCCGCCTCCGCCGCCGACGCCGCCACCTACATCGACCCGACCCCGGCCACGCCGCTGACGGCATCGCACCCGCCGTCCAGGTCGCCGTCTGCCGGCGGCGGCGGCGACGGTGGTGGCAGCGGTGCATCGTCGCCGCCGCCCCCGCGCCCGTCCATGGACTCGGTTGCGTCGGCCACGTCGGCTGCCTCGCCCAGTGACGACGACGCCGCCGCCCCCGGCAACAACAGCAGCAGCGGGGCCGCCGCCGCCCGCGCCGCCGAGATCCAGACCATCATGGACCAGTTCAGCGCCGCGGGCGGCGGCCCCGACGCCGAGGCCGTCATGAGCCCGCGCCTCGAGCTGGCCGCGCCCATGCTGACGGCCGGGCCGCCGGGGCACCACCACCACCACCAACAACAACACCCGCCGCGCAAATCCAGTCTCGAGCCGCTGGCGCCCACCCTGGCCCGGCAGATCCAGGACCTCAAGGTGGCGGCAGAGCAGCCGGCCGATGCAGCCGGCGAGGATGCCGTCGTGGACGACACAGCCACTGCTGCCGACGGCGACGCCCCCTCCTCCCCCGACGACCACGACCAGGGCCCCCCAGTGCCGCCCAAGGACACCGCCGCTCGCCCACCCCCGGCGCTCAAGCGCGGCGAGAGCACCACCACGATTGCCACCACGGCCACGGCCACGGCCACCGGCTCGACCACCGGCACGACCCTGCCCGGCTCCTCCCCCCTCTCGCCCACCGTCTCGCTGCACCGCCCGCCGCCGCCCGAGCCCGAGCCCGAGCCCGTGCTGGCCTTTGACTTCCACCGCTTCCTCGAGCAGCTGCGCCACAAAAAGGCCGACCCCGTCGCCCGCTACCTCAAGTCGTTCCTGTCCGAGTTCGGCAAGCGCCAGTGGATGGTGCACGAGCAGGTCAAGATCATCAGCGACTTCTTGGCCTTTATCACCAACAAGATGGCCGTCTGCGAGGTCTGGCGCGACCTGTCCGACGCCGAGTTCGACAACGCCCGCGAGGGCATGGAGAAGCTCGTCATGAACCGCCTGTACACCCAGACCTTTTCGCCCGCCATTCCGCCGCCGCCGCAGGTACTGCCGGCGGCGGCGGCGGCGCAGGCCACGTCCGGAGGATCCGAGGGGAGCACCACCCGCCGCGGCCGCACCCCCGTCCTCGGCCCCGGCCGCCGCGGCCAGCACCAGGAAGACGTCGAGCGCGACGAGGTGCTGTCGCAAAAGATCCAGATCTACGGCTGGATCCGCGAGCAGCACCTCGACATCCCGCCCGTCGCCGACAGCGGCCGCCGCTTCCTCAAGCTGGCCCAGCAGGAGCTGCTCAAGATCCGCGCGTACCGCGCCCCGCGCGACAAGATCGTCTGCGTGCTCAACTGCTGCAAGGTCATCTTTGGCCTGCTCAAGCACACAAAGTCCGACGCGTCCGCCGACTCGTTCATGCCCCTGCTCATCTACGTCGTCCTGCAGGCCAACCCGGACCACCTCGTGTCCAACGTCCAGTACATCCTGCGCTTCCGCAACCAGGACAAGCTCGGCGGCGAGGCCGGCTACTACCTGTCGTCCCTGCTCGGCGCCATCCAGTTCATCGAGAACATGGACCGCACCACCCTGACCATCTCCGACGAAGAGTTCGAGGCCAACGTCGAGGCCGCCGTCTCCGCCATTGCCGAGAAGCACCGCGCCGCGTCGCCGCCGCTGCCGCCGCGGCCGGGGGGAGAGGACGACGGCAACGACGAGAAGGAGAAGGCCGCCGGTGCTGACCGCGCCCTGCCCAACCCCCCCGGCGAGGCGTCGTCGTCCTCCACCCCCGGCCGCGGCGGCAGCGGCGGCGGCGGCGGCGGCGACGACGACAAGGACGCCATCACCGGCCTGCTGCGCACCATCCAGCGGCCGCTGACGACCATTGGCCGCATGTTTTCCGAGGAGGTGCCGGCGGCGGCGGCGGCCACGGCGGCGGCCTCGCCGGCGGCCACATCGGCGGGGGCAGCGACCCTGGCTCCGGCCACCACCGCGGCGCCCCCCCGCCCCGAGAGCCCCCTGCCGACGCCGACGCTGTCGCGCCGCGCGCTGTCGGCCGAGGAGGCCGCCGCGCGCCAGACGAGCGCCGAGACGGCCGAGGCCCAGCGCATCCAGCGCGACGAGCACGCCAACGTCGTCGAGACGCTGGCCGGCATGTTCCCGAACCTGGACCGCGACGTCATCAGCGACGTCGTGTACCAGAAGGAAGGACGGTGCGTTCTCCCCCTCCCCGTCTCCGTGCGCGGATTGCTAACTAACAAACAGGGTCGGCCTGGCCGTGGACGCGTGCCTGGCGCTGTCGGCGTGAGTGCGGCCGCTTGCCGAGACAGAATACCCCGGTGTCTCGGCAGGGCCTGTTTTCTGTGTTGTGTGCATTTCTGTCCTGCTTCTTTCTGCCATCCTTTTCACAATAATACCAGCGCCGCGGGCTCCGTGCCCGCGCGCTCGCCCTTGCGGCCCCTTCGCGGCACCGCTCTTCTGGATATATGGTGTATCTCCCCTCCCCGATGTGTCTGGCGTTCTTCTTCCCCCACGCGTCGTCTTCACTGCAGTTATAGAAATGCATATAGATCAATTTCCAAGAGATCCACGATGCTCACCCATGGTATCAATGCAATACAGCAAAAATCAGGAACATACATGTCTATCTTTCAACGGACACGTCCAGGACATGGCTCAGACTTGCCTTTACTTCTTCACCGGCGCTTGGAAGCATTTGACTCCAGACATGTGGCTGCTCTTGTTTTGGGCGTGCCTGGCCGCAGGGGCTTCTGAGCAGACAGAAACGCACAGGCAGCCAAGCACCCGCAACCCAAAGAGACCGCAGCGCGTCCGTCCAAGCTGGCCCTCGGAAGTATCTGGTTATCATCACCGCCAGCATCCTGCTCAGGAAATCCGGGTTGTGCCCTTGGTCCGCCCGCTCTCCATCTTGGCCGTGCGGGCTCCGAACTGGATCTGTGATGGTCAGTGGCGTTCCAAAGAATGCAGTACGCCGGGACAGCACGCACCGCCCGCTTCTTCTCCTGGGCCGCGCCCGCCATGCCCAGCGACTGCGCCAGCAGCCGCAGCACCCGCTTGGCCGGCTCGACGGCGCCCGCGCCGGCGGCGTGCGCAAAGTCGCACTTGGCCCACGCCGGCAGCCCGAGCGCCCACGCCACCAGCCGCTCGTCGAGAAAGGGGTAGCGCACCTCGCGCGCCCAGCGCGTCGTCACGCGGTCGTCGCGGCCCAGGTTGCGCTTGCCCAGCCGGCCCACGTCCAGCGCGAGCTCGGCCACGAGGCCGGCGTACCCGCTGCGCGCAAACGCGATGCCGTGCCGCCCGTAGCCGCCAAACAGCTCGTCGGCGCCGAGCCCGGACAGAAAGACCCGCGCCACCGTGCCGGCCCGCGCCGCAAAGTACAGCGCGGCCGCAATCGACAGGTCCATCTCGGTGTCGTGCGGGTACATGAGCTTGACAACCGCCGGCCGGTGCTCGACAAACTCGGCATGGGGCACGTTCACCTGGTAGTTCGCAACGGTCAGCAAACAGGTGGAGACAACAAAAGAGGATCGGCGCGCCCGCTCACGGGAACGAAGCGCCACGCCCGGCCCGGACACAGCGCCTGCAGCTCCGCAAAGGACTTCCTTCCGGTGATGCGGTCCGGGCAGGCCTCGTACACGTCTGTGCCGTCGCGCAGGCCGGCCTTGACGCGGGGATTCTCAAACGCGACATTGATCAGGTCAATGCCCTGCTCGGCCGGCACAAAGTCGTGCGCCATGCGCGCCAGCACGGTGCAGTCCAGCCCGCCGGAAAACATCACAGCAATGCGCGTGTCCCGCTCCCCGTCGGGCCGGCGCGGCTCTGGCACGTTGGTCACGCGCAGTCGAAGCGACGCAGCCAGCTGCTCCTGCAGCTGCTGCACCGATGGGCTGTCTACAGCGAGGGGGGGGTGGTCTTTGGGGGGTTCCGTCGACCTGTTGAAGTGGCCGATTCCCAGCATCTGTAGAGTCAGCCGAAATTCGTCAAGCCAGACGACTGCAGACAATACGCACAATTGATGCATCGTCCGCTTCCCTGGTCGACCAAGGGTAGCGAACAATGTCTTCCGCCGTCGAGGTTTGGATCCGCGCAACGTCCACGACATAGATGCCGTCGGCCTCCACCTCGGCCCAGCCGTCCTCTTCGGAATCGGCAATGCTGGACAGAGCCAGCACGCTGGTGCCGCAACGCTGCAGCAGCGAGCGCCGCCCCAGCCGGTCGCGGCCAAACCACAGACAGCCGCCTGGGCCGTCGTAGTAGGCAAAGGCAAACGGGCCCTCGATGCTGCGCAGGACGGACAGCACTGCCGCCCGCCGCCCGTCTGTGCTCTCGGCGCGCTCCAGGGCCTGGAAGACGGCCTCCCCGTCGTTTCCAGACAGCTCCTCGCCGCCCAGCCGCCAGGCCTCGCCGTTCCAGCACAGCGAAGACTTCGACTCGCCGTGCTGGACGTGTTGGCCCACAATCGGCTGGCGCGTGACCGCGTCGCCGCGCAAAGAGAGCACTGCCGCCGTCAGGGCGACCCGCGTGCATCCGGGCTCACTCGAGGTCTCAAACACTTGGGTACCGTAGTGGTCCGGCCCTCGGGCACTCAACTGCTGTTGCATGTAGTCCGACAGCGCCGTCTCCTGGGCAGGCGCCGCGATGCAAACATGGATGCCGCACATCCTGCTTCACGGCATCGGCGTGTCGACGCCGAGGAGGATGAGAGGGATCCTGCCGTGACGGTCAAGCTGGTGATGTCTCTGGCAAAAATGGCGGGGCTGACTTGTTCTGCATCATCAAAAAAAGAAGAGGGCAAAAAGAGAGTGAGTGGATTCAGAAGGCGCTCCCCGGTGGCACTTTCCGGAAATGAGCTGCTCGAAAGGTGCAAAAAAAAGACAAAAAAAACAGCGTTGTTTAGCAACTCCTGGTTTCGATCCAGGGACCTCCGGGTTATGAGCCCGGCGCGCTTCCGCTGCGCCAAGTTGCTTTAGCTGTTTTCGTTGTTGGCTCGTCTACTAAGACAAGCTATATAGCAAGAGAGGACTTGCATGATTCTGTAGGACTGCGACTCTCTATGTAAACAGCTATTGATCGCAGGATTCGTTTTATTTCGTCTTCGTTCTTCTCGTGTCGTTCCCCAAATTAGTATTTCGGCGTAAATTCAGGTTCCTGAGCGTGAAAAGACAAGAGCGATCGAGAGGACTTTGCTTGCACGTGACCGTGAAAGTACATTCGCCACATGACGCATAGTCCTGCCTCAGGCATAAACCCGCCTTATCTTGGGATTTGCATCCGCCACTTTCCATTTCCTTCCTTCCATCGCCATCGCTTGTCTCGCCAGACGACGTTGTCCTCGCTCGTTTCCCCGCGACCGTCTGCGCGCCTTCCGACCCCTAGGACTGTTTGTCTTCCCCGTCTCTCTGTGCTTCTTTGCGTTGAGCGGCTGCGGTCTGCCCCCCTCGGGCTTTGTCTTGTCTCTTGCTGAACAGGTCCTCGCGAAGCGAATCTCTTTGTTGCGCGACGGCCCGGACGCACGCGACGCATCGCCCCAAGGACAGCCTACCCGGCTTCTCTCGCAACGGACGCCTTGATTGGTTTTCAGAGAGCTTGGCGGGACTCACGACGCCCCCCGACGCCCGACGCCCCGACGCCCCGACTCGCGGAAGTTACCCTGACCTTTCCCCCCGGCCACGATAGCGATCGAAGACGACAAGCTGTGCCACGGCGCTCTTCCTATTTCTTGCGTCACCGTTTTATCTCTTTTGTGTTTTTTTCTTTTTCTGTATAGCGATTTCTTTTTGCGTCTAGACCCCAGCTTCGCCAGCAAGGGTTATCCATCGCACACCTTCGCACTCACCGACGCCGAACGATCGCGCACCCTTCTCGGAACGACGGTCGGTTCAAAAGGCAACAAGTGCCCCCCGTAAGCACTCTGCGGTTGTCGTCGACCGTTGAGCGAGCGACCCTACGCGTCGAAAAGCTAGTTTTTTTTTTCTCTCTCTCTTTAAGATTGTCCGCCCAAACAAAAAATCAAAATGGCGGCAGGCGGCCCCAGTGCCTACAAGGAGAACCTGGACAACATCCTGACGTGTCCGGACTGCAAAGAGTACCCGCCCAACCTGGTGGAGGAGTTCTCGAGCGGCGACATGGTGTGCGACTCGTGCGGGCTGGTCGTGGGCCCGCGGATCATCGACAGCCGGTCCGAGTGGCGGACGTTTGCCAACGACGACCAGGGCAACGACGACCCGTCGCGTGTGGGCGAGGCGTCCAACTCGCTGGCGGCGGACGAGGGCCTGCGCACGCAGGTGGACATGCGCGCGACCAACGGCAAGCTGGCGGGCAAGCTCAACAGCATCAACAAGAAGTCGCAGTCGGAGAAGCTCAACAATGACCTGCAGGACGGGTTCCGCGCCATCGGCACGCTGGTCGACATGATGCAGACGACGCCGATTGTGGGCCAGACGGCCATGCACATCTACAAGCTGGCGTACGAGAACGGGCAGCTCAAGGGCAAGCCGCGCGAGGCGGTCATTGCCGGCTGCATCTTCATTGCCTGCCGGCAGTGCGGCGTGCCGCGGACGTTCCGCGAGATCTATGCGATCACGCGCGTGTCCAAGAAGGAGATTGGCCGCGTCTTCAAGTCGCTCGAGATGTTCCTGTCCAAGATCCAGGAGAAGAACCCGCAGGCCAGCGCCGCCCAGGGCGTCAAGGACTACAAGGCGTCCAGCTCGACCAGCGCCGAGGAGCTGTGCACGCGCTACTGCAGTCTGCTCGCGTTCCGCAACACGCCGCGCATGGAGAAGATCTCCAAGGCGCTGGCGCGCAAGACGAGCGCCATTGCCGACCTGGCCGGCCGCTCGCCGCTGTCGGTGGCGGCGGCCTGCATCTACTTTGCGTCGCAGTACCTCGAGGACCCGCGCTCGTCCAAGGACATTGCCGCCGTGGCCGGCGTCAGCGACGGCACGATCAAGACGGCCTACCGCTTCCTGTACAACGTCAGGGACACGCTGGTCGAGGCGGACTGGAAGGGCAATCTGGACAAGGTGCAGCCCAACTAGACGTTGAGGGCGGCTGGTTTCTCAGGTTGAGGCAGTTTTGGGGTGGTAGAACGGGAATGCTGGGTTTTTTTTTTTCCCCTTTTTTTGCAATTTTTCTTACCCTTTTGTATGGTTTTCGAGGGTTGGGTTGGGTGCATAGAATGGGATCTAGCAATGTCACTCGCAACTGAAGCAAGCATCGTGGATGAGGCCTCGGGTCGTAGCAAGAAGATCGGTCTCGTCAAGAGTGGGTCCTCTTAGTCATATCCTCACATGATTGGCCAAGACGCGTCGTAAAAAAAGCATCCACCCCCTGCCGTCGCAGTCTCCATCCATCGACAACAGAGTGCCCTGGCGCAGGACGAATCGACAAACCGGAGTATTGAAGCTTCTACGACGCGTTTTGTGGGGGATTTTGAAAGACCACACACAGGAGAAAGTTTGCCGACATGGTGGACTACGGCCGGCGCTCCTCCGGGCGCGCAGCCGCGCGGCGCGCCACGGCGGCCATTGGTACGTTGGACGTGGAGAAGCCATCTGAACGGAACAGACGACTGACCCGGTGCAGAGAGCACGCCAAAGCGCCTGAGCCGCGAAGAGGACGACTCCATGGTTGATGCAGACGACGCGGCCTCGGCCGCCGATGACGACGACGTGGATGCAGAGGACGAGGATGACGACGACGACGACGACGGCGACGACGAGGATGGCGACGCCGACGGCAGCGGCGACGGCGATGGCGATGGCGATGCCGATGCCGACGGCGACGGCGGCGGCAGCGAAGCACCAGAGGACAAGGCGTCTGCGGGCGAGAGCAAAGGGAGCCCCAGCGGGACGGAGCGGTCAGCCGCACCGGCGCCGGTGATGATGGTGCGGCGCAAGCGGCTGGGGCGGCCGCCGAAGAACCGGCCGCCGGACTGGGACCCGATGGTGGAGGTGCCGATGAGCGAGGCGGAGATGGCGGCAGCGGCGGCAGCGGCGTCGTCGACGAACACGCCGCGGCGGCGGGGCCGGGGCGGGTGGCGCGGGCGGGGCGGACGCAAGGGCCAGCAGGCGGCGGTGACACAGCATCCGGTCGATAAGGACGGCAACCTGATGGACATTGTCAACGACGAGGTGGCGCTGCCCGTGGACCCGGAGGGCGAGACCAAGGTGGACGCGAACGGGCACCTGCTGGGCGGCCGGGAGTACCGGTGCCGGACGTTTACGCTGCCCGGGCGGGGCGAGCGGCTGTACATGCTGTCGACGGAGCCGGCGCGGTGCGTGGGGTTCCGGGACTCGTACCTGTTCTTTGCGAAGCACCGGCGGCTGTACAAGATCATTGTGGAGGAGGACGAGAAGCGCGACATGATCGAGCGCGAGATCATCCCGCACAGCTACAAGGGCCGGGCCATAGGGGTGGTGACGGCGCGGTCGGTGTTCCGGGAGTTTGGCGCGCTGATCGTGGTGGGCGGGCGGCGCGTGGTGGACGACTACGAGGTGGCGCAGGCGCGGGCCGAGGGCGTGGAGGAAGGGGTGCTGGCGGACCCCAACGACCACTTTGTACCGGGCGAGCCGTACAACAAGAACCAGTACGTGGCGTGGCACGGGGCCAGCTCGGTGTACCACCTCAACAACAACAGCAGCAGCAACCAGCCGGCGGGCGAGCACGGGCACGGGCTGCACGGGCACGCGGCGGCGAAGCCGGACGCCAAGAAGCGCCGCGTGGCTGTCAACAACGACAACTGGCAGTACGAGCACGCGGTCGAGGCCAGCGCGTTCAACAGCGCGCTGACGGCGGCGCGCCTGGCCACGCGCGCCGGCGTCTACGACATCCACACGAACCAGATGCAGTACCCGGCGGGCATGCAGCCGCAGACGGCGCGGGCGGAGCAGGTGGCGCCGGGGGCCCAGCCAGCAGCAGGCGGACGGTCCAAGATCTTCCCGCCGCTCCCGCCGCAGGTCGCGCGCAACTTTTTGGTGACCGACGTCTACCTGGAGACGCCGCCGGCGGGCGTGGCGCCGGCGGCGTACGAGCGGCTGCACGAGACGGCGAGCACGGCGCCCGCGGATTTCCTGTCGCCGTTCCAGGGCCTCGGGGCGGTGTCGGAGGAGATCCAGGCGCTGCTGCCGCCCGAGTGCCGGGCCTCGTTTGAGCGGGCGCGGGCGCAGGAGGCGCAGTGGCTGGGGCGCTGGGGCGAGGAGAAGGAGGCGATGTGCCGGCGGGAGCCGGTGATTGACAAGGCGATTGTGCCGTATGCGATGACGCTGTAATGGGGGGGGGGCTGCAGGGAGAGCTGAACGGGGTGTTTTTCTTTTTCTTTTTCTTTTTTTTTTTTGATGTTTTACCTATTTCGGTTGTGCTTACGTCCGGTCTCATGTTTTTTTTCTGTTGGTCTCAACACGGTTTGATTTACTTTGGACTTGGAATGTGTTCTTCTGCCGGGCCCTGTCGGCCACCATTGCTGACTGCATCGGCAGGCGATCGTGATCGGATTCCGAAAGAGGCAGTGCCCGCTAACCCCTCTCTCACACACACAGCTTGCGATCGAGCTGGGCGCATCCGGCGATAAGCGCCGGACGGTGTGTGCCGTGCAGGCGGCGGCGTAATGCTCCATCAACGACGTCAGAGCACCAGGTCCCAAAAAAAAAAAAAAAAAAAAAAAAAACTTTACGCGGGGTCCCTCCCCTCTGCGACTTCGGCCGACGGACGCTGCAGCGTGCAGTGCAAGTGCAAGTGCTTTTGCCCCGTCCCCGGTGTTCTGCCGCAACTGCACTGCACGGCACTGCACGCACGCACGCACGCACGCACGCACGCATGGCATCATCGACGCCCCCCCGTCGCCGAAAGACGAAAAAAAAGACCTTTGTCCTGAGGAGGGGCGGGAAGGGTTTTTTTTTTTTTTTTTTTGCTCATTTTTTTTCGTTCTGCTGCCGCCGACTGCCCCGCATGCGAGAAAAAAAAATGCAGACACGATGCATTAGAGCATGGAGCAAGATACGTGACCCCATCCATACGTAACGATGCTCCGTAATGTGCGCCCGCCCGAAGGGAGGGGTATTCTCCTACGCGAGAGAGAGAGAGAGAGAGAGGGGCCCAATGGCCAAGCAGCAGTTGGGGGCACGCATCCTCGGCCCTCACGATCCTCCGTGTTTTGCCGCCCTTTAGTTGTTTTTTTTTTTTTTTGCTGCCAAATGACCTCAACGTCGCATCCGCCGGCTGGACCAAGAGTCGGCCTGCCTACCAGCCCGTGTGTGAGAGAGTGAGTTGTTTGCCCGTGTAAGAACCAAGATACGGCGGGGGGGGGGCCTTATTACGAATCGTCGTTTGGGGGGGGAACAGACATCCGGAATTGCTCCGGTTTTCCTTGTTGGTGTTATGGCGTTTTGGCTATTTTGCTTTGGCTCTTTTTTTCGTTCACTACCCCATTGGCCGTCTGCACGCGCATCATACGATGGAAGGACCCTTGGTGAGGGAAGCCCGATCGGTTGAGCGCGCCCTTCAAAAGAGAGAGATGCCGAGTGTGTGTGTGGAAGATGCCGACGCCGAGCACAGGACGCACGGAGTATCTTACGGAGTATCTTGGCTGCTGCTCGTGCAGTAGTGCCGTGCAAGGCCAGGCCGTCTCCAAGGCAGTGGGCTCCACCGAACGGAGATGGCACGACAGCTCCTGAAGACTGGCAGGCAGGGCGGGCAGGCAGGCAGGCAGACCAGGCAGGCGGGCAAAGGGGGCCAACTTTTTTTTTTTTTTTTTTTTTGCTGATGAAGCACAGCGCCAAAAGTGGCCCAGTGGCCTGGTGGCCCAGTTGTTTCCCCCCCCTGCTGGCACGGAGAAACGACGAGCCATGCACCGTCGTCGCAGCCATTATGGGGCGCCGGACGGGGGGGAAGAAGAAGAAGGAGGCAGGAGCAGCAGCAGCAGGGAGGAGGCACAGGGAAGGAGCAACGGCCGTTGTCCTGCTGCGGCGGCAGGCGCGCTGCAGACCGAAGGAAAAGCAACTGATCACAAAAAATATCCCGCAAAAGCGGCACGACGCAACGTATGCCTGTGCATATGGGAGCAGTAAAGCCGCGGGACGCGTGAGCAGGACAAAGTCCAGATGCGTAGTCTGTGTAAAGTGCTGGACATGCCAAAACCAGGACGCGTGGTTTCCGGTCTGGTCCTGGCATGGTGGCGGACGTGTGTTGTTTCTTTCTTTGTCCTTGCACGTGTTGACCGGCAACGCTACCAAGGCCCTATTTCCTTCTGTTTTTCCTTCTGGGCCGGTGCCGCCTGCCTTTCGCCCCGCGCTGATTGGCCGCGCCTGATATTATCCGCCCCACACCACCGTGCGAGCGACCCGTAAAATTGTATCTTTTTTTGTTGGAAATTTGTCTTTAGGGGGGCGCTCCTTCCTCCTTCAGGTTCCGGCCCCCCGCGCCTCCTTCGTAATATCGCATCCGTACTCCGTACTCGCGTGTACTTTTGTATCCCCCTACGCCTGCGTGTCTGTGTTTGATTACTGCTCCATAGGCAGCGTAAGACAACGGGGGGAGGGGGGGGGGGCGGCAGGCAGACAGACAAGAGAGAGAGCGAGAGAACAGGGCCCCTCGTATTGTCCTCGCAGGCTGCCGTGGCTGTCGCGGTGGACACGTATCGTCACGAGAGGCTGCGCCGTGCATGCGGCCATGGGCTGCACAGACGAGTCATACCGAACACCACCACCACCACCACTACCACCACGCAGCGTAAGATACCTGTAAGATGCGTGTACCTGTTACCCGTACTCCGGTCCGTAGTCGCCTCGCTGGAGACGCCCTAGCAGATTTTTTTTTTTTGGTCAAGTCATTTGGGTCAAGTCATCGTGTTTTTTAGTGGTGGCTCAGAACCTTTTTAGCGGGTTCCCGCCTGTTTTGCCTGCCTTTTGGCTGTGCGTGTGTGTGTTTTAGTCCTCCGTTCCATCGCCGCCGCCGCCGCCCACTCTAACAATCCCCCCCCAACGCCTCCACTTCCGTCACCAACCGTGTGTTCCGCAGCTCTTTCCCTACTTCGTACCCTTCCGTTCACCAACGCCCCATCGCTTTTTTTTTCCTCCTCCTCTTTTCTCCCCCTTCCCTTCTCCTTCCTCCCACCTCCCCTCTTCTTCACCTCTCGCCACCTCTCTCTCCCCTCTCTCCATCCTCCCTCTCTCCTCTTTTCCGTGTTGTGCCTTTTGCTGTTGAAGACAACGACCAAATTAACTTTTGTGTTGTTGCTTCTTCTTCTCCTTTCTCCTGTGCATCTGCAGCAATTGTCTAGTGTTCCCGCTCAAATTCACGCCTCGCCAAACCCTCCTCCTCCTCCCCTGGACTTGGCGATCCTCTTCCCCCTTTTGTTGGCTTTCTTCTTTTTTCGATCTCGTCTTTTCCTTTTTGGCTCTTGTGCTACGCTTTCTTTTACGTCCTTTTTGGTCGTCCTCGGTTCTCGATTCGACCGATCATCTGCAACCTCGATTCCTATACATAAAAAGCGACGAGAGTGTGTGAACTCTTCAAAAGCGTCTTCGTTTGATGCTCGATTCCTTTTCCAACCTTTCGATTTTTCCTTAGCGAATACGTTTACCATCGACCTGTTACGCCTTTTCTGACCTGCTTTTCATTGCTCTGTTTTCTGGTCAGTTTGTTTGCCTCCTCCCGGGCTACTGTCTCGCAACCCTTTTCTGCCCACGCCGCAGCATACTGACCTTGTCAAAACAGCTTCACGTTTGACGTTATTATTACCTTTTATTTCTTTACGATTCATCGACGACGACCCCCAACCGAACGGCTGGGTCTCTTCGATCTCTTCGGCTACTCGACAATCTCTGCCAAACTACCCATACCCGCAGAGTCTGTTCTCTATGGCTTGCTTCTTCAATTAAGCTGGACGGCCTTTTTCCCAAATCGACTTGTTCGATTTAGCATCGCTTCTGCCTAGGTCGGCACTGTCTATTGAACGTGATAATCGGTTCACTTCTCTCGGCACGCCTTGTCACCAAAGCATTTGAAGACGATTGCTCTCGTTCTTTTCGGCCCTCCAACAAACTTCCTACCATTCGCCACCGGATTCTCTGTCCGGTAGCGAATAACCCCCCCTCACTCGAACTCGAAAATGGCGGGCGGTGTGTGTGCTGTCCTCGACTACGAGGTCGAACTCATGGCTGAGTATGTCACCGAGATGTCCACGCGTCTGGCTCTCGGGACGTCTCGGGTCCCGGACAGCTTCCGCAAGTTTATCTCGCAAATCCTGACGTCCACGCGGCTGCCGCGCACGACGATCCTGCTTGGCCTGAACTACTTCGCCAAGCGCATCAACACCATGAACGCCTACAACCACGGCAACGTGAACATGTCCGAGGGCCATGTGTGGCGGCTGATGACCGTGGCCCTTCTGCTGGGCAGCAAGTTTCTCGACGACAACACGTTCCAGAATCGCTCGTGGGCGGACGTCAGCGGCATTCCGGTGCGTGAGCTCAACAACCTTGAGCGCGAATGGATGGAGGCTATCGGCTGGGGCCTGTACGTCAACCTGGACCGCAGCGAGGACTACACGGCCTGGATCAACAGCTGGCGGGATTGGGAGGCGGCAAAGAAGCGCCAGCAGGAGCTTGCCAACCGCGAGCTGATGGCGGGGATGGCACCCGTGTCGCCGGTCGAGGTGGATTTGATCTACCAGCGCAACTCGGCATACACTGCTTGGTACCAGCAGCAGGTGAACGAGTACGAACGTCTGTCGCGGATGAAGCGCAACGAGCAGGCGCTGCGGCTGGACTACTACGAGGCTGCGTGGGCATACCAGCAGCGCAGCGAGCCCTGGACGAGAGCACCAGTCACGCCGACGGACTCGGGCTATGGCACGCCAGAGTACATGAGCTCTGCCTCGTCCGTCACGTCTCAGAACACGGATTGGTTTGGCCAGCAGAGCAGAGGGGCCGCAGGTGGCGGATACCAACAGTATGGCGATTCCAACCAGGCAACCTACTTCCAGTCACGGAACCCTGCGCCGAAGCTGCCGGCATACAACGTCTACGGACACAGCATCTGGGAGCAGACTGCCAACCATGGCCGGCACGGCTCCTACTTTGGCGCCGCTCACCCGTACGGGCAGCCGGTTATGGGGTGATCTGGATCCCTGGTCTTTCGACCGACTTTCAACGACTTTCTTTTCTTTTTGGGTTTTTTACGTTTTCCGGCGTTACTTTTGTTTTTCGACCTTTTTTTCCCGGATTTGGATTTTTTGGCCACACCCTCTTTTCTTCCTTCACAACCCTAACGGCCACTCCTAACCCCACAACAAAAAAAAGGGGGATGACGATGCGGATGTTTACGAAGTACTCTTTACCCACCAAAAAGGCCAACGGGCCCACGACGATTTCTCTGGTGGCTGGTGCGGAGGCTGTGGACACGAATCTTGGAGACGGTCTCCGGTTATGACCGTCGACCACACGGCATCGGCTCCTCTCCAGTCCGCACCACTAGCGGCTATCATCCAGCTTTGCACCACGGACGTGCTCGATCAAGCAACACCGCCCTGCTCGTTTCGAGAGCATTGGCTTCTTGGGGTTTTCAAAAGTTTTTATTTTTTTTCTTTTCTTTTTTCATGTTTTATGGGTCTTTGGTTTCTTGATTTTTCCCCCTTTCCTTTTTCCTTATTTCCTTTTTGGTTCAAGGCTTTGGTTATCATTACGGGCACTGATTCAACGGTTGGATTGGTATTCCCTGGGGTTTTGGATTCATTTTTTTCTCGCATACGGTCCTGGTGTCTTCAAAACGATCTTGGGTGTCTGGTTTTGCATTTTTTTTTTTTCTTTCTCTCTTCCCATACCTATTTTTGCGGTTTTGGTTCTGGGCTGGTTTGGTTTTTTTGTTTCTGTTCATGTCTTCACCAGTTGCAACCTTGTTGCACCCCTTTTGTCATCACTTCCTGTTTTCTTTTTCTACCCCTACCCTATTGTTGATTTGTTGACGAGGGCTTTTGGGCAACCCAGTTGCGGGTTTGACGCCAAATATTTGTATTGAGCGAGCATCCTTGTGTTGTAAGGATCTCGCGGGGATTGACCTTTTTTTTCTTTTTTTTTTCTCTTTTTTTTTCTCTTCTAGACTAGGTGGATTGTTGGCCCTGGCAGGCATACTTTAGACGAGCCAGCATACTTTATACGATGTCCTTCCGAGGTTACGTTTGGCCGTAGTTTTTGAGTAGGCCTTGAAGCCAGCAAATCCATACACGAAGTCTGCCGACTGTCGTTGACTGAGCTTAACTCCGATTGTGGAATAGCTCGAAAACCGGCCAATCACGAGCCGCGTCTGGTCTGCACAGTGTGTCAGAGCTCTGCCGTTTGCGTTCTTCCCACCTTTGTTCAAGCCTCGTCATTCTACGTCATGTCTTCGCGATTTGTCTCTGCCGGCGCCATTGACGCGGCCACAGGCGCCGCAGTTGCTGTTCCTGCGTCTGCGAGCAAGGCAGCGCCGGCATCGGCGGCGGCGGCGGCGGCGGCGGCGACAACAGAACCGGCCCCGGCCCCGGCCCCGGCCACAACAGGCGGCATCCCGTCGTTGCGCGCCAGCAGTGCCGCCGTGACAGCCCCGTCGGCCGCCGCGAGCACCGAGGATGCTGCAGCACCTCCCGCGCCCCTGGCCGCGCCGTCGGCCCGCAGCGCCGAGTGGGCCGCCGTCGAGCGCGAGCTGGCCGAGGAGCGCCGCCGCAAGGCCGAGAAGCGGGCCGCGGCGGGCGCCGGCGGCGTCGGCGACAAGAGCCTGTACGACATGCTGCAGGAGAATAAGGGTAGGTCCTCCTTCATCCTTCATCCTTTGCTGACCAACGCCGCTGACGGGACCCCCCCCCCAGCCGCCAAACAGGCCGCCTTCGACGAGGCGCACGCGCTCAAAAACCAGTTCCGCGCCCTCGACGCCGACGAGGTCGACTTCCTGGCCAGCGTCGACGGCGCCGCGCGCGCGGCGGCCGCGCGGCTGCAGGCCGAGACGGCGGCGCGTCTGGCCGAATTCCGGGCTGCGCAGGCGGGGAAGGCGGAAGCCAAGGGCGCCGCCGCCGCCGCCGCCGACGACGACGACAAAGAAGAAGTGGTCGCACCGCCCGACAACGGCGAGACGTGGCAGCTGACGCGCAAGCGCAAGCGCAAGGCGGGCGAGCGGGCGGGCGTGCGCGGGCTGGTGAAGCGCAAGGAGACGGGGGAGGCGAGGGTGACCGCAGAAGAAACGGCGGTGCCACCAGCACCGGCACCGGCACCGGCACCGGCGGCAGCAGCAGCAGCACCACCAGCCAAGACACCCGCCGCACCACCGCCCCCGGCCAAGGCCAAGCTCGGCCTGCTGGACTACGGCTCCGACTCGGACGGCAACTCGGACTGACTCGGACTGACACGGCGTTTGTATACCCAAATGAATGCTTTTTTTGACGTCTATGCAAGGGAGATTGTGTGTGTATGTGCACTGTATCGTACAAAGCGGCCCGCGCCTACGCGTCCGGGTCGTCCAGGTTGCCGACGTTGATCCGCGGCCGGTCCGCGCCCGTCCACTTGCGCGCCGCCCAGCGGCCCAGCTGCCGCAGCTTGCCCTTGGTCCAGCCCTCGACCTGCGCCTCGGGCACGACGATGGCGCGCGCCTGCGCCTCGGCCTCTGGCGCCAGCACGAACCGCTGCATGCGCGCGCCGATGCGCGGGTCGACCACGACGGCAGGGGCCCAGACGGCGGCGGCGGCGGCGGCCGGGTCGCCCTCCTTGGCCCCCTTGTCCTCCTTCTCCCCCTTCTCCTCCCACACCCGCTTCACCCAGTCGCGCTCCTCGTGCGCGAGCGCGGCCGACACCTCGTCGGCGGCATAGGGCCGGGCGACGCCGAAGCAGACGGCGGCGACGTCGCGGCCGATCTCGTCGGCCAGCCGCCGGCGCTGCAGGAAGCGCCAGAGCCGCGTCGGCGTGTTGAGGAAGCCCAGCAGGTGCGGGAACGGCAGCGGCGCGCTAGGGCCGAGCACGGCGGGCGCGCCGGCGGGCAGCGCGCTGGCGGCGTAGTCGGCGGGCGTGTTGTACGGGGGGGGCTGCTCGGGGGTTTTGGGTTTGTCGTCCTTGCCGTCCTTGTCGTTCTTCTTGTCGTCCTTCGTGTCGTCCTTCGTCTCCTCCTTTGGTGCATCCGCCGCAGCCTCTGCTGAAGGCAGGTCCTTTGCTGATGCGGCCGGCTCGGCCGTCTCGGTCTTTGTCACCGCCGCCGCCGTGGCCGTCGCCGGCGCCGTCAACGGCCCCAGCCAGCCCTCGTGCAGCCCGCGCACGTACTCCTTCCACGTGTGCCGGCCGACGACCAGGTCGCCGCGCAGGCCCGCGTACTCGTCGATGCCGTTGCGCCGGCGGATGTCGGCGACGACGTCCTCGGCGGTGGGCAGCTCACTCTCCTTCTTTTCCGGCGATCCTTCTTCCCCCGCCCTCCGCCGGCTCCGCCGCACCCGCTCGGCCACGACCGCCCGCACGTCGCCCTGCCGCCGCCCCACGACAAAGTCCCAGTCCAGCCCGCTGCTGGCCAGCACCGGCTTGACGTACTCGCGGAAGTGGTCCTGGGCGACGCGCAGGCCGTCGCCCGGCGGCGCCTCGAGGTAGACGGTGACGCGGCGCGGCATGGCGCTGGCCGAGGGCAGCGGCTCGTGCGCGAGCGGCGCGACGGCCGCCGCCCAGCGCGCCGTCGCGCGCTTCTTCTCGCGGCGGTCGTAGACGATGGCGCCGGCAAAGGCGGACGACAGCGTCCAGAAGATGAGCCAGTTGCGGGAGGGCAGCTTGGCGGGCAGGTTGGGCAGGCCGAGCATGCGCAGGGCGGGGTTTCGTTTCTGCTGGGGGTCAGTGGATGCAGCGCACGGGATGCTGTGGCGTACGGGCAACGTACCGGTGGTGTTGAGTCTGTCATGGTTGTGATGTGGTTGTGATGGTGTTCAAGGTAGTCGTAGTGATCGTGGCTGTCGTGATCGTGGTTGTGATCGTGTCGGTGGCGTAAGAAGAAGACCACGTGGGCCGAGCAAAAGCCCAGAGTCCGCAAGTCAGCAGGAGATGCTCAGGTCTACTCGTATGCCACTCGTATCGCATTCGCGGTTCAACCGACGTCGTCGATGCCTTGACGATGCAAAAACCACTTCTGGCAGAAACTAGCGGCAGTTGGTGGGGTCTCTCACCGCCCACGTTCCTTCCCGTTGATGTCTACTTCATTTTGACTTTTAATTCTTAATTCTTTAATTCCTTAATTCTTCAATTCTTCAATTCTTCAATTCCAATTCCATCAATTCCATTCCATCACAACCACTCCCGCAACGGCCCCGCGTCCAGCTCCAGCCGCAGACTGCGCACCCCGCCCACGACCGTCTCCAGCGGCGCCACAAACGCCATCTGGCTCCAGCTGAACTGCGTGTTGTGCCCGCCAAAGACAAAGACCTCGAAGCGCCCGGCCAGCGCGCCGTCCGCCCACACGACGGTGCCGTGCAGCGCGTCGGTGGCCAGCGTCAGCGTCTTCACGCTGGCGAGCGTCACCTCGGCGTGCGTCGACGTCGTGTTCACCCAGATGCGCCCCGGCAGCCCCGGGTCGAGCTCGAGCGCGTCCGCCGCCGTGACGGCGCGCAGCGGGTACGGGATGCCGTCGGCCGTGAAGACGAGGCGGCCGTCGGCGCCGAGCTGCAGCGTCGCGTCGCTGCTGTTGAGCGTGAACGGGCCGTCGACGGCCAGGTGCAGCGTGTGGTTGAGGCCCTTGCTGCCGTGGCCGAGGCGCACCGTCTTTTCGCGGCTGGCGAACCACCCCCGCGACCAGGCGACGGGCCCGGACACGACGCGGTCGAGGTTCTGCCCGGGCGCGCGCGGCGAGAAAAAGTCCATGGTGGCGTCGAGCGAGGCGACGTCGACCTTGGCGCCGCGCGCGCCGGCCCAGGCCCGGGCGCCGACCAGCGGGATGCCGCGGCGCAGGGCGTAGTACATCTCGAGCTGGGTGCTGGCGTCGGGCCCGTTGTCGTTCCAGGCGGCGGCGATGGCGCCGCGGTTGTGCGGCTCGGCCTCGGCCAGCTGCTGGGTGGCGTTGACGTTGTTGTAGTCGGCCGGCGTCCACTGCCAGCCGGCGGTGTCGGCAAAGGCGAGCACGCGCGACTCGTTGAAGAACTGGGGGTAGGGCGCCGGGTTGATGGGCGTGTGGTCGTTCTTGATGCTCATGTACGCCCACCAGTCGTGCGAGTTGACAATGTCGTGGCCGGCGGCCACCAGGGTCTGGGGCACGTCCTGGCCGGCCTGCCAGTGCTGGACGACGACGTTGCTGGCAATGGTGACGTTGGCCGGGTCCATGTACGTGCCCCAGATGCGGGTGCGCTTGCCGGCCGTGGCGTTGAGGAAGTGCGCCATGGCGTTGACAAAGCCAATGTAGTCGGCGGCCAGCGTGGCGTCGTACTCGTCGGCGCCAATGTGCACCTCCTTGGTCTGGAACCAGGGCAGGAACTCGGCCCAGATGCGCTGCACCGTCGGCAGCGTGTCCGGGTGCGACAGGTTGAGCAGGTCGCGCGAGGCCAGCGCCAGCTCCGGCTTCCACTTGGTCAGGTACAGGCAGTGCCCCGGCGCCTCGATCTCGGGGATCACCGTGACGCCGCGGGCGGCGCAGTGGGCCTGCAGGTCCTCGAAGGCGGCGCGCGACAGCGACTCGTTGGCGCGGCCGTTGACAATCCCCAGCAGCGACGCGTCCTCGGGCAGCAGCGAGAAGTGCGCGTACACGTCCTGCCACGTCGCGTTGTGGCCGCGGCTGAGCGGGTAGTTGTCGCTCAGGTGGTAGTGGAACTCGCTCAGCTTGAAGAAGGACGCGTAGCTGCACATCTCCTTGAGAAAGGCGGCGCTGTAGTACTTGCGCCCGGCGTCCAGCATGTAGCCGCGCGTGCGGAAGGCCGGGGCGTCGACGATCGGGGCCGGGCCCGTGGCCGCGACCGCGCCGCCGCCCTCCAGCAGCATCTGCAGCAGCGTGCGCGTCCCCCACCACAGCCCCCGGGCGCCCGTGCCGTCGATGGCGACGTGGCCGGCGCCCACGGCCAGCGCATACGCCTCGGACGTGGCCGTGCCGTCGGCGTACGTCATGGCCGTGCGGTCGCCGGTGTAGTTGCCGAGCAGGATGGCGCCGCGGGCGGCCGCCGCGTCCGGCAGCGTGGCCACGACCTCGAGCGTCCACGGCGCGCCGGTCGCCTGCTCCAGGTCGGCCTGGAACAGCCGGGCAAAGTCCTCGCCCGACGGCGGGATCAGCGTCAGCCCGTCCGTGTCGCGGTGCGCCGCCACGGCCGCGTCCAGGTAGATGGTGCGGCAGCCGGCCCGGGGCGACCAGCCGGCGGTGCCGGCGGTGCCGGTTGTCGTCGGCACCGGCGGCAGCAGCTGCAGCGCCGACGCGGGCAGCGCAAGAAACAGCGAGAGGAGGCCGAGCATCGTGGTTGGTGGTTGTGCTTGCAGGACAGGACAGTGTCGACCCCAGGCCCCCAGGTCCCCAGGTCCCAGGTCCCCAGGCCCCGAATTATATCACTTGACTGCCGATCGCCGAGCTACTCCGGCGGAGCTTCGTCGCCGCTGTGGGTTCCCATGTAACCAGCCAGCCAGGCCATCTGCAACGTGGGAGGGCGCAGCTATCCGCGATCGGCAGGGACCGAAATGACGGCCCGGCCGTCCTGGCAGACGGCGTTTGCTCTGCTAGCGGTGTTGCCTGGCCCAGCTGTCGCTGCTGTCGCTGTCTGTCGCCTGTTCTGTGCTGTTGAACCTTGTTTCGACCCTTTTTTCCACCGCCAAACCTAATCGCAACGAGCTAGCCCGCCCGGCCCCTGCAGCCATTGCAGGCGCAGCCTTGGCCGCATGCGGGATGACGGATTTCCGGGTGCTTTCCCGGGCTCGTCTCGTTCCCCGGGGCAGAAACGCGCCGTCTTTCCAGAAGCTTGGAAGATTCCAAGAAACAGCCGATACCCCAGTCCGGTCGGATGACCAGCGTCGGCAGGAGACGAGCCAGCAAACAAACTAACAACAAACCAATGCAGACTAACAACAGACAGCCGATGTTGCATGTTCCGGATGCCGTGGTCGGATGGAGCGTATCATCCGTCCAGGTGCCGTCGGCACCGCCATGCGACCATGGAGGTGTCCCGTCACGGGCAGAACCCGACTCCCGGGCAGGGACTCCCGGGCAGCGGGACGAACAAGATAACGGGTGAGCAGGAGTATATGAGCACGATTTCGCTCGAGTGTCACATTCTCGGCGTATCAGCGAACAACTGGTAACGTCGTGAGCTGGATTTGCTGAAGATATGTTGCAGATTGGTCAAGTTGGTGCAGACGTGCAGGTGTCCAGAGTGCCCAGTCCGGGTCCTGTCATCGTCTTTATACAGACGGACCCGTGCCACACTCGGAGCAGTCAACACCGTCGCCATCAACACGGCCTCGAAGCATTCGAGCACTCGTTCTCAAGAGTGCTGCTGCTTTTGCCAGTGTACGCAGCGCACGTGACCGCCACAGCACCCCCCCCCCCCCCCCAGACAAATACGAGGTCTGCACACCCAGGCCGTTGTCTGTCCGTCTAGATCGGTCTAGACTGAGTGAAACGAGCGTTCTTTTGCTCGCGGCCGTTGCCCGTTCCGTTCGTCCCGGCCGCCCATCGCCAAGCCAGTGTCACAAGAGTCCCTCGTGTGCTGTGGCTGTCTTGGTGCTCCGTCCGGACGAGGCACAACCGCCCTGCGGCTGGACTTGCTCTGCGTCGCCTGTAGACTGCCGTCCAGTCTTGCGTCTGTCCTGCGTCTGTCTTGCCTCGTGGCACGTCCGGCCGGCCCCCAATGCAGTACGAGGATGCGTGCGTCGTGTCGTATTTATCTTTCCTCTTTTCTTCGTAGGCGTTGCAACGCTGCGGGGTCTTCCCCTTTCGGCTTAGCGGCTACCAGGGCGGTCAGGGGCTGCCCGCACCGCTGCCCGCCCTATCGCCGCCGCCGCCGTCACGCCGCCTGCCCACCCCCCCTTTGCGTGTTTCACCGCTCCTGGCGCTGCCTCTCCTATTTTGCATCTGGACAACGACACGTCTTTGAGTCCGCGGTCATTCCTGCACGCGTCTGAGCATTGGTACGTTTGTTCTGTCTTCTGTCTTCTGTCTTCTGTTTTTCTGTCTTCTGTTTTTCTGTCTTCTGTCTTCTGTCTTCTGTCTTCTATCTTCTGTCTTCCTGTCTATTCTGTTCTGTCTGTTCAGCTCTATTCTGTTCTGCCTCCCTTCACCCACTCACCATCAGCTCTTCACCGCCATCATGGACAGCCAACCCGGCCGCCTCTACCTCAACTTCAACAACACCAACAACGACCGCCTGGCCGCCAACGACCGCAACGCCTACCCGACCACGCCCTCGACCTTCCCCCAGCCCGTCTTCCCCCTGCCCGGCCAGCAGCAGACCCCGTCCGCCAGCGGCATCGGCCTGGCCTCGTCCGCATCGCAGCCGCTCTTCTCCCAGCAGCAGCAGCAGCAGCAGCAGTACCAGAGCAGCTACGCCCCGTCGTCCGCCGGCTACTTCTCCCAGGCCCAATATGCCCCCTCGTCTGGTCCCAACGGCGGCAGCGGCCTAGCCAAGGGCGGTGGCTACCCGCAGCAACAGCAGCAGCAGCAGCAGACCACTGGAAACGTGCCGGCCCTGTCGAGCGCCGACCCCAACACGGGCCTGGCCCACCAGTTCTCGCACCAGAACCTGGGCGGCGCGGCCCGGGCGGCGCCCTCGTATGCCAACCGTGGTGGGCCGGGTGCTGCCCAGCGCCCGCGCACGGCCGGCGCGTCGGGCTACCCGGGGGCGGCCAGCAACTACAACAGCTACCTGAACACGCCGCTGCCGAGCCACCAGGCAGGGGGGGCGTCTGCGGGCACGGCGGCGGCCACGGCTGCGCCCGTCTTTGAGTTCCAGGGCGCGCCCGACCGCAACCCGGACCGGTACGGGCCCAACGCGAACAACAACCAGAAGAAGTGCTCGCAGCTGGCGGCGGATTTCTTCAAGGACAGCGTGAAGCGGGCGCGGGAGAGGAATCAGCGGCAGAGCGAAATGGAGCAGAAAATGGCCGAGCCAAACCAGACGGCTGCGCGCAAGGACCAGATCTGGTCGACGGCAGGCCGGCGCGAGGGCTCGTACCTGCGGTTCCTGCGCACCAAGGACAAGCCGGAGAACTACACGGCCATCCAGATCATCGGCAAGGGCGCGTTTGGCGAGGTCAAGCTGGTGCAGAAGAAGGCGGACAACAAGGTGTACGCGATGAAGTCGCTGATCAAGACGGAGATGTTCAAGCGCGACCAGCTGGCGCACGTGCGGGCCGAGCGCGACATCCTGGCCGAGTCGGACAGCCCGTGGGTGGTCAAGCTGTACACGACCTTCCAGGACGCCAATTTCCTGTACATGCTGATGGAGTTTTTGCCGGGCGGAGACCTGATGACGATGCTTATCAAGTACGAGATCTTCTCCGAGGACATTACGCGCTTCTACATTGCCGAGATTGTGCTGGCCATTGAAGCGGTGCACAAGCTGGGGTTTATTCATCGGTGGGTGCTCTCCTCTCGATTCTTCTACTCTTTCTGTTTCTCGTACTGACCCCCCTCCTCCCCCCAGCGACATCAAACCAGACAACATCCTGCTCGACCGCGGCGGCCACGTCAAGCTCACCGACTTTGGCCTGTCGACCGGCTTCCACAAGCTGCACGACAACAACTACTACCAGCAGCTGCTGCAGCAGGGCCGGCCCAGCAAGCCGCGCGGCGGCGACCGCAACTCGGTGGCCATTGACCAGATCAACCTGACCGTCAGCAACCGGTCCCAGATTAACGACTGGCGCCGGTCGCGCCGGCTGATGGCGTACTCGACCGTCGGCACGCCCGACTACATTGCGCCCGAGATCTTCACGGGCCAGGGCTACAGCTTCGACTGCGACTGGTGGTCGCTGGGGACGATCATGTTCGAGTGCCTGATCGGCTGGCCGCCCTTCTGCGCCGAGGACCGCCAGGACACGTACCACAAGATTGTCACCTGGCGCCAGAGCCTGTACTTTCCCGACGACATTCAGCTGGGCGTGGAGGCGGAGAATCTGATTCGGAGGTGGGTTCTGATGCTTTGTGCTTTGTGCTTTGTCCGATGTCCACTAACCCCCCAGCCTCATCTGCAACTCGGAAAACCGCCTGGGCCGCGGCGGCGCGCAGGAGATCAAGAACCACGTCTTCTTCCGCGGCGTCGAGTTCGACAGCCTGCGCCGCATCCGCGCGCCGTTCGAGCCGCGCCTGACGTCCAACATTGACACGACGTACTTCCCGACCGACGAGATCGACCAGACCGACAACGCCACGCTGCTGCGCGCCCAGCAGGCCGCCCAGGGCCGCGGCCAGCAGGAGGAGACGCCCGAGATGAGCCTGCCGTTTATCGGCTACACGTTTAAGCGGTTCGACAACAACTTTCGTTAGGGGTGTGGGATTCATAGCATGCACACGGATTGTCAATGATTGTCTGCTTGAAATTTGCGTAAAGGTTTCTTGAAATTTGCCTGCAGAAATGTCCATGATACAATCCAGAAACGGGATATAGAACAAAACGCCCAACGCCATGCCGCCCTGCCGCCCTGCCGCCCTGCCGCCCTGCCGCCCTGCCGCCCTGCATCCCAGCCCCGTCACGGCCGCGCCGGCAGCCCCGGCGCCGCGTGGAAGCGCGCCTCGCGCTCGGTGGCAAAGAGCACCTGCACCCAGTACTCGCGGGCGTCGCGGTCCCAGTAGTCAAACGTGCGGCCCTCGCGGCGGTCGAGCGCGCGCGCGGGGATCTTGAAGGCGCACGTCTCGTAGGGGTCGGCGGCCACCAGCAGGTACTGGAAGTTGCGGTCCGGCGCCTCCACGCGCTGGCTGAACGCGCTCGTCACCTGCCAGCGCGGCGTCACGTCGCGGCCAATGTCCGGGTACTGCAGCTGGAAGAGCAGGCCGAGCTGCCGCGTCACGGGGTCGCGGATCTTGACAATCTTGTAGCCGGGGCGGCCAATCTTGAGGGACGCCGCAGCCTTCTGGTCGCCCTTGCCGAACCCCAGCGCCCCGAACCCGGCGCCCGCCACGCCCACCGGCAAGCCCGTCGCCGGGTCGATGTCGCGGCGCTGCGCGTCGCGCTGCTCCAGCGCCGCCCGCCGCGCCAGGTTCGTCTGGTGCTTCTTTCCCTGCGTGTGCGCCAGGTACGACCCGTCGGTCTTGTGCACCGTCAGGCACAGGCGGCACTCGAAGAAGCCCAGGTGGCTGCGGAACCGGTACGGGTCCTTCTCCGGGTCCATCGTCTCGAGCGCCAGCTTGCGCAGCCGCTCGCGCCGGTCGGCATTGGTCGCGCTCTGCGACGCGACGCCGCCGCCGCCAAACTTGGACCCTGCGCGGTTCTGGTAGTCCATGGTTGGGGGTTGGGAGGTGTTGTTGT
This sequence comes from Ceratocystiopsis sp. VPRI43766, assembly GCA_019925685.1. Taxonomy (NCBI): domain Eukaryota; kingdom Fungi; phylum Ascomycota; class Sordariomycetes; order Ophiostomatales; family Ophiostomataceae; genus Ceratocystiopsis; species Ceratocystiopsis sp. VPRI43766. The sequence goes on from JADHKF010000018.1 coordinate 289,903, forward strand.
CGATGGGGGTGGTGATGGTAAAGGAAGAGAAAGAGAAAAAGAGTCGTTTGTGGCAGTGAAGAAAGTTTAGGTAATTGTCACGTGATACAACTGGCCCCTTTTGTTTACACGTAAGATACAGAGACTCTGGTTTCTTTTTGTTTTTCTTCCTTTCTTTCTTTCTTTTTTTTGTATCCTTTTCTTAATTAAATCTACGTAATTCGAATGCTCCTACGGCGCCTGTTTCTTCCAGCCACGGCGCAACGGCTCCCCAGCCGTCGCGTGCGGAGTCGTTCCCGCCTGGCCTCTGCCGTCTCACTCTGGCCGGATTAGGCGCCTGCTGCCGCCGTGCTGAGCACACGCTGGCTGCCCTTGGACACCAGGTGATGCCAGACGCAGACGCCCTGCCGGAAAACAGGCACGCCTGGGCCGACAAGCGAGGCAGGGATGGGCTTCGCTGGCAGGCCGCTGCTCGTATTCCGGCCTGCGTGTGGCGCTGGGTGCGACGCACCGCCGTCGGCAGTGTTTCGGTGGTGCCAAGACCGTCTGGGCGGAACGACGGGCCGGGTGCAGGGCGTGCGTGTTGGGATGACGGGACTGGGCGAGCACGACGAGTGTGGTCAGCACGGCGACACATGGCGCGTTGAGGCGATCTGCAGGGTACTCCGCATAACTTTATTTGTTGCGGGGAGAAATCAAAGAAGCTGTATGAAAGAAGAAAATGAAATTGAAATTGAAAATAAAAAATGAAAAGAAATAACAACAACAAAAAAAAATAACTGAAAAAAAAAATAAAATTCAAAGACAACTTGTAAATACCATTACAACAATAAAACTCAAAATAACAACTGCTTCACCGCCATCACCCGGCGATGGCTCCCGAGAACCGCAGGCCAGTCTCGTGGCGCACCCCTCCCGCCCCCTCACACGGCACCACGGGACGACCGAGCTAGGGTCCAGGCCGGGCTGCATGGCGTCGTGCCGGCCGGCGGTGGAGGGCAGAACCTGGGGTAGGAAGGCGTACCGTCTTGCCGGGGCTGGTTCTCTTTGCGTAGAAGCAAAAGTATATAACTCTGAGGATCCTTTGTTCCACATCATCATCATCAACCTCAACACCAACTTCAACTTCAACAATTACCACCACCACCACCACCACCATGGGCAAAGACACGTTTGAGCTCGCCGGCCGCGAGTGGCCGCGCATCACGTGGTGGCGCACGAAGCACATGCGCGGGCTCTACTTCACGCTGTGGGCGGCGCTGCTGACGTCGGCCACCAACGGCTACGACGGCTCGCTCATGAACGGGCTCGAGTCGATCGAGGGCTGGAACGCGAGCTTCGACCACCCCAACGGCTCGATGCTGGGCCTGATCACGGCCAGCATGTCGATCGGGTCCATGCTGGCGATCCCGTGCGTGCCGTACGCGGCGGACCTGCTGGGGCGGCGCACGGGGGTGATGATTGGGTGCGTGATTATGATTGTGGGCGTGGCGCTGATCTGCATCGGCTTCCACGTGGCGCTCTTTATCGTCGGGCGGCTGATCCTGGGCTTTGGGATTGCGATTGCGCACGGGTCGGCGCCGCTGCTGATCACGGAGCTGGTGCACCCGCAGCACCGGGCCATCTACAGCACCATCTACAACACGCTGTGGTACCTGGGGTCGCTGGTGGGCTCGTGGGTGGCGTTTGGCACGCACAAGATGGACGGGCAGTGGGCGTGGCGGGTGCCGTGTCTGCTGCAGGCGATTCCGTCGGTGGTGCAGATCTGTTTGATATGGTGTGTTTCGTCCTTTGCCCGATGTTTTCTCCTTTTCATCCGATCTTTCTTTTTCTTTTTTTCTTTTCGTCTGATGTTTCTTTCTTTCTTTCTTTTTTCTTCTCTTTCTTTCTTACTAACCTCCAGGACCGTCCCCGAGTCCCCCCGCTGGCTCATCTCCCGCGGCAAGCTCGACAAGGCCAAGCGCATCCTGGCCAAGTACCACGCGCAGGGCAACCTCGACGACGAGCTGGTCAACGTCGAGTTCCACGAGATCCAGCAGACGCTCGCGCTCGAGAACGAGTACGAGAAGAACGCGTGGCGCGAGCTGTGGGCGACGCCCGGCAACCGGCGGCGGCTGCTGATCCTGGTCTCGATCGGCTTCTTCTCGCAGTGGTCCGGCAACGGCATCGTGTCGTACTTCCTGCCCAAGGTGCTCGAGCTGGTCGGCGTGACGGACTCGACGACGCAGCTCGAGATCAACGGCTACCTGTCGATTGTGCAGCTGGTGTCGGCCGTGGCGACGTGCTTCTTCGTCGACAAGATCGGCCGCCGCCCGCTCTTCATCACGTCGACGCTCGGCATGCTGACGACGTTTGTGGTGACGACGATCGGCCTGGCGCGCTACTCGCTGCACGCAACGACGGCGGCGGCCAACGCGGTCATTGTCTTCATCTTTGTCTACTACATCTTCTACAACCTGGGCTTCTGCGGCCTGCTGGTGTCGTACTCGGCCGAGATCCTGCCGTACCGCATCCGCGCCAAGGGCCTGACGGTCATGTTCTTCTGCGTCGACCTGTCGCTCTGGTTCAACCAGTACGTCAACCCGGTGGCGCTGCAGAACATCCAGTGGAAGTACTACCTGGTGTACTGCGTGTGGCTGGCGGTCGAGTTCTTGACCGTGTACTTTTTCTACATTGAGACCAAGAACACGCCGCTCGAGGAGATTGTCAAGCACTTTGACGGCGACGCGGCCATTGTCGGCGGCGACGCGGCCACGGCCAAGGCCCGCCACCTGACGGGCGAGGACGACGCGGCCGTGCCGGAGAAGGGGGACAATGTGGCGTAGGGGGGTGGTTGATTTTCGACCTGATCCTTTTCTTGATTTTGATTTTGATTTTTTTTTTTCTTCTTTTTTTTTCTTTTCTTTCTTTCCTCTTTTTTTCTCCTACCTGCTTTATTTCCCTCATTACTTGTTAGCAAAGCACTTTTCTCACGCATAAAAAAAACAATTACTATCACGGCTGTAAACCAACGCTATCAAAATGGAAAGGAAATGCTCGTCAGAGTCCTGGCCGCCCCTCGTCCTGGTCACCATCTTACCCTCCTTGCTCTCCCTCCTCTCTCTTCCCTCCCCCCTCCCGCCTCCCTCTCCTCCCCTACCGCAGCGGCTGCCGGTCCGCAAACGGGTTTGGCCCCGTAATGTCGGCCGTCGAGTCGCTGGCGTAGATGGTCGGCACGTTCTGCATGCCGTGGGCCGCGGAAATGTCGCCGGCGTCGTGGGCCTGCTGCAGCGGCGACGGCGGCTGCTGGGCCATGAGCGGCTGGGAGTCGAGCTGGCGCGCGCTGGCGCCGCTGACGCTGCGCACGGCGCCGGCGGCGGGCCGCTTGCGGTCCATGGCGGCCTGGCGGGCGAGGGCGGCGGCCTCGGCGGCGCGGGTGTCGCGGGCCAGCTGGCGGCGCTCGCGGCAGCAGCAGAAGCAGATGGTGGTGAGGCCAATGACAAAGGCGGCGGCAAACGCGCTCGCAATCACAATGCCCAGCGCGTCCAGGCTGTTCTGGCGCTGCATGCAGCTGACGAGGCCCAGGCTGTCGGTGGTGCACATCAGGCCGGCGGCGCACGTCGGGTACGCGTCGGTGGTCGGGTAGCACGACAGCTGCTCCTTGCCGGCCTTGGGGCCCGTCGACTGGATGGGGCACACGGTCGTCGACACGGTCGTCGTCGTCTGGCACACGAGCGACGTGGAGGCGGACTTGGTCGAGGTCGTGGTGTCGGCCCGCTGCTGGATGCGCAGGGCGGGGTCGAGGTCGAGCAGGGCGGCCGCCGCTGTCGGCATCGTTGTCGGGGCTGCCGTCAGGGCTGCCGTCAACGGAGCCGCCGGGGCCGGCCGCCGCTTCGGCGCCACCAGGCCGCCGCCGCCGCCGCCGCGGCCGCCGGCGTTGCACTCGCGCAGCAGCCAGGCGGCCTCGACGGCAGCCTCGGCGTCCGTGCAGCCGGCGCGCTGGAAGCAGGCCATCAGGGCGGCGGGCACCGACGAGTCGGCGGCCTCGGCCGGCAGCGACGAGGCCAGGCAGTAGGCGAGACTGCCGGCATCGCCGCAGCCGGCGCTGGAGGCCAAGGCGGACGCGGCGGCGGCCAGGGCCGGCACCTGGCGAGCATGGCAGGCCACGGTGTCGTCGGCGGCAGCCCGGCCGGCGAGCAGGAGGGCGGCGGCGGCGGCAGCCAGGACGGAGGCGTGGGCGAGCATGGTGTCGAAGGGAGAAAAGAAAAAGGCTGAATCAAAAAGACCAACGACTCGAAAGAAAGCAAACAGAAAAAGAGAAAAAGAGAAAAACAGCCAAAGAGCGAAAAGGAGCGACAGGCAGCGACGGCAGAAAGGAAAGAAAAAAGGAAAAGAAGGAAAAGAGCGAAAAACGAGGCGTCGCCGTGGGAATCGAGTCCAGGAGAGCGAACGAGAGAGAGAGAGAGAAGCCCGCCCAGGAGTTTCGGGGCCAAAAATCAGCCGCTGCTGCTGCTGCCCCAAGTCCCAGGGCAGACTGGCCCAGAGCCCAGCCTAGCCCCAGCCACCACCTCTCCACTCCAGGGCCGAAGAAAATAGGAGACCGTTGGGGCGGGGGGGCGTGCTCAGGAGAGAGAGAAAGCAGCGAAGAGCAGCGGTGGGGCTCTTCCCAGGGGGGGTGGCCCCGCCCAGGGACGACCGCGCCACAGTGCCGTGCGCCGTGCGCCGTGCGCAGTGCATACTCGTTTGGGCATCCTGCGGGAAGGTGCGGTGTGCCGGCGCGAAGGAAGGCGCGAGGAGGGGCCGCGAGGGCAGGACGAGAACGGGCAGGAGCCGTTCTTCTGCGGCCGCCATTCCACAGAAGGAGCCAGCCTGCCGTCGTCGGCCTGTACTTTCCCAGCGTCCCGCTCGACCACGAATCTTACGCGTAAGAGACCCCATCCGACGGGGCTCGCCGCTGCTCGCGCCCGCTAGCGGCCCGGGCACTCCAGGGCTTAGGGGGGTCCTGGGGGGTCCTGGGGGGGTCTTGGGGGCTCCACCGCCGCGGCCGCAGCAGCTGCATGAGCAGTATGAGCAGGGCCGGTTATAAAAAGATCACTGCAACGCCTCGCTGCGCATGCGGCTGGAGCACGGGGGTGTTTCATTGGCTGTGGCCAGGACTAGACAGGACTATGAGAACATGGTCGGGCGACGACGACGAGAACACCAGTGCACGCAAAGCTGCAGGAATGCCAGGATGGATTAAGAGAAACAGCCAAGACAGCAAGACAGCAAGACAGAAACGACCACCAACCCCGGCTACGGCAGGAACGGCGTCGTCGCCGACACCGGCCCCGGCCCGAACTTGAACCCGGGCGCCGGCGACCCCAGCGGCCCGGACGGCGCACCGCTCGTGGAACTGGCGCCGGGTCCGCTGGCTCCGGCACCGGGCCCGGCTGCGGATGCTGCTGCTGCTGATGCTGCTGCTGCTGTTGCCGCCGCCGCCGCTGCCGCTGCCGCTGCCGAGATGCCGCCCACCGGGCCCGTCCACCGGATCCGCTGCACGGCCGCGCCCGGCCCGCCGCGCTCCACGTCAAAGTTGCCGCCGCCGTTGGTGCTGTTGCCCTCCGTGTCGTACAGCTCGTCCAGGTCGCTGTCCGGCACCGGGCTCGCCAGCGCGTGCTGCGCCGCCAGCGCGTGCACCCGCTCCTTGACCGCGTCGATCGCCAGGAACGGCCGTTCCGTGCTGCCGGACGTGCCGGCCGTCCCGCTGGTGCTGCCCTCGGCCGCCGCCTCGGCCTCCGCCGCCAGCTCCTTGCACGCCTGGCACAGCAGCTGCCGCAGCATCACCGTGTGGCTCTTGGCCGCCGCCCGCCCCAGGCTTCCGCCCAGGCTGCCGCCGTGCCCCGCAAACGGCAGCCCGCCCGGCAGTCCGCCCGGCAGCCCGCCCGGCAGCCCGCCCGGCAACACCCCCGGCATGCCCCAGCCGCTGCCGCTGCCCACCGCGCCCGCCGCGCCGCCGCCCAGCGGCCCCGCCCGCCCCGGCGACCCGCTGCCCAGGAACGGGCTCGTCAGCGAGTGCGACGGCAGGCTGCCGCCCCACAGCGGCGACTGCGACAGGAACGGCGACGTCAGGTCCACGCCCCCGTACACCCCGACGCCCGGCGGCGGCGGCGGCGGCGCTGCGCCAAACGCCGGACGCACGCCCGGCAGCGGCGGCATCCCCGCCATCCCTCCGCCCATCCCGGGAAGTCCGGGCATCCCGCCCATCCCAGGCATCCCGCCCATCCCCTGCATCCCCGGCAGGCCCGGCATCCCGCCCATCCCGGGCATCCCCGACACCCGCCGCCCGCTGCTGGCCGCCGCCGCAAAGTCCTCCAGCGCAAAGTCCGAGTCGTCCAGCAGCGCCCGCGAGCCCAGGTGCCGCGCCTCGCTCTGGTCGTCCAGGTCGTCGGCGTGGCCGTGGCCGTGGCCGTGGCCGTGGCCGTGGCCGTGGTGGCTGGCGCTGCCCGCGGCCGATGCCGTTGTCGCCATCGTCACTGCCGGCGAGCTCGCGCCCCGCTGCGCCCCGGGCCCGCCCCCGCCGCTCGTGCTGCGCGGGTGCCCGATCGGCGTCGGCCGCGACAGCGACTGCGGCACCACGCTGGGCGACGACATCGGGTCGAACCCGCTGCCGCTGCCGCTGCCACCGCCACCGCCGTTCGATGCCTGCCGCGAGTGCGCTGTCGTCGCTGTCGTCGCCTTGCCGCTGCCGCTGCTCAGGCTGTCGCTGGCGTGCTGCTGGGGCGGCGGCGGCCCGATTGGCGCCGTCATCGGCTGGTCGGGACCCATGTGGTGCCGGAACCCGGGCGGCGGCGCCATCGGCGCAAACCCGCGGCCCAGCCCGTTCATCCCGGGCGGCGGTATCCCTGGCAGGCCCGGCATCATCGGCGACGGGCCGGGTGCCCGAAGGTTGCTGCCCAGCGGCCCAAACTGCGACGACAGGCCCAGCCCCGGCGGCAGGCCCGACGGCGCCGTGCCCAGCGGGTAGTGCATCGCCGAGGGTGGTGGCATTGAGAAGGGTTGCTGCTGCTGCTGCTGCTGCTGCTGCTGCTGCTGCTGCTGCTGGAAGACGTGCTGCAGGGGCGTGCCGGTCGATGCCGACATGGGCGAGGACGTCGCGCCGAAGCCGGGGAAGCCCTGGCCGCCGCCGCCCTGTGTCTGGAAGGCGGCGCTGGCCGGGTTGAAGGCGCTGGCGGTGCTGCTCAGCGGTGTTTTCGCCCGTGCAAACGCGGCACCGCCGCTGCTGGCGCTCATCTGCGACGGCGTCATCGGGTTCGGCGACGCCGCCCGGCTGTGACCGGAGCCTGACATGGACGCCGTGCGCGAGATCGCCTCGCTGTGGCTGCCCGCCACGCTGCCGGTCCCCTGCTGCGACGGCTGCCGCGCCCGCATCGCCAGCGCCGCGTTGGGCAGCGTCGGCGTCGCCACGGCGCCGTGCGGCGGCGGCGACACAAAGCTGCCGTTCAGCGAAGCAGCCTCGCCGCCCAAAGCACCGGCTTGCTGTCCCGAGGGCACACGCCGTGCTGGAGATGGGGTCACCGCAGCCGCAGCCACGCCAGCCGGACGCAGTGTTGGAACGGCTGGTGCCGGCTTGGCTGCGGTTGCCGCTGTTGATGCTGACGATGCCGCCGCCGCCGCCGCTGCCGCCGCCGCTGCCGCCGCCTTCTGCGAGGCCCGGTCCTCCTGCTTGGCCTTCTCGCGCTGCTCGTTGGCGCGGGCGCGCGCCTCCTTCTCGCGCTTGTCGTGCTCCTGCTTCTCGCGCCGCTCGCGGCTCTCGCGCTCGCGCTTCTCCTGCGCCTCCTTCTCGCGCTGCCGTGCCTCGTCCTTGAGCTTCTTCTCGCGCTCCTTGGCCTCGCGCGCCTTGCGCTCCTGCTCCGCCTGCCGCTCCTTCTGCTCGTGTATTCGCCGCTGCCGCTCTGCTTCCTTGCGCAGCCGGTCCTCCTCCTCGGCCTTGCGCTGCGCCTCCTTCTTCTTGCGCTTCTCCTCCGCCTTGCGCCGCTGCTCCTCGAGCCGCTCGGCCTCGGCCGCCCGCCGCGCCTCCTCCTCGGCGATCCGCTCGGCCTCCTTGCGTGCCTTCTCCTCCGCCAGCGCCTGCTTCTTCTGCGCCGCCTTGTCCTTCTTCTTCTGCGCCTCCTTGGCCTTCTTCGCCTTGCGCTGCTCCTTGAGCTTGTCCTCGTCGTCGAGCTCCTCCAGCAGCTTCTGCTGCCGCTCTTTCGCCACCTTTTCTCGGTAGGCGGTTAATACCCGCTGCTCGAACATGCGCGCGGCGAAGATCTGGAACATCTTCCGGCCTTCTTCCATCCGCTGCTCCTCGGTCATGGGATCCTGAGCGGTTAGCATTATTCCCAAGCGGGCAATCAGGAGCAAGGCAACACACCTCCTCATCGTCCTCCTCCTCGTCCTGGCTCTCGTAGTCCTCGTCGTCCTCGTCGTCCGGCCCATAGTCGTCTTCTTCCGAGGGGACGTGGTGGTTGTGGCCGTAGGCGCCGCCGTTCAGGCTCGGCGGGAAGCCGCCCCGGCCGCCGGCCAGGTCTTTGACGTCTTCCTCGCGTGCCATGCGGCGTTCCGCCAGCTTCTCCATGATTTCGATGAATTTTCGGCCGTCGTTTTTGAGCAGATCGTCTGCCACGGTAAGGATGTCGCCTGGGGGGAAAGGAAGTTAGTACTATACGGCCCAGTACGAAGAAGACAACACGAACCTTGCACCTGCAGCGAGCTGCCAAAGTTGAAAAAGTCCGACGCATAGTCGCGGTGCACCTCGTCTGGAGGAATATCCTGCTCGTCGACCTCGCTCTCCTCGTCGCCCGGGATCAGGTTGTTGTCGTCCTCGTCCTCGTCGCCGTACGGCTCGTCGTCGTGCTCGTGCCTGTGGCCATGGCCGTGGCCGTGGCCGTGGCCGTGGTGCCCGTGGTGCCCGTGGTGCCCGTGCTCGTGCTCGTGCTCGTGCTCGTCGTCGTCGTCGTCGCCCGTGTGCTCGACGATGCGGCCCTGCGCAGGTAGATGGCGCGTAAACGCCGACGCCGGGTGCGGTGTGTGCAGCACGCTCGACGGGCCGAAGCGGCCGACGGACGAGAGCAGCGCGGGCGCGCGGCCATTCTGCTGGCCGGCCGGGTCGTTGGCAAACTGCTCGAGCTCCTCATAGTACGCGTCGTACAGGCCCTCGAGCTCCTCCTCGATGGCGGTGCGCTTGCGCCCGCAGAAGTGGCAGCTGCACGTCATCTTCTGCTGCTCCTTCATCTTCTTGAGCACCGTGTCCTTCTCGACCTTGACGAGCGACTTGCGGTCCTCCTCGCTCAGGTCGAGCCAGAACTCCTTGATCCGCTGCCGCTCCTCGCGCGAGTTGGTGTTCCAGATCTTCTCCTTGGACGCGGACGACCGCGACCCCGAAGTCGAACCACCGCCGCCCTGCGCCACGCGCGGCGACGCATAGTGGTCGTGGCCGCCGTGGCCGCGCCCGCCAACCGCACCGTTGGCAGAGCCGGCCCCGGCAGCAGCAGAAGCAGAAGCGCCGTCAGCCGCCGCGTGGTCTTTCTTCTTCTTCTTCTTCTTGGACTTTTTCGACTTGCTGGCCGCCGCCCCCGGTGCTGGGTCGTGGGCGTTGGCCTGGCCGGTCTGGCCGGTGCCCGGATGGTCCGCGGGGTCGGGATACGGGGCATCGGCCTCGTCGGCGCTGTCCGGGATCTCCTCGCGGGCGTCCGGTGCGCGCTGTCCTGGTGGGTGGTTCTCGTCGGGCCCGTGGTTCGCGGCAGCGGAGCCGTTGGTGCCGTTGGTGGTGCCGTTGGCGAGCTGTTCCCCCCGCTCACGGGCGGCTGCCTTGGCCCGGCGCTTCGCCTTCTTGCGGTTCCCCGCTGAAGGCGCGTCGGTTCCCGTGCCCGTGGCGGCGGCTCCGGCAGCAGCGGAGGCAGGCGGTGCGTCCGTCAAGGCGGCAGCCATGGAGGCGTTGCCGCTGTCGGCGGCGGGCGAGGAGGGGAGGCTGGTGGGGTGGGTTCCGGTGGCTGGAGACGACGGCGCCTTGGGCACGGTAAAGAACTTGGAGCCGTCTTTGCTGGTGTACTTTGCGGTGCCCTTGGTGGTCGGCGACGCGGGTGGAGGCGATGCCGAGGATGCCGTGTTGGCGGCAGCGGAAGCAGTGCTTGCGGCGTTGGCGGCGGCCGCTGGAGGCGCGTTCCGGCGGTTGCCTTTCATTCTTGGTCGCTCCTAACGGTGGTTGATCCAGGAAAGACACATGGGGGAAGAGGCAAGACCGTCAAGGGAGACTACCGGGGGAAAAAGTTGGATTCGCAATTTGCAATTCGCAACGCAGGAGATGTGCTTGGGCAGACAAGTCCACGATGCCACAAGCAAGGTGGGAAAGATGATGATATGTTTCTGAAGACAGGGAGATGGAAGTCAGCAAACGCACAAGTCGACCAGAGATGGCGGAGAAACAGGAAGCCAGGCGGGACGGAAATGACGCGCGTGCCGAGAGCCACAATAGACAAGGCCGACGCGGTGGTCGTCCGGTCCGGGGAGCGAGAGAGCGGTTGGGTTGGGGGGGGCGAGGAGGAGGAGATGGAGGATCAACGCACAAAAGGAAAATTCGAGGCAGCGAGCGGCGACGAATGCGACGCGTCGGCCGGCGAGAGAGAAAAAGAACGGATGCAGCAGCAGAGAGCGAAACCGCACAGGCGAAAAAGGGAGCTGACGCGGGCGTTGGGGGGTCGGGATGCCGTGTGGTTGAGGCGTGTGTCGTGGGCGGGAAGGGCAAAAGGCTGAGAGGGACGGGTTGCGGAGTGCGTCGTGCTTTCTTCCCAGTGGTCATTCGGCAATAGGAAGAAATGGCACAGAAAGCGGAGGTCGTGTGGATGTCACTTTGCTATGGCCATGGTGGGGGGCGGGTACCAGCACGGAACAACCTGAGAGCGTTCCAGCCATTTGCGGTCACGTGACAGCATTTTGATTTTTGCGCAAGATATGGCGAGTGGCATTGTCGAGGAGCGTTGCTGCGTTGTGAAGCTCGGGGATAGCTCTGCGTAAAGAGAGGTATAGCGACGAAACATTGCTATAATGTGTGCCAACGAGAGCCGAGTACAATCTACGCCGTGCAGGCGCGCACGTACAATCAACAAGAATCGTCGTGCCTGAGGCAGTCTTCGTGCAGACGGATCTATACAGTGGCTGAAGGAAGAACCAGACAAAGGTCCACGATGCACAAATTCTATGGACAACTCTACCCCGTAGCTGAGCTACACTGGACCACTTGCAAAACCACATTGGGCATGCGCCCGTTGGCTCTGCCCTCGCTTCTCGTGTCTCTCCCGCCCAACGTCACATGAACACCAGGACACGTTTCACGGCTTGGCGAGCATCCCCGACGTTGCATCAGTGTTTGCTGAGAAGACGGCCGGAACGCGAGACGACAGAAGCAGGATCAGGAAAAAATCGACAGAGCAGATCTGTCAGCCAGAGATCCTCCCCGTCACGGCCACCTCCCGAATCAGGCACGTTCTCCGACCGCGGTTTCGTCTGTGCACAGCCTCGCCGCGTTATGCGCGCCCTAGACAAGTGGACAAAAAGAAGAAAAAAGTAGAAAGTAAAAAAAAAAAAAAAAAAAGAAAGAAAAAAAAAGAACGCCGTGTGTCGATCGCGGCCCGTTGGGGTCGCGTTGGGGGTTGCAGACGTCGCCCCGGCCATGACGGCACTACTGCGCTCTGTGCGACATGGCCGACCCGATGCGCCGAATAGGATGGGGCGGAAGACATGCACCAGGTGCTTCAGGCGCTGGGCCCTGACTGTTCCTGCTGTTCTTCAGTGAAAAAAAGCCAAAAAAAAGCTCTCCTCCCCCCCGCTTTCCCGGCTCCTCCCCCCTCTCCCCCCCTAAAAAATACCGCTGCTGCCAACGAGCAGCAGGGCCAATCGAGCCGGCTGCTCCACCGCGCGCGCTCCACTGCCAAGGCTGGCGTGAGGAGCAGCTTAGCTGCTGCAGCGGGCTACAGTGAGCCACCACGCCGTAGACTCTGCTGCAAAGTGCTGCAAAGTACCCCCCAAGCGACAGTGGGGCCGCCATCCTCTCGTCTCTCTCTCTGTCTCCGTCTCTCGCTCGCTTTCCTGCTTTCCCTGGCCTGGTGCATCGAGGCGAGCCACTGTGCTATCCCGACCGACCGTTTTTGCTCGTAATACTTCTGCAGCGCAGCAGCGGCAGCGGCTCCCCCCGTTATGTAATCCCCCATCCGCCTCTTCCTTCATCTCCGTCTCGTCTCGTCCTTTTCTTCTTCTCTTCTCCCGCGTTTCTCTCGCGCCTTCTTGTTTCACCCCCATCCATCGTCTGCCAGACGTCGCAGCACCTCCCCACTCGGCCGTCCCGTCCTGCCTCGCCTTATCTCGACACACCCCCTATCGACTTACGGACGGTACTTCGCCTCGCCGACTGGCCACCCCCCTCATCCTTCGCTCTCTTGCTCTCTCTCTCTCTCTCTCTCTCTCTCTCTTCTTCGACAACATCTGTGACGACAGCGTCCTCGTTGCCCGTTCCGATTCAGCGTTCACCCCCGTCATCGACAACAAAAGCGCTTCGCCGCATCATCGAAGCCCTCCCTCCTCCCATCGTCCTTCGCCCTCTCCATCGTCGCTCGCTGCTGTGGCTTCCGGCCGCGGCACCCCCCGTCTGCATCTCCAATGGCGAGCCCGGCCGCGGGGGATGTGATCCGCAGGTGAGACGTCCTGTTTGCGTCTTTTTTCTCGGGCGACTTGGGGTCTTCAATTGTGAGGGCTTGTCTCGAATCCCAGTGTGCTGACGTCCTATAGGAAGCTCGTCATCATTGGCGACGGTGCCTGCGGCAAGACCAGTCTGCTCAGCGTGTTCACCCTGGGCTACTTTCCTACAGTACGTTGTCCTCCTTTCCCCTGATTGGTTATCTCTAGTCTCTAACACGTCCCAACAGCATTATGTATGTCTACCGCGAACCACACCCCCTGGACGATCCGCCCACGATCGTCGTATACTGACCTACTGCCCCAGATTCCTACCGTCTTCGAAAACTACGTGACCGACTGCCGGGTGGAGGGCCGCAATGTCCAGCTGGCGCTGTGGGACACGGCCGGCCAGGAGGACTACGAGCGATTACGACCACTAGCCTACGCAAAGGCCCACGTCATCCTGATCGGCTTTGCGGTGGAAACGCCCGACTCGCTCGACAACGTCAAGCACAAGGTGCGTCCCTGGTGCCTGTGCCTGGTTTGGCGACTGGTCTAGACTGACACCTACAGTGGATTGAGGAAGCAACCGAGCGGTGTCCCGGCGTGCCGATTATCCTGGTCGGCTTAAAAAAGGACCTGCGCGAGGATCCGCTGGCCATCGAGGCCATGCGGCGGCGCAGCCAGCGCTTCGTCACCAAGCACGAGGGCGAGATGGTGGCCAAGGAGATTGGCGCGCGGAAATACCTCGAGTGCTCCAGCCTGTCGGGCGAGGGCGTCGACGACGTGTTCGAGGCGGCCACGCGCGCGGCGCTGCTGACCTTTGACAAGGGCGAGGGCGGCGGCTGCTGCGTGATCTTATAGTGCCGGGGCCTGGCGCGGGAAACGGCTGTTTCCCATCTACACGCTCTCTCGTTGAGCCCTGACTTCTTTCTTCTCCCCCCCCCACCCCAGACGATCCTTTCTCTCTATTCTTTCTTTAATTCTGTCTCTCCGTTTCTTTTGTTTGGCCCCCCCCCCTTGCACTGGGCTTGTTTTTTGGTTTGCCAAAAGTTGGTGTGTCTGGCCGGAGAAGGACGGCGGGTTGCTTTCCTCGGTTGCCGTCCTTTGACGAGAGCGTTCTCTACTATTTGAATTGACACGACATGCATTCTATGTTGGGATGGTTCCATATTCGTACAGACTCTACCCGTTTTTCATCTTCTTGTTTCCGTATCCTGCGTCGTCCGCCTGCCCGCCCACCTCTCACCGCTGCCACTCGTGGTTCCACGGCGTGTGTCCCGGCGTGTCCGTCTGCGGCCGCGCGTACTCGATCGGCACGCCGCCGTGCTGCCACACGCCCTTCTTCTCCATCGCCACGCGGAACAGGTACCCCTCCGGCTGCAGCCCGGGCCCCCGCGCCAGCCGCAGCTCCTCGCACGCGCCGCGCATGCTCTGGTACTGCTGCATCAGCTCGCGCTCGCGGGCGGCGCGCGCCTGCCGGCGGAACAGCAGCCACGCGCGGTGGATGGTCCAGTGGCGCAGATAGCGGTTGCGGGCCATGCGCAGCGGCGGCGCGACAAACTTGGTCTTGTAGAGGGCGCGGTCCAGCACGCGGATCTTGGGGTCGGCGTCCGCCATGCGGCGGCTGCGGCGGCTGCCCTTCTTGCCGCTCTTTTGCTGCTGGGCGGGGACGGCGCCGGGGCGGCCGCCGCGCGGCGGGGGCGGTGCATGAACGGCAACAGACGTCGAGAAGGGCTGCGCCGCCGGACGCAGCAGGGCCTGCTGGGGCGTGAGACGGGCCGTGACCGAGGCCAGCAGGCGGCCGGGGAGGGCGGCCAGCACGCCGCGGGCGGCGCCCAGCGGGAGAATGGGCGCCATGCAAAAAAAAGAAGAGTCTGTGTAGGAGGAGAGTGCTGGAAGGACTCGGTCGTCGTCGTCGTCAGGTCGCCGTCGTCTTGTCGTCGTCGTGGTGCTGGATGCAAAAAGAAAGCTGCTCGGTCGTCGGACAGGAAAATTTGGTGATTCGCTCCTGGGGGGTCGTTTTGTGGGTCCGTCGACATCGATGCCAACCGCCCTTGCAGCGACTGTTTGGCGAGTTGGCAAGGCTGGCACTGCTGAAGAGAGGAGTGTTCTTCTGGGCGTGTGTTCTTGTCTATTGATTTGGTCCTTGTCCGTAAAGAGAAGCACATCGACTGCGACAGTCCTGCCCTTGCCGTCGCCCTGCCACGTAATGCCTCGCACTGTGTCACGTGCACCCGGAGATCGATCGAAACGCCACAACGTCCGACAAAGGAGAGGGAGACAAATAAATCCCTGGCGAGATTCCATCAACGGGGGGAGCGTCGGTCCCTTGCATTGCGATTGCTGAACCCGGAGCGACGACCATCCATCCGAGACACCATCGCCAAACGCTTCTTTCGCCGAGTTGTTCAACACCATACTTGGCTCTGCTCGTCGTGGACGACGTCATCAGACAGCTCGCGTGCCTTGCTTTCCGCCCATCCCGACCATCCTCTCTCCCTCGATCGGTTGGGCGTTTTGGCACCCTTCCCTCCCCCCCCGGGTCTGCGACGACCATGTCTTGGGAACTGACTCAGCGCCGCATTATTCGGACGATCAACAGCCGATTTGTTTACGGCCGCATTGTGTGTTTCTCCTGCATTCCCCTGCCGTCTTCCATCTAACGAAGGAAAAAAAAAGCCTCTGGTGCACGCCGTCATCTTCCTCATCCAAATGGCCATTGTGGCACGTCTATCTAGCCGGTTCAATGCCTACTACGAAGACCGGCCATGTGCGTTCCTCTTTACCCCGTCTTGTCTTGTCTGATATCCCACGCTGACCCCCCCCCCAGTGCTCACCATGATGGTGACCAACACGGTGCTCGGCGGCATCGCCGACACGGTGGCCCAGACAATCTCGTCGGTGCGGGCGGCGCGCGCGTCGCGCAAGGCCAGCGTCAGCAGCGTCGAGAGCGGCATCGGGCTCGACGGCGGCAGCGTCGTCAGCGCCGCCAGCAGCCGCAGCACGAGCCCGTTTGACCTGCCGCCGCTGAACCGGTTCGACAACGGGAGCGGCCGCGTCGACGACCTGCTGGCGCTGGAGGACCAGGGCGACCGCGACCGCAAGAACAGCGCCAACTCCACCACCAGTGCCGTCGACCGCGGCATGCCGCCCAGCAGCCCGCTCGCGCGGCCGCCGCGGCCGCCGCCGTTCGACTTTGAGCGGCTGACGCGCTTCATGGCGTACGGCTTCTTCATGGCGCCGATCCAGTTCAAGTGGTTCGGCTTCCTGTCGCGGGCGTTCCCCATCACCAAGACGAGCGCGCTGGGCCCGGCCTTCAAGCGCGTCGTGTTCGACCAGCTGGTGTTTGCGCCGCTGGGCATCGCCTGGTTCTTCACCGTCATGACCGTGACCGAGGGCGGCGGGCGGCGGGCGGTCGAGACCAAGCTGCGCGACATGTTTGTGCCGACGCTCAAGGCCAACTTTCTCATCTGGCCGGCGGTGCAGATGATCAACTTTCGGCTGATGCCGGTGCAGTTCCAGCTGGTGGGTTCTCTATTTCTCTCTCTCTCTCTCTCTCTCTCTCTCCCTGTTAACAGATCATGCTGACCTTCAGCCCTTCGTCTCGACCGTCGGCATCGCGTGGACGGCGTATCTGTCACTGACCAACGCGGCCGAGGACGTGCAGCAGGTGCGGATGGGCATCCCGGATGCGCCGTCGATTCGGTTGGAGTGATGGATTTTCTTTCCTTTTGCATTGGCCTTTGTGGCCACGGCTTGGCTATGGTGTTACGGTTATGGATTCTAGAAAGCAATAAATGACACTGAAACGATCCCTCGATCTTTGACGCTGTTGCCACTGTCTTCTGACGCATGGGCTGGAGGGGGAAGCTGTCCTGCAGTCCCGGAAACCATCGGGACAACAACATTGAATACGCACTCTGCCGCGGTAAAGACTGCATATCATGCACTTCCCCTGCCATATCAACGTAGCCCAAATCGAAACACAATGCGCCGAAAACCGGGTGCACCACCGGTTGTTGTCGTCGGTGGTGGAATGACTGGTCACCTGATCGTCGCTGGCCAAAAAGTGCGGGGATGGGGCTGCCAAGCTACAAAGAGAGCAAGAGCCCCTCCAAGCGCAAATTCAACAGATGAGCTGTTTTCGCCGACAGCTTCGTTTTTTCTGCCACGCTTTTCGCCTTCCATCCCAGAACTTCACCCAAGCTCATCTACGACCGCCCACCATGTCTCTCTCCAACAAGCTCTCGATCGAGGACGTCGACCTCAAGGACAAGCGCGTCCTGATCCGCGTCGACTTCAACGTCCCCCTCGACGCCGACAAGAAGGTCACCAACACCCAGCGCATCGCCGGCGCCGTGCCCACCATCAAGTATGCTCTCGACCACGGCGCCAAGACGGTCGTGCTCATGTCCCACCTCGGCCGCCCCGACGGCCGCCCTAACCCCAAGTACAGCCTGGCGCCCGTCGTGCCCGAGCTCGAGAAGCTGCTGGGCGGCACCAAGGTGACCATGGCGCCCGACAGCGTCGGCCCGGAGGTCGAGAAGATTGTGGCCGATGCCGCGCCCGGCGCCGTCATCCTGCTGGAGAACCTGCGCTTCCACATTGAGGAGGAGGGCAAGGGCGTCGACGCCGACGGCAAGAAGATCAAGGCCGACGCCGCCGCCGTCGAGGCCTTCCGCCAGGGCCTGACCAAGCTGGGCGACGTCTACGTCAACGACGCCTTTGGCACCGCCCACCGCGCGCACTCGTCCATGGTCGGCGTCGAGCTGCCGCAGAAGGCGGCCGGCTTCCTCATGAAGAAGGAGCTCGACTACTTTGCCAAGGCGCTCGAGAACCCCAAGCGGCCCTTCCTGGCCATCCTGGGCGGCGCCAAGGTCTCGGACAAGATCCAGCTGGTCAACAACCTGCTCGACAAGGTCAACACGCTCATTGTGTGCGGCGGCATGGCCTTTACCTTTAAGAAGACGCTCTACAACGTGCCCATTGGCAACTCGCTCTTTGACGAGGCCGGCAGCAAGACGGTGCAGGAGCTGGTCGACAAGGCCAAGAAGAACAACGTCAAGCTCGTCCTGCCCGTCGACTACGTCACCGCCGACAAGTTCGCGCCCGACGCCGCCACCGGCACCGCCACCGACAAGGACGGCATCCCCGACGGCTGGATGGGCCTCGACTGCGGGCCCGAGAGCGCCAAGCTGTTCGCCGCCGCCATTGACGAGAGCGAGACGATTCTGTGGAACGGCCCGGCCGGCGTCTTTGAGTTTGACAAGTTTGCCAACGGCACCAAGGCCACGCTCGACGCCGCCGTGGCTGCCGCCCAAAAGGGCAAGATTGTCATCATCGGCGGCGGCGACACCGCCACCGTCGCCGCCAAGTACGGCGCCGAGAGCAAGCTCAGCCACGTGTCCACCGGCGGCGGTGCCAGCCTGGAGCTGCTCGAGGGCAAGGCGCTGCCGGGCGTGGTCGCGCTGAGCACCAAGTAGGGGGCGTGATGGGGACACGGTGAGATGTGATTCGCGATTCGCAAGACGCATACAAGACGCATAGAATCAATTTGACTCGCTGTAAAGTAGACCGTTCTGCCCATTCCTGCGTGACCGTTCCTCCTACCGCCGCTTGGCGGCCTCGACCTTTTTGAGCTCCTCCCTGGACGCGTTAGCAAAATCCCATGGATGATACGATTTGTGTTCCGTCGTCACGCACTTTAGCTGCGCCGAAAAGTCGTCCGACGTGTCGTCGTCGTCCCACGACTCGTCCCAGAGATGCTTCGTTGCGCCGTCGCCCGCCGCCGCCTCTGTGTACTCGACGCCCCAGTCTGCTTGTCAGCGTGTTCGCTCGAGTGTCTTGTGCACCGCTGCCCTCCGCCACCTACCATCCACCGGAAAGTCCTCAAACTCGTCGTCCTCGCCGAGCGCCACCGCCTTGGGCACCGCCGCATCGGGCTTCGCCTCGGCCGCTGCTGGAGCGGCCGCCTTGTCCTTTGTCGCGCTGGAAGCCATCGTGGTGGGTGGTGTGTGTGTGTGTGTGTGTGTTGTGGTGTTCGTTGTCGTGTTTCTTTCTGCGTTCGTTGTTCGCTTCAGGCAGAAGAAGCAACGACGCCAGCCAGCGCCCCACGCAAAGCTTCCAGGGCCCCAACTGCCTTCACCGCCTTCCGGATTCGGCGCCTGTCTTTGCCTGCCCCCACCTGCCGCCGCTTCTGCCCGCTTTCGCCTTCCAAGACAGACAGAATCAACGCGAAAGTCCGACACCGTTTTGCTGCCACCGGCACGCGTCTTTTTAGGAAGGTGGCCGTCTCCCCTCCCCCCATTGTCTGCGTCGCTGATTCCTGCGGCCAGAAATTGGCGGGACTCGGCCAGATCGCGCCACAGGCACAGGCCGATACGTCATGCAGGTGCGGGTGCTTGCCGAAACCGGCAGAATAGAATGGCTGATCGTTGCCTCCACGGGGTGCCTGCCGCGCTCTTGGCAGGAACCGACCGGTGCACTTGCCCGTCCTGCCATTGATGCGTTTCCACCTTTGTAGCAGTCCGCTCTGCGAACCAGCCAACGCCGGAAGGAACGGCTGGCCGTGTTCACCAGAAGCGGCAGTAAGCAAGCTAGGTAGTATTTTGCAAGCTAAGATATAGAGGCCCAGCCCCACTGCTCTGTGCTCCAAACGGGGTAGGATTAGGCTTCCCTTCCTTTTTCTCCTCCCCTCTTCTCTGCTCGACCTCGTTTCTCGATCCGTGTCCGTTGTCGTCGTCCGTCTGGCTTGTTTCTTGGAGATCTCGTCTTTGGGTTTTTTTTGGTTCTGTTCGCGGGGCAGCCCAACTCTGTCAATCGCGCTCGCTGCTGCCCTTGGCGTTCGTCCGCCGTCTTATTGGTTCCTTTTTTTTGTTTTGTTCTTTTTTCCTTTTTTTCCCAGCCTCCCCCTGTCGAGTTGCCCATGTCGTCGCTACGCTCTTGGTTCCGGGGGCCGGCCGCCGCGCCGTCTGCCGCCGCCAGCACGGGGACCAGCACCAGCCCGAGCCCGGCACTGACGCCCTCCGCGTCCACGTCGACCACCGGCCTGTCTGGCCCTGCCGGACAAAGCTCGGCCTCATCACCATCCGCCTGGGATCGCGAGGTCGTCGCCCTCGTCGACGCCATGGAGGCCACCAGCCTGATCCTCAACGACGACATTGACACGGCCGAGGCCCGGCTGCGCGCCCGCACCGCCACGTCGTCCTTCCACATGCTGGGCCTCGGCGTCGCCACATTCATGCGCTCCGTCCTGGGCTTCGAGAAGGACACCATTGCCGAGGCGGCCAAGCGGTTGACCGACTGCGAGACCCAGGCCGCGGCCGACCAGAAAAAGGCCCAGCGCGAGCCGGCCGGAAAGGGCGTCCAGATCTATGAGCCCGGCACCGAGTACGCCCTCGTGCACGCCGAGGCCCAGATGCTGCAAGCCGTGCTGGCCGTGCTGCACGAGAGCTTGACCGACGCAGTGCGCGGCTTCTACAAGTTGCGCAAGGCGTTTATCACCTTGAACGGCATCATGGAGCAGGACGATGCCATTATGCGCCGGCACGGGCGGCTACCCTTGGCCGTGGCGGGCGGTGGCCGGCCCTTATCCCTTTCTAGCGAACAGATGCCCGGCACATTTGACAGCACCGAGTTTGCCGACCTTCAGATTGATGCAGATGCGCCGAGGGAAATAGAACCGTCTGACACCCCGTCGCCACGGCCCGCAAGCTCGAAAAGCAGCATCGTTCTGGAAAAGGTGGCAACTACGACAAAAGAGGCGACAGCGTCTACCGTCAGTCTCGCATCTCTGTCCCCAGCAAAAAAATCGGCGGAACCGGCGTCCGACACCGAGTTCCTCACGAACCAGGTCGACATATTCGTGCACTCAGGGGCCAGCATGTGTTTTGGCATCATGCTGCTGATCATCTCCATGGTGCCTCCCGCCTTCTCGCGCCTGCTGTCCATCGTCGGTTTCAAGGGTGACGGCGACCGTGGTCTGCGCATGCTTTGGAACAGCACCCAGTTCTCCAACATCAACGGCGGCATGGCCGGCCTCGTGCTCCTGGCCTACTACAACGGGTTGGTGGGCACATCGGATATTGTGCCGTGCGCCAACGACATCGCGCGACTGGCCGGCTCGGACGAGATTGTGGGCTACCCCAAGGCACGGCTGGAGGCTCTGCTGGCGCATATGTGCACGCTGTACCCGGATAGTGCGTTGTGGAAGCTCGAGGAGGCGCGCATGCTCGGGGCGAACCGGCGGCCGCGCGAGGCGGTGGCGCTGCTGCTGGAGACGCCGGTGGGCCGTATCAGGCAGGTCACGGCGCTGATCAAGTTCCAGCTAGGGCTGGAGGCCATGGGCACGCTGGACTGGCCGCTGATGCGGGACTCGTTCCTCAAGTGCATTGAGCTGAACGACTGGTCGCACGCGCTGTACTACTATAGCGCGGGTTGCGCCGAGCTGGAGCTATATCGGACCGCCTTCCACGAGGCGGTGGCTTTGCCAAAGGGGAGCGACGAGCAGCGGACGGCCGCAGCACGCGCCGACAAGCACCGGACAGCTGCTGAGTCCCTGCTGCGCAAGGCACCACCTGCGGCAGGCAAGAAGAAGTTTATGGCGCGACAGATGCCGTTTGACGTGCTCGTGCTGCGCAAGTTGGCGCGGTGGGAGGAGCGTGCCAAAGCACAGGGCGTGTCTCTGGCCGACGCCATCATCGGCAGTCCAGCACAGGAGATGAACTATTTCTGGGTCGGCTCCAAGCATATGTCGCCCGACCTGCTGGAGGAAGCACTGGCTTGTCTGGAGCCGGCGCGCTGCCGCACGGCGCAGTCAGACAAGAAAGCGACGACGTCCCCGGTTGACGACACGCTGGATGAAATGGCGGCCGACAGTTTGGTCCGGGCTTCGCTGCTGCGGGCGCTGGGCCGGCTGGACGAGGCGCGGACGGTGCTAGAAAAGAAGGTGCTTGTGCACGACCGGGCACTCTTCAAGGGCACGAACAAGATGGACTACGTGCTCCCATCGGCACACTACGAAGCAGCCGTGATCTGCTGGGAGGAGGCATGCAACCCAGCCGAGCACGCGCCATCGATCGACGCCGACGACGCCGCTGCAGTTGAGGCATTTCGGCGGAAAAAGACAGATGCATGCCAGACGCACCTCGAGACGGCGGCCAAGTGGGAGGCATACGTGCTGGATGCTCGCATTGGCCGGCGCGTGCAGACAGGACTGGACACGGTGCAGTGGCTAAAGACGAAGAAGAGCTGGGCGTAGGCTGCCGATTCACGGCCCCCCCCGCCTCCTCGCCTCCCCCTTGTCATGCGACCTGGCCCTGCCGTCGTGACACAACAACGCTTTTTGTCGGTGCCGGGGCCTGTCGTGACGCCAGTCGGCGTTTTGGTTGGCCGTCTGCAGCGGTGGCCAGGCTGTGTAGCGACGCGCTGTGTCTGTCACCAACCGCAGCCGAACAGGCCGAACACAAGGCTATAAAAGGTGCTCACCTGGGTACGATCTCTTGTCTTTCTCTTCTCCCATCTGGGCTGAGCCATTCGCAGCACGTTTTGAACCAATCTCGACCTGCATCTGATCGGCGTGTTTTACTTGTTTATTCGACCAACTGCCATGGCGGCCTGCTCTTTCGTCGGCACCCCCGACCTGTACGGGGTTGGCATCCGCACGGGCTTCTACGTGCTCTGGTTCGGCCTGGTGATCGTCGCCTGGCTTGCACCGCATGAGGTGGCTGCCTTGCGCCGCCTTCTCCTGCTCTACAGTCTGGCCATCTTTCTGGCCGTGGTCGTGGCCGCATCGACAACCGGCGCCAGTCCTCTGCGCCCAGAAGAGACGTACCTGGGACTGCTGCTTGCGGCCGGATCCGACTACTACGCGCTGCTGCCGCTCTACATCTGGCGACTGATTACTGGCTGCAGCCCATACTGGGACCCGGCGCGGTGGCCGCGGGTGCCGGCAGCGGGCCACGCGGCACGTCTGCTGCACGGGATGTTGGTGCTGGCGATGGCGGTGTTTCAGCTCTGGTTCTGGGCGGACGGCGTGCATCGGGAGGCCATGACAGAGGAAGACTACTGCCGACTGTACGGGTTCTTTCTCGCCCGTGTACCGCTGCAGGACGGTCTCTTTGTCGCGGGAAACATGGTGCTGGCGCTGCTGGTGCTGCTCGGGGGCGCAGTGCGTGTGGCAGTGGGACTGGACCTGGCACGGCCGCCGCGCTGGTTGCGCAAGAAGCGACGACGGGCTGCGCGGCGCGGGGTTAGCGATGCACGGCAGAGCGGTCTGGCGCTGCTGGACGGGGTGGTGCGTGCAGGCACGGCGGCGGTGTTGGTGGCGGCGGTGGAACTGACGATTGCCTGGAACGGCATCACGGGCGTGGGCGATGCCGGGACGGCGGCGCAGCTGGTGCCGCTGGTGGTGGCCGCCGGGCTGGTGGCACGGGCGCTGTGGGTGGCGGGAAGTGCGGGCAGCGGCAGCGTGGGCTCGACCAGCGACGAGGACGATGGACGACAGAGCGGCAGCGACGGCGAGGGAGAGCGACAGCGCCGCAGAGAACGAGGTCACCGGGAAGGGTCACGGAGATGAGTTGTAGCCAGGGACTGGAAACAAGAGAGGTCCTGGGCGAGTCATACGATCGATCATTATGTGGAAAAAGAGCACATCCTGAAAACAATGCATTGTCTACCACGCACGAGAACAAAGAGGCGAACAGGACACAAGACATCTACTGGCTGCCGCGGCCGGCACCGCCAGCACCGCCCATCATATTGCGAGCGCTGTGGGTTAGCAAGGAACCGAAAAAAAAAAAAAAAGTCCGGGTTGACTTACAGATCCGCGATGCTCGGGTCGGACATGAGGGCGGACAGGTCGGGCATGCCGCCGCCGCCGCCGCCGCCGCCGAACTGGTTGGCCATCTCGCGCAGGCGCGGGTTGTTCATCAGGTTGGCCATCATGTCCGGGTTGCTCATGAGGTTCTGGGCCATGGACGCGAACATGGGGTTGCTCATGATGGCCCCGAGGTCGGGCATGCCGCCGCCGCCGAGGCCGGCAAAGGGGTTGCCTCCGGCGCCGCCAGCGGCCGAGCCGGCACCCGGGTCCGCCGCCCGCGCCACCGCGTCGCCGTCGAGCTCCTCGGCGCGGCGCTTGGCCGTCTCGTAGCCCTTGCGCATGGCCTCGCTGCCGCCGTTGCCCTCGTGCGCGATGCCCTGCTCGTACGCGGCCATGGCGCCCTTGGCGTCGCCCAGCGCAAACTTGGCCAGCCCCAGCCGGCTCCAGGCCTTGGTGTAGGCCGGGTCCAGCGCGACGGCCGCCTCGGCGTCGGCCCGCGCCTTGGCGTGCTCCTTGGCCGCGCTGTACGCGGCCGCCCGGTTCGACAGGTACACCGCGTTCGCCGGCACCTTGGCCAGCGCCTGCGTGTACAGGTCGATGGCCGCGGCGTAGTCCTTCTGGGCCATGGCCGCGTTGCCGCGCGACTTGAGCGCGTCGGCCTCCTTTTTCGTCTCGGGGGAGGGTTCCGTTGCCGGGGTCGAGGTGGAGGCAGATGCCGATGCGGAGGCAGCGCCGGAAGACGACGACGACGATGCCGCCGCCGCCGCCGTCCCCTTCAGCTTCTCGTACACCCCGTAGATCTTGAGCAGCCCCTGGTCGCCCACGGCCGCGGCCACGGCCGCCTTGTCGGCCGGGTCGACGTGGAAGGACTCGGCAATGCAGTTGACGGCGACCTCGAGCGAGTCGCGCTCGTCGGCCGACACGGTGCCGTCGGCCGTCGCCGTGGTCAGAAAGTCGCAGATGGCCAGCGCCAGGCGCTGCTGGGTCGTTTGCTGTGCCATGGTCTGTGTGGGTGGTGTTTTTGAGGGAAGAAGAGAAGAGAAGAAGACGTCGCAGCGATTCGGAGGCGAGGGGTCGTGGCCTTTCTGCCGCTGCTTCTGTGGGGTTCTGGAATCGCGGTCACGTGATCGTTATTGCCTTTCATTTGCATGTCTGCCTAATATTAAGTCCTCCTACATAAAGTGGCGATTACAGCCTCCCCCCCTGCAGCGCATACACGGCACTGCCGCTGCCCGGCTGGCTGACGACGACGGCGGCGGCGCGCTGGGCGGGCGTCAGGTCGGGCCGCTGGGCGTAGTACTCGGCGTCCCAGGCGGCGCGCACGGCGGCGACGGCGGCGACGGGCACGAGGTGGACGGTGCAGCCGCCCCAGCCGGCGCCGGTCAGGCGGCTGCCGACGGCGCCGGCGCGGCGGGCAATGGCGCACAGCTGGTCGAGCTCGGGCGCGCTGCAGGCGTAGAGGTCGCGGCACGAGGCCTGGGACGCGTCGAGCACGGCGCCGAGGGCGGCGGGGGTGCAGTTCTGCGGGGGCCCGCGCAGCAGCGCGACAAACTCGCGCACGCGCAGCGCCTCGCCCAGCACGTGCTGCGCGCGCTGGCGCAGCAGGAAGCGCTCGGCGCGCACGGGGAACGCGGCCGTGTAGCGGGCGTGCAGGGCGTCGGGGTCGAGGCCGAGCACGGCGGCGACGTCGGCGCGGGTGTAGCCGTCGGCCTGGGTCAGGGTGGCGTCGACGAGGGCGAGCAGCTGGCGCAGGGCGGCCGTGTCGTCGTCGCGCGGCAGCGTGCCGCGGGCCTGCAGCGCGTCCTGGACGGTGCGCAGGCTGACGCCGAGGGGCGACGCGTCGCGGGGGAGGGGGGCCGGCGCCTGCTCGCCCTTGGTCACTGCCGCATAGACGTACGCGGCCGCCAGCGCACACTCGACGACGCGCAGGTTGTAGTGGATGGGCCCCGTGACGAACTTGTCGGCGGCGACAAAGGACTGGGCCACGACAAAGCACACGGCCGGGTCCGTGGGCGGGAAGAAGACGGGGGCGGCGGCCAGCGCGGGCGCAAAGTCGATCAGCAGCGCGGCGCCGCGCTCGGCAAACACCGACGCCGCCTGGTCCATGCCGCCCGAGTTGACGCCGACGTGGCGCTCGCTGACCATGGCCAGCTCGGTCAGGGCCGTCTTGTCGATGGCCAGGTCGGCCAGCGGGCCCTGGTGGTGCGCCGCCAGCACGGCCAGCGCGCTCGCGCTCGTAAACGCGGCGCTCGAGCTCAGCCCGCCGCCGACCGGCACGCTGCCGTCCATGAGCACCTGCAGGCTGACGGGGCCGGCAAAGCCCGCTTTCCCTTGCAGGCTCTCCAGCGCGCCGCGCAGCCCGCTCTTGAAGTAGTTGGTCCACTCGTGCACGCTGGCGTCGATGGGCACGGGGCCGGCGCGCGGCAGCACGATGGTGCGCGCCGGGAACTTGTCGTCGCGCACATTGGCAATCTCGACCGTATAGGTGTCGGCCACCGCCGCCGCCGCCACGTCCGCGTCGTCGTCGGCCACCGGCCGCACCGCCACGGCCACCAGACAGTCGGCCGTGATGGCCATGGGCAGCACGCTGTACAGCGAGTAGTCGATGTGCTCGCCGATCACGTTGACGCGGCCTGGGCTGCGCGCCACAAAGTCGGCCGGGCGGCCGTAGCGCGCGGCAAAGGCAGCAAGAAGCTGCTGCCAGCGCGCCGTCTGCTCGGCGACGGCGTCGTCGGGGTAGATGGCGCCGAGCGCGCGGACCACGGGGACGGTGGAGGGCATGTCGGCAGAGTGTCGTCAGAGTGTCGTCAGTGTCGTCAGCGTTCGTCGGCGTTCGTCAGAGGGTCCTTGAAGGATCGTGGACAGAGGAGAGAGTCGCAGGTCCTGCCCCCGACACCGCGTCATGCCATCGACGTCGTCTTCGGCCGCCTGTCGGCGTATTTCTGTGCCGTGCTCCACTTGATGCGGGGAGAGGCAGGTACGGAGTACGAGTACCTCGCGAGGGGGAAGGCACGATTCTCGGCCCGGAGTATCGCTAATCCGGCCGGTGTACTTGGAAACTTCTGGACGCTGAGCCGCACCTGCCTCGTCACTCTCCTTCGTTTCTTCTTTTCGTTTTTTCTCGTTTTTTTCCGTTTTTTCTTGCTTCTTCGCTTGCTTCTTCGTCTTTTCCATCGTTCTTCATCCTCCCGCCACCCATGTCCTACACTACCTACGGCCAGCAGGGCCTCGACGCCGTCAAGGCCAAGCAGTGGCCCCAGGCCATCGACCTGCTGTCCCGCGGGCTCGCCGCCGGCACCGCCCCGCCCCAGTGGCTGCTCGGCCGTGCCCACGCCTACCAGGAGACCGGCCAGCTCGCCCGTGCCCTCGCCGACGCCGAGCGCGCCTACCTGTCCGCCCTCGCCCGCCAGCACCCCAAGAAGCGCGAGCAGCTGTTCGCCGCCCAGTACCGCCGCGCCGTCGTGCTCGGCCACCTGCGCCGCTACGCCGATGCCGACGCCTGCTGTGTCTGGGCCCTGCAGCTGATCGAGGGCAAGAACTTCCACCGCGAGGTCGACGACGTCGCCACCCACGTCGACGCCGCCGGCCGCTACCTGGCCACGCCCGCCGAGGCCACCGCCGCCACCGCCAACATGCCGCGCGACAAGAACAACTCCGGCGCCATGGGCGGCACCGGCGTCAAGGGCCTGCCCGAGTGGGCACAGGCCTACACCATGCGCACCGTCATGCTGCGCGCCATGCAGGCCCTGCCGCCGGACGACCCGGGCCGCAAGATCACCGTCAAGCGTGTGCCGGACCCGCCGGCAGAAGAAGACGTCGACACAGCAGCGACGACGACGCCGCAGGCACCAACGAAAGACGAGGCAAAACCAACAGCCTCTGCCGCGGCAGCCCCAACATCCCAGCCCGCACCGCCCAAGAAACTGCGCGTCGACTTTTACCAGACCCCCGACACCGTCAGCCTGTCGCTGTACGCCAAGGGCGTCGACAAGGACAAGATGACACTGGTGGCACAAGACACATCTGTAGGTGGCTCCCCGAACCTCATTTGCCGTCGTGACCTTCCTTTGCTGACGTTGCTAACCCCCCAGATTGACATTACTGGCCTCCCCGAGAACGTGGTCGGCAGCGCGTCCGTGCGTCTGCGGCTCGGCGGCGGCGTCGACACCACCACCCAGGAGCTGCGCGTCACGCCCTACAAGATCGAGCTCAAGTTCAAGAAGCTGCCGGCCGGCGTCAAGTGGGGGGACTGGGGCGAGCAGGACGCGTCGGCTGTGCCCGATGTCCCGCAGGCGGTCCTGCAGGATGTCTCTTCGCATGCTGCGCAGGCCACCGCGGCAGCACCGGCTGCACCAGCTGCCCCGGCCGCCGTGCCCGCATACCCGACGAGCTCGCGCCGCGGGCAGAAGAACTGGGACGCGGTCGTCAGCGGCGAGGACGACGGGCCGGCCGACGGCGACGTCAACGGCTTCTTCAAGCAGCTGTTCGCGTCGAGCACGCCCGAGCAGCAGCGGGCCATGGTCAAGAGCTTTGTCGAGAGCAACGGCACAACGCTGAGCACGGACTGGGAGAGCGTGGCCAAGCAGACGGTCGAGACGAAGCCGCCCGAAGGCGTCGAGGCCAAGAAGTGGTAGGCCGTGGTAGGCCGCCCCCCCCCCCCCCCCGAACTCATGACGCTATGAACTGTTTAATTCGTCTTTTGTTGCTTTTCTCTATATGCGTGCGATGCTATGTGATATCATTATAGTGTACAGGTGTCTCGCGTCGGGCGTTTTCAGTCGACGCGCGCCTTGCCGTTGTCGAGCGACGTCTTGCCGTTGGCCAGGCTGGGCCGGGCGGCGGGCTCGGGCTTGCCGTCGGCCGGGTCGAGGGCGACGACGCGCATGTCGAGGCGGACGCGGAAGTGCTTGCCGCGCCAGGTGACGGTGGTGCCGAGCAGCACGGCCCACATCCAGATGGGCAGGGCGAGGACCTCGCGGCCGATCCAGGCACGCAGGAACTCGGCGAGCGAGCGCTGGGGGAGGTGGCGGGTGTTGTCGTCGGCGTCGTCGTCATCGTCCGCGGCGTCGGCAACGGAAACAAGGAGGCCGTCCGCGTCCCGGCCGGCCGCCCGCCGCCCCCGGGCAAACGCCGGCGTGGCGGCGTCGACAGCGACGCTCTGGCAGCGCAGCAGGAACCGATGCAGGCAGAAGTCGACGGCGGCCCAGAGCACGACGCCCGTGGCCCAGCAGCGGGCAAAGGCGGCGGGCGCCCAGCCGCCCGGGCGGCGCAGCACGGTCCAGGCAAAGGCCATGTACGCGCACCACAGCAGCGACTCGATGCCGGGCTCGACCAGCGTGGCCAGCAGCACGGTCCACTTGCGCACGCGCAGCCAGCGCATGCGGCGCGACGCGTACGCGGCCACCGACACGCCCTGCATCGGCTGCAGCGCGGGGTCGCCGGCGACGAGGCGGTGGTTGCCGAGGGGGGCTGCTGTTGCTGCCGTGCCGTCTTGGCTGAGAACCGAGACCGGCGTCCGCCACAGCAGCTCGCCGATCAGGTGGTCCTCGCAGATGTAGGCCGAAAAAAAGTCGACGCCGCGGCCGCGCGCGCCGTCGCCGTGGCGCAGCACCGTGGGGTTGCGCGCCGCGTCGGTGGCGCGGTCCAGGTGCGCCTTGCGGAACATGTTGCTCTTGCCGACGATGCACGGCGCGACGCCGATGGTGTTGATGGCGCTGTAGAACTTGGCGTGCGACGTGGCCATGAACATCTCGTCGAGGGCGGCGCCGCTGGTGCCGGACGACACGTCCACGACGACCGGCAGCTGGTGCACAAACTTGTACGGCGTCGTGTCGGCGCCGGGCGCCGGGCCGAAGCCGCACAGCGCGTCGACCATGCGGCCGGCGACGCCGGGGGCCACCCAGACGTTGCAGTCGACGATCCAGACGACGGCGTCGTCGCCGTCGCCCCGGGCCTCGCGGTACGCGCGGCTGATGTTGCGGATCTTGGGGTTCGGCCCCAGGTTGCAGGCGTGGCCGGCCGGCCCGTGCAGGACGGGGTCGTCGGCCTCGACGTAGATGCGCGCGTCGACGTCGGGGAAGTCGGCCAGCAGGCGCTCGAGCGTGGGCAGGGCCGGGTCGGCGCGGTCGGCGACGCACAGGTGCACGCTCAGGCGGGCGCGCGGGTACGTCTGGCGGAAGCTGGACGCCAGGCAGGCGTACAGGGCCGTCTCGACGCCCTTGACGGGGCGGATGATGGTGACATGGGGGAGGCGGGCGCGCAGGTCGGGGCGCGACTCGGCGGCGGCGGGCGGCGGCGGGCGGTTGTAGTTGCGGATGCTGGGCAGACGTTAGGAGAGGACAGACGGGAGAGAAGAGAACGGAGAACAGAAGAGAACAGAACAGAGATCACAACGCACAGCTGAAAAACGCCAATCGCCTGCACCGCCAGCACAAAACTGCACCAGCCGCCACACACCACGGCCAGCGCGCGCACAAGGTCCAGCATCGCGAGAGCAGGATTCGCAGCCGGTGCAGTCGGGTCGAGAGTCGCGGTGCCCCTGAGTCCAGCAACGCAGAGGCGGCGTGTCCCGGAGCATCCGGGTCGTGCACCGCTGCAGCTAGATGTTTATTTTCGCCTGCCGGGGCTGACAGTGCGCACAATTCGTACTGTATCTCGGCCGCTGAGGGAGCCCTGCAAATTTTTAGTCCTTATTGGCCCTGATTGCCCCCCGATTGCCCTGTAATGGCATAACCCTGTATTAGGCGCTGATGACCCCCTGTATTATCCCTGCTTCGGCCGAGTTCAGCTCCTTCAGTTCAGCTCAGCCCCAACTCCCCCAGTCCTCAGCCCTACACCCCCCCCAGCTCAGTTCCCCCCATACTTCCGCGCATACATCCCCAACGCCTTCATCGGAAACACGTACCGGTAGTTCGGATACGTAATCATGCACGACTTGTTGAACACGCCCTCGATCGCCTCGCGCGCCCACCCGCCGTCGGCCTGCTGCCGCTCCATCAGCAGCCGGACCCCCCGCTCGATCGGCCCCCGGTCCGCGTACCCGGCCTTCATCAGCCCGATCAGCGCCCACGCCGTCTGCACCACCAGCGACCCCGACGCGTGCTCCACGTACTCCATGCGCTCGCACGCCCGGTAGCTCTCGGACCAGCCGCCGTCGGCCCGCTGCTTGCTCACCAGGAACGCGCACGCCCGCCGCGCCGCCGCGCTCGTCGCGCACGTCTCGCCCACGCTCGCCAGGCTCTCCAGCGCAAACATGGTCGCGTACGTAAAGCACACGCCCCAGCTGCCGTACCAGCTGCCGTCCGCCCGCTGCGCCGTCTTGATCCACCCCACCGCCCGCCGCACAAACGCCTCGATCTCCGCGCCCCGGTACGCCGGCCAGTGCCGGTGGAAGAGCGACAGCGCCGTCACCACCGCCGTCGTGCACTCCGGGTAGTCGTACTCCACCATGATCCGCCCAAACACCTCGGCCGCGTTCAGCTGCTCCAGCCACTCGCCCGCCCGCGGCGGCTCGTACGACGCGCACCCGCCCGTCGCGCTCTGAAAGGTCAGCAGCGTGTCGATCGCGTCAAAGATCCGCTGGTCCTCGATCGGCTGCGGGAACCCGGCCGTCTTCTGCAGCAGAATCACCGACTTGAGCGCCTCCGAGATGCAGTCGCTGACCGCGTAGCCCTGCTGCCGGTTGCTAAACGCCCACCCGCCCTTGCGCCGCTGCCGGTACGCCGCCACCTGGTGCTTGCAGTCCTCGCGGATCTGCTGGTCGTCCAGGAACGCCAGCGCCTTGGTCAGCATCGGCCGCCACCGCGCCTCCGTCTCGAGCCCCGCGTCCAGCACCGCCTGCACCGCAAACGCCGTGTCCCACGTCTGCACCCCGTTCGTGCCGTTGCACAGCAGGCCCTCGTCCTTGACCCAGAGAAACTCGTGCAGCCGCTCGCGGTGCATCCGCACCGAGTGCGCGTCCGGCCCGTCGCGCACGTAGCAGCACACCAGATTGAGCGGGTTGTTGACCGGCGCCAGGTCCGCGTAGTCCGTGTTCTCGTCCTCCATCGCAATCTGCTGCGCCACGCACTGCTCCGCCCACGTCTTGATCCAGTCCGCCCGCAGGTACCGGTTCCACACGTTGACCAGCAGCCAGTTGAGCGAGTTGAGCAGCCGCGTCTTGGGGTGGTAGTTGTCCGTCGCCGCGATCGTGTTGCGGTGGCCCGCCCAGTCCATCGTCGCCCAGTCCTCCACAAACACCTCTTGCCGCAGCGCCCGGATCAGCGCCGTCTCCTCGCACGCCCACCGCTTCGAGTACAGGTACGCCATCGGCAGAAACGTCATCCGCACGTGGATCCACCACCGCCACGGCGCAAACGGCACCCAGTCCGGCAGCAGCCACAGCTCCGGCGGCGTCGGGTTCACCATGTCCCACTTCGCCAGCCCCAGCATGCAGATCCAGACCTTGGCCCACAACGGGCCGTGCGACGCGCCCCCCAGCCCGTGCAGCGTCGCCCGCGCCCGCACCATCTTGGGGTGGTCCGCCTCCACGCCCACGATCCGCAGCGCCACGTAGTTCAGCAGCGTCCCCAGCACCGTGCTCTCGCCCTCCACGTGCAGGCCCCAGCCGCCGTCCTCGGGGTGCGCCCGCGCAAAGATGTAGTTGCGGATCTCCGTCGCGTACGCGTCCGAAATCGGCGTCTTGGTCGCGTACCACGCAATCACCACGCCCGGCAGCAGGAACATCGGGCCGCCGTACTCGCACGCCCAGTTGCCGGGGGGCAGCTGCAGCCGCTCAAAGTACGTCAGGCCGTTGCGGACGGCGTCGAGCGGCGTCTCTGCCTTGGGCAGGTCGGGGATGTCCTGTGCAATGTTAGCTGCTGCTGCTGCTGCTGCCTAGCATCGTTCCTGGACAACGCACCATCGGCAGCCCCAAAAAGTACTTGTCCGCCAGCGACTGCGGCCACTTTGCCACCTCCTCGTCGTCCTCGAGGTAGTGCCACGTCTGCACGCCCTCAATGTCGCGCAGACGCCACCGGGTGTAGTCCGTCTTCTCGGGGAGCTGGCGCCGCTCTTCAGCATCGGCCTTTTTGCCATTGCTAGTGCGACTGACGGCAGGCTTCTCTTTCCCGGGAAGATCGGCGCCGGTCGCAACCGATTGTGTGGATAGGGGCGGCTGCATTGTGTCGATCTGGTGAAGCTGTTGAGGATGTTGAATGGATGGGGAGAGCTATCGTAGATTTCCCAGAAGCTAAAAACGAACGATGATGCCTGGATTAACGGCCCAGTGGCCCGTGCGCCCGTGCGCCCCTGAAGAGCGGGGCGACTCCGCGTTTCTTGGCACCACGCCAGCGTATAAGGCGAGAAGGAGCACTCGAGGTTCTTTCCTGTTTGGCGGCCAAGATTATTCCATATGAATCGTGGCCTTTTAGAACACGAAATTCGTTTTTCGTAGACAAGTAAATCATCGTCATAAATCCAAACATGGACTCTTTGCCGCTGGATTTGCCGTCCCCCCCGTCCTCGGGCGCGTTGGCCGATGCCATCTTGCCTTTGCCAGACGATTCGATGATACTGGACTCGCAAGATGTCGTGCCAACGCTTTCTTCGCCTCTTTCTGCCGCAACAAGCCGTGGCGTAACTTCTCCAGAGCATCAGCCAGTGCAGGTCATCATCATGATTGAACAGATTCTGGAAAGTATCTTCAGCAGCTTGAATGAGGGCCAAAAACTACGCATCCCTTTCACGCGACGGGTGGCACAACCAGATCAAGCTCAACTCCAGATGGCAATTGGTCTTCAGTATGGAAACGGAAAAAACAACCAGCGCAGCTTTGTGTCGTTTCCTGGTGCAACTCCAGCGGAGGGTCGGCTCTTTGGTAAGATCTTTCTCTACCTGTTGCGGGTGGTGTTCTTTGTGCCATATCTTTTCGTGTTGCTCTTGCTAACTTGATGATTTTGTTCAGTGCAAGTCCTGAGCATTTTGCAGCTTGCCCATCAAGCCCTCATTACTGGGAGTTTAGTTACCAAGAGGTACGGTATAGATTTCTTTTTCCAGATTTAAATTTAATTCATGCTAAATAATTCTACAAGAAATATTTTCTACCAAAATCGAGACCTATTTAAAGATCAAGCTATTGTCGACCGACTTGTCGATGATATTGCACATACATTCGGTATTCAGCGAGATTCGCTCAATATTGTACGAATTCACCTTTACATATATTGTGGTCGTATGCTGATCGTCAGGTGGCTGCAAGCGTCGGAATAGTTTGTGGCAGGATAGAAATCATCCTACGAGACGGCACACGTTCGGCTTTATCAAACTTGGAAGACGTAAGTGGTTTCTACGACTTGCCAACATCGCCGTTCATTAACATGACCAGGCAATGGCTATACCCAACCTTCGAAATATCTCGGATGTGGACTTGACTGGTTGTCGATGGGTGCTTGTGATTGAAAAAGAGGTATGTTGGCCTTTAGACACTGCCCCAAGGAGCATTACTGACATTTATGACAGGCAACGTTTCGAACATTGGCTGCTTCTTGCTACTGGAACCGCTGCATTGCTGGGCCTGGTGTTTTGGTGACGGTGAGTTGCTCCTGGTATGTGTTTTTGCCAATGCACTGATGAACCAGTCAAAAGGATACCCAACACTCGTCGCTAGGTTGTTTCTGAATTACATCAACACATCCAGACCGCATCTGCCCATCTTCGGCCTGGTGGACTACGACCCGCACGGCATCCGCATTTTACGAACATACAAGTATGGCAGCGCAAGCCTGAGTCACGAGCCGAATGCCAATGTACCCGGGATGCAGTGGCTCGGCATCAAGAGCGATGATTTGCTTGGTTGCCGCGATGCACCAGGTGTCGAAAACCGCATCAGCGATGCAGAACCTTTGACAGACGCAGACCGGAAGACGGCAGTGCAACTCCTACAGGATATCCACAGGGGCCACGACTGGCAAGATGCTTCATCCATGAAACAGATCCGCGAAGTGCAGGTGATGCTGGTCCTCGGCATCAAGGCAGAGATCCAGGCTGCTGACGACCACGGCGACCTGGCTGGGTGGCTTGATGTCCGGCTTTGCGATGCACTGGATGGCATGGAAGAGGACTACGCCGATGCAAGCTGATGTCGCTTACGGCTGTTGCACGCAGGTAATTAATTTCATTCAATTGACGTTAAATCAGATCGACACACTCTTGATCTTCTTGAGCAGGTCCAGCTCAACCTTCTCAGTGTCATCCAAAAGGCCGAGAGCCTCGCGCCGCGTGGGCGCATCGGCCTTGAAGAAGGGCTTCTCGGCGAGCGAGGTAACACGGGTGCCGTGGCGGGGGTGGCGGCCGGCATAGTCCCAGCTGGCGTTGTGGATGGTGATGCTGTTGGTCAGTACGTGCTCTTTTTCTGTCGCTACTTCTTCGCCCTCTGCTTACCGGTTGTCCCACAGGGCGCTGGTACGTGGCGTCCACTTGAAACGGACCTGGATGTCGACGTTCTTCTCGTACACCTGCAGAAGGTACTCGAGGATGTGGTCGCTCTCGGCCTTGTCGAGGCCAACGATGCGCACGGTCATGGGGCGGTTGACCCAGAGTGCCTTCCAGCCGGTGGCCGGGTGGACGCGGACGAGCGGGTGCTCGCGCTCAATGTACTGGGGCCCGGCCTCGGGGTTTTGGCGGTCGAGGTACGTGTGGGCGGAGCGGTAGATGGCCGTCTTGCCGTCGATGAAGGCGCGGAAGGCGGGCGACAGCTTCTCGTACGCGGCATAGCCGCTGGCCCAGAGGGTGTCGCCGCCGACGGGCGGGACGGTGTCCTGGTGCAGGTGGGTGATGCCGGCGGGCTGGTGTTCGTGGACGAGGTCGGTGTGCCAGCCGGCGGCGCCGCCCGGCTGGCGGAACGAGGCGGTGCGCTCGGTGGCCTGCAGGGCGGGCCAGATGACGGTGGTGCCGGGCACGCCGGGGACCTGGGGCGTCTGGGGGTGGACCTCGACCTCACCAAAGTAGGCGCCGAGGTCGCGCTGCTGCTGGGGCGACAGGTCCTGGTCGCGGAAGAAGACAACGCTGCGCTCGGCGATGAGCAGGGCCAGCTCGTCGCGCTGCACGTCGGTCAGGTCCTTGAGCTGCAGGCCCTCGATCTCGGTGCCGATGTGCGTGGTCAGGTCGGTGACCTTGGTGGCGGCGGACAGCAGGTGCTTCTTGGACTTGTCGGCGCGGGCTCCCTTGTCCTCGTACGGGCGGTCGGTGCCGCGGATCTTGTACGCATCGTCGAGGTACAGCGGGCGCAGCGGGCGGTAGGGGTAGCCCTCGGACAGGTCGATGCCGGCCTTGACCAGGCGGTCGCGGGCGCTCTGGGGCAGCTCCAGGTTGTCTTTGCGCGGCTGGGCCACGTCGACGATGGAGGGGTCAATGGCGGATGGAGCCATGGCTGGGAAAACGAGCAGCGAGATGACGACAAGATGTGGAAAAAGGAGAAGCTGTCACTGGAGGAAGATGCCGATCTGTCCACCACCAACCAGCACCGCCACTCCAGGACGCCTCCGCCTTATATGCACGGAGTGCATCGCGGTCTTTGCGAGAGAAGATCGTAAATACGTTTCCCCGTCTGGCAGGATGGCCATTACAAAGCTGGGCTGCTCGGTAATGGAGTGGGCGCGCGTGTGGTTGGTGAGGCTGCTTGTGCGAATGGCGCCAAATGACGACACGGCGGCGGACGCGGGCGGCGGCGGGGAAATCGCGTCGATCGCCGTTGTTGGTGGTCTGCGCCGCGCCATCGGCGGCAGCGGTCGCGTCATCAAGGGAGGGGTGCCTGTCGATTGCACGGCAGCACGCAACAACGAACGACGCAAACAACATCGCCGGGTGACCTGTCTGAGACAAGACGAAACGGTCGCCTCCGCGCAGCAGAGCAGCCAAAATGCAGAACGACAAGAAACACAGACAGCAGCACAACCACGACAGACCGGCCGGGTTGTCGTCGTTGTCTTTTCCATCTTGACGCCCACGATGGCCACGTTTGAGCAGACACCGCTTCTCAAGGCCCCGGCCGACGTCGAATACACGGCCCTGCAGGTCGGCGACACAGACGAGCCCTCCTCCTTCGCTGCCGACAACACCGTCGAGCACACGCCCACCACCACCTGGCGCTCGCTCGTCTGGGACACGCTCGACAAGAGCCCGACAGAGCGGCGGTTCCTGTTCAAGCTCGACGCGGTCGTGCTGACGTTTGCGTCGCTCGGCTACTTCATCAAGTCGCTGGACCAGGTCAACGTGAACAATGCGTTCGTGTCGGGCATGAAGGAGGACCTGGCGCTCGAGGGCAACCAGCTCAACTACATGATTGCCAGCTGGACGGTGGGCTACGTGCTGGGCGAGGTGCCTAGCAACCTGCTGCTGACCCGCATCCGCCCGTCGATCTGGATCCCGGCCTGCGAGGTCACCTGGGCGCTGCTGACGGCCGGCATGGCGGCGTGCCGCACGCCTCACCAGATGTGCGTGCTGCGCTTCTTCATCGGCCTGGCCGAGAGCTCGTTCTACCCCGGCATGCAGTTTGTCATTGGCTCGTGGTACCGCCGCGACGAGCTGGCCAAGCGTGCGTGTCTGTTCCACGCAGCCGGGGCCGTCGGCGGCATGGTCTCCGGGTCGCTGATGGCCGGCGTGCACGGCCTCGGGCTCGGTGGTCGCGCCGGGCTCGCCGGCTGGCAGTGGCTGTTTCTGGCCGACACGGTCGTGTCGCTGCCCGTCGCCGTCGCGGGCTTTTTCTTCCTGCCGGACCTGCCGGCCACGACGCGCGCCTGGTACTTCACCTCCGCCGACGTGGCCCTCGCGCGGCGCCGCATGCAGCTCGAGGGCCGGGCCGCCAGCACGCACTTCTCGCGGGCCAAGCTGTGGCGGATCCTCACGAGCTGGCACCTCTACGCGCTGGTGGCGCTGTACATCTGCTTCAACAACGGCTCCGGCTTTGGTGGCCAGCCCGCCTTCCAGCTGTGGCTCAAGTCCACCGGCCGCTCCGTCGCCGCCGTCAACCTGTACCCGACGGTCGTGCACGTCATCCAGATCGTGACGACACTGGCGTACGCCTGGACGAGCGACGGCCTGCTGCGCGGCGCACGCTGGCCGCCCATTGTGTTTGGCGGCACGATCAACGTGGTCGTGTACAGCAGCCTGACGGCGTGGGCGATCCCCGACGGCTGGAAGTGGACGTGCTTCCTGCTGAGCGGCTGCAGCAGCGGCATCTCGGGGCTGCTGTTCGCCTGGGCCAGCGAGATCTGCAAGGACGACAACGAGGAGCGCGCGCTGGTGACGGGCGCGATGAACGAGATGGCGTACGTCGTGCAGGCCTGGCTGCCGCTGCTGGTGTGGCAGCAGGTCGACGCGCCGTACTACAAAAAGGGCTTTGCCACCAACATTGGCTTTGCCGTGGTCCTGATCGCCATGGCCTTTGTGACGCGGCACCTGCACCACAAGGAGGTGCGTGCCAAGGCGCGAAAGGCGCTGGAGACGGGCGAGGCGATTTGATGTTTACCGCGGTCGCACCAACGAAAACCATAGGGCGAGAGCGCCGCGGAAAACACCCGTTTCCCGCGGCCAACACCCACGACGGCCTGGTCCGAATATAAGAGGACGATAAGCTGTTGCAGCTTTATGATTTATGATCTCTATTTTTTTTTTCTTTTCTCTTTTCTTCCCATTGTTTTTATCCATCCACCATGACTTCTGCAGACACCCCCCTCTACACCGACGTCGACCAGGATGCCCTCCTGGCCCAGGCCAGCGAGAACCTCGCCTACTTTGGCACCGACTTCAACAAGGACATCATCGTCCGCAGCAAGGGCCTCTACGTCTACACGGCTGGCGGCCGCCGCGTGCTCGACTGGACGTCGGGTCAGATGTCGTGTCTGCTGGGGCACGGCAACCCCGAAATCGTCGAGGTGATTGCGCGCCACGCCGCCGAGCTAGACCACCTGTTCTCGGGCATGTTGTCGCCGCCCGTGGTGTCG
This sequence comes from Ceratocystiopsis sp. VPRI43766, assembly GCA_019925685.1. Taxonomy (NCBI): domain Eukaryota; kingdom Fungi; phylum Ascomycota; class Sordariomycetes; order Ophiostomatales; family Ophiostomataceae; genus Ceratocystiopsis; species Ceratocystiopsis sp. VPRI43766. The sequence goes on from JADHKF010000018.1 coordinate 328,351, forward strand.
CTCGGCCGCCGGCTGTGCTCGCTGCTGCCGCCCGGGCTGGACCGGGCCTTTTTTCTCAGCACCGGCGGCGAGAGCAACGAAGCCGCCATCAAGATGGCCAAGGTGTACACGGGCAACTTTGAGATTGTCGGGCTCGGCGCCAGCTGGCACGGCGTGACGGCGCAGGCACTCGGCGTGCAGTTCCACCACGGCCGCCGCGGCCAGGGCCCGACGATGCCGGGCATGCACATGCTGCCGCAGCCCAACGCGTACCGGTCGCCGTTCCGCACGGCCGACGGCGCGTACGACTGGCAGGCCGAGCTCGACTACGGCTGGCACATGGTCGACCAGGCGTCGGTCGGCTCGCTGGCGGCGTGCATCGTCGAGTGCATCCAGAGCTCGGCCGGCATGCACGCGCTGCCGCCGGGCTACCTGCGCGCGCTCAAGACGCACTGCGAGCGGCGCGGCATGCTGCTGATCGTCGACGAGGCGCAGACCGGCGTCGGCCGCTGCGGCGACCTGATGGCCTTTGCGCACGACGGCGCCGCCGACCCGGCCCACGCCGTCGTGCCGGACATTGTGACGCTCAGCAAGACGCTCGGCAACGGGCTGCCGCTCAGCGCCGTCGTCACCAGCGCCGCCATCGACCGCGTCTGCCGCGAGCGCGACTACTGCTTCTACACGACGCACGTCAACGACCCGCTGCCGGCCGCCGTCGGCGACAAGGTGCTCGAGATCGTCGTGCGCGACGGCCTCGTGGCCCGCTCGCGCGCGCTCGGCGAGCGCCTGCACGCCGGCCTGCGGCAGCTGCAGGCGCGCTACGGCTGCATCGGCGACGTGCGCGGGCGCGGGCTCATGGCCGGCGTCGAGATTGTCGCCGACCGCCAGACCAAGGAGCCGGCGCTCGCGCTCGCGACGGCCATCGGCGACCGGGCCTACGAACTTGGCGTCTGGGCCAACCTCAGCAGCCACCCGAGCTTCGGCGGCACGTTCCGCATCGCGCCGCCGCTGACGATCACCGAGCAGGAGCTTGAGGACGGGCTGGCCATGCTGGAGAAGGCGTTTGCCGAGACGCCGGGGACGATGCCGCTGGCGTAGACGATGGTCTTTAATACTGCTACTTCTTGATGAATACACGGCTTTTCCCTCACCCGCAATGGAACATGTCCCACAGACTGGGAAACAGCTCGTCCATGTCCGGCACGTCGGGCGTGACCAGCTCCCGCATCTGTGCGACCGCCGTCTGCTGCCCGTCGCCCGCCGCCAGCAGCCGCTCCAGCACGCCCGTGTACTGGGCCAGGCAGATGTCGGCCAGGTCCCAGTCCATGGTCGCGCGGTGCGCCCGCAGGCTGTCGAGGAGCGCCTTGGCCAGCGCGACCGGCGCGCTCTGGGCCACGCTGGCGGTCGTGGCAGTCGTGGCGTCGGCGTCGGCGTCGGCGTCGGTGTCGGCGTCAGCGTGCTCCGTCTCGAGTGCACAGCGCAGCAGCACCGTTGCCGCGGACGTGAAGACAAACGCGCTCGTCGACAGCCAAAAGTCTGCCAGCTGCACGGGGCCCAGCTCCTGCGCCAGAAAGACAATGTCCTCGGCGGCCTTGCGCACGCGCAGCTGGGCAACGGCGACGGCACCGGCACCGGCAGCTGCGTGCCGAGCCACGTCCAGCTCGATGCGCCGGTGCAGCAGCCGCACCGCCAGGTAGGCCAGGCGCAGATTGGCGGCGCCCGGGTGGTGAAGGTGTGTGCCGCGCAGGACGATGCGGCGCACGTCGGTGTCGTCGCCGAGCGCCTCCTCCCAGCGGCTGAGCGCTGCCTCCAGCCGGGGCGGGATGCACGCCAGGTCGGCGGGCGCGGCGTGCAGGTCGTAGACGACGTCCAGGTCGGCGCCCAGCAGCTCGCTCAGCGTGACGAGCGCGACAAAGATGGCGGTGCGGGTGCGGTCCGCGCCGGTCATGCCGGGCTGCCAGAGGTGGTCGAGCCGCGGCGGGGGGACGTCGTATTGTGCTTTTCGGATGTGCGGCGGCGTTCCGTAGGCCAGACTGCACCTGTATGTGTGAATGTGTGAGCATCATCCACTACTAGGCTGAGAAGACGGCTGCATACCACTTATCGTAGACGAGCAGCGCCCACCAGATGCGCATGCGGAAGAGCTTCTCCTGCGGCGGAATGGCCCAGCCGGTCGGGTCGCGGTTTAGGCCGAGCGAGTGCGCCAGCGACACGGCGCAGCCGAGCTGTGCGGCGTTGCCCAGGATAGACGTCGTCGGGCGGCCGCCAATGTTGAGGAGCACGGCAATGATCGTCGCAATCCCGGGCGCCAGGTACAGCTCCGAGTACAGCGCCTCGTTGGCCTGGTTCCAGACAAAGCGGATGTCGGGGCACCGCTGCGCGGCCAGCACGGGCGACGACTTCCAGAAGACCAGCGTGCTGGCGTACAGCACGGCCAGCAGCGCCGGCGAGATGCGCGTGCGGTCGTCGGCGTAGAGCTGCCGGAACGACGCGGGGTCCAGCAGGGGGAAGCAGGCGTTGCTCTTGGCAAAGTATCTGTCTGTCAGCTGTCGTCCAAAGTGTGTCTGATGAGCAGCGGCACCCACAAACAAACGAGCTCGTCCAGCCACGGCTCCAGCATCTTCTCCGCGATCTGGCACTTTTGCGACGCCACCGACTGCGCCAGCGCCATGCCCAGCGGCCGCTTGCGCACGCTCGTAAACAGCACCGGCTTTTGGCCGCTGGGGCCGGGACCCGCCCACGACTGCATCGACAGCCCGGCGCCGGCGCGCGGCTCGGCCGACAGGTAGTCGGCCAGCACGCGCGTGTCGCTCGTCTCCATTGGCCCGACAATGTGCGTGTTGTCCTCGTCGTCGGCCGCAGTGACGTCGCCCTGCACCTGGCACGCCGCCGCCGCGAGGTCGCCGAGCCCGGGCGTGGCCGACACCCCCTGCGAGTAGGCCCCGTGCAGCGTGGGCGTGTCGTGGGCGCCCTGGAGAGCGGCGGCGGGGGGGAAGAATTCTGCGACTGTTGGTTGGCCGAGTGGCGGCACGGACTGTGCAAGTGGCTGGCCCGGCGGCATAGGCTGAACAGTCCGTGGCCGTACAGATCGACGTGGCCGGCGTGCGGCCTGCTCCTCAGACTTGCCCCGGGGAAACTCGCAGCTTGTCCCGTGCGTTGCGCACATCAAGCACGACGCGCCGTCGGCCCCCATCTTGCATCTCGATTTCCGCCGCCGACAGGCATGGCAAGCCGGCCGCAAGTGTGACCGGTACGGCCGGTCAGGCCGAGGTGTCGTTTCTGTATCGATATTGGCCATAGTTCTTCTGTTGTTAAGTGAAAGACCAAGCCTTCTCTAGGGAGCTTTGGCCGAGGGAAAGCGCCGATGGTGCACACCCCACTTTTCACGGCTATTTAGGAGCTGGCTGTCGGCTCTGGCGTCAATAACAAACGCGCGAAAAAAAAAGAGAAGGAAGAGACGCATGAAATGGGTTTTTCTTACTGTAGAGATGGAGAGCATTGTTTTTTGTGTATATTGTTTGATTTTTTTGTTGTGTTTCCGATAAATGGAACAATTCCATGTCAAAGGCTGCTTCGACCTTGTAAGTGATCTGGCTTCATACTTTGTATCTTTCTTTTTGCGTCGGATATACAAAGAGGCCGTAAGTTCAGACACGATTCCAGTTAATATCAGCCTTGATTTAAGCCAGTAGATTGTGCACAAGTATGTGTATGCACTGGCAGGGTTTCACTGGAAAGACAAGCAATTGAAGGCGGTGCGCTGACTGTGCAAACCACCAGCCCTTTTTTGTTCTCAACAATCAATCCATGGCTTTGACTTTGTTCAGCCTTCATCGCAGCTGGTACCATTGGGACAGACCCCAGAGTGTTTCGACGGGGAGAAATCGCGAGTCTCCCTCACCACCGTCGTCAGATCCAGGCGATGCGTATGCTGTAGAACCGGTTGGCACGAGCTCGTTTTCCAATCCAGACGGTTTGATGACTCCATCGTGAAAACAACTGCTGCAAGTCGGGACCAGGAATATTTCGGGTCAGCAAAAATGGTCACTTGCCGGCGTAATGTTCTTTTCGGAGGAGTCGTGGAAGTCCCTGGTGGCGAAGCATGACGTTGTTGAATGAAATTGAAAAAATTGGGAGAATGTTTTTTTTTTTTTTTCGAGTCAATCTCATTGTCACTCGCTCCTTCCTTATTTCCATGACAACCCACCTTCCATTTTGCCCTCTTCAGCTGGAAAACATCCCGAAATTTACAAGGTGTGATGCACGCGGTAGTGCCCCGCACGCACATACCCAGAATTTAAGCTTTGGGTACGCACTACAAATTACGTAGATCGATCAGCCGCAAAAAATACTTAAAGAACTCTTCCCTCCCCTTGAATGCTCGTTTCGTCTTTCTTTCTAGCCAAACTTCCGTCCAGAATTTCGATACTGATCTTGTCTTGAGCATCAATCTTTCTTTTTGATATTCAGCTTTCTGATATTGCTCACTCGATCTCTTTTCGGCATTGATCTTTTTTCGATACTTCTCTGTCGATCTTTTTTTCTTTCTATAAGACCGATCTCACATTTTGCATCGAGGCATAGAACACTTCCATCACGGCTGTTCCTCGGAAGCGCTCGCCCACATCATCCAAAATGGACTCCATCAAGACTCGCATCCTTATTCTGTCAGACACACATGCTGATCCGTTGAGCCCAATACAAAGCGGCCCCGTGGATGTCGCCATCCACTGCGGCGACCTCACAGAGGAATCTCGGCTCACAGAGTTCCGTGAGACAATCGACTTTTTTAAGAGCATTGATGCTCCCCTGAAGCTGGTCATTGCTGGAAACCATGACTTCACACTCGACGACAAAGCTTTTGGGCGTCAGATGACCGAAGCCAACGCGTTCCGGGAAAAGGCGGGCAAAAGCGCACTCACGCCGCAAGATTTCAAGGCGGAATACGGGGACCTTGGAGAAGCAAGACGGTTGCTGACATCAGAAGCCTCCGTCCACGGCATCCAGCTGCTGGAGGAAGGCCATCACAGTTTCCGGCTGCAAAACGGCGCAACCCTGTCGGTGTATGCGAGCCCATACACCCCGTCGCTGTCCAGCTGCTGGGGTTTTAATTACGACCCAGCCGAGGGCCACAACTTTGCCATCCCTGCTGGAACCGACATTGCCATCACCCACGGACCGCCTCTGGGCATCTTCGACATGACCGAGAGCAGAACACGCGCAGGGTGCCCCCATCTGTTTGCCAGCGTTGCCCGTGCACGCCCTCGGGTGCACTGCTTTGGACACATCCACGAAGGATGGGGCACCAAACTTGTCGCTTGGCGAGACCAGATCAGCGAAGAGCCGTCGCATTTCCGTGACATTGACAACGGCAAGTCAAAGACTGTTGAGACCCTTGCACGGCTTCGGCCAGGCAAGTTTGACTCCGCCGACGACCTTGCTGAGAAGGAACGCAAGCTGGCGAGTTACAAAGAGACTGGTCTGTATCACAGCAGTCATCGTTCTGGAGACGCGGCGGCCATTGTCAAAGGGAAGAACACGCTTTTTGTCAATGCCGCCATCCAGGGACGGGAAGACGGTGAGACCCAGTGGCCATGGATGATTGATATTGACCTTCCAGCAGCATAGATACCCCTTGCAATATGGATGCTTTTATCATGTTTTTTTTTTCTATTTTTCTATCGATTACCAAGCCCTGTTTTATTATCCGATTTTTTTCTTTTGTTCTATTTTCGCCCGGTGCAGTCACACAACCATGAACCTTATCTCATGCCGTGTGTCCATACTACGAGGCCAGCGGGTGGAACGTGAGTTTGCAGCACATGCCTTCCGGCCGTGTAGTCATAAACTGATCCGCCATTTCCATGGAGTACGTCATGTCGTCGGCCACCGTGGTCCGATAGCGGGAATAGACGCTGTAGAGCAGGGCACGCATTTCTGCCATGGCAAGACTGGTCGTGTCAGCAAATTTTCCTAAACCACCACCACCAAAAAAAAAAAAAAAAAGGCAACACTTACTTCTTGCCAATGCACATGCGCGGCCCCGCCCCAAAGGCAAACATGTACTGCTGGCGCAGGGTGCCGTGTGTGTCCGTGCCGTCGAGCCAGCGCTCGGGCAGGAAGACGTCCGGGTGGGCAAAGGCGCGCTGGTCGTAGCGGTGCAGCGTGTACGACTGGCAGCTGACGACGGTCCCCCGCGGCACGTAGTAGCCGTCGAGCGTGCAGCCGGCGGCGGGCGCGTGCCGCGGCAGCGACATGGTGCCCGGCGCCCACAGGCGCAGGGCCTCCTGGAGCACGGCGTCGAGGTACGGCAGCGTCTCGAGCCTGACGGCGGTCTTGTCCGCGACGGCCGCTTCGTGGGCGTGCAGCTCGGCCGTGAGGCGGGCCATGCGCGCGGCGTTGCGCGGCAGCGACAGCTCGTACAGCAGGAAGCACAGCGTGTCGCCGGTGGTGTCGATGCCGGCGCCGATGTGGTCGAGGCACTCGGCGACCTTGTCGGCCATGGGCAGCTCGGCGTCGGAGAAGGCCAGCAGGCGCGACGCGAGCGTGACGGGCGCGAGGTCCGGCTGGTGCATGCAGTCCCAGGCGTAGTCGCGGATCGTGCTGCCGCCCTTGACGACGGGCCGGGTAATCCTGCGGTAGAGCTGCGCGAGGCGCGGCGCGTGGTAGTCGATGACGAGGGCTAGCTGTCAGTCTGCGTATCTGGGTACAAATACGAGGGGATCTGTTACATTTCCGGCTGTCGTGGTACGACAGCTTGCGCACCATCTCGCCGTCTTTGCCGCCCTCGATGGACGTGGTGCCGTGGGGGTGGAAGCAGACGGCTGTTACGCAGTCCAGAGCGTAGCAGTGGAGATACAACTGATTATTAGTATGAAGGCAATGCGAATATTCAAAAGAAAAAAACGCACATAAATATCTGCACTGGGCGTGCTGGCACACGCACGCGTAAAGGCGTCTGCGCGGTCCTGGAGCAAGTCCAGAACGGGCCGCCTGAGGATGCTGGTGTTGGAGTAGCGGTCGGCGAAGCGCTTTTTCTTTTCCTTGTGCTGATTGTTGTTAGAACGTCTTCGGGTTTGTTCAATGGGCGTTTGCTTACTTCATTCTTGTCCAGTGCTGTGAAGAGGTTTCTGCCCGAGTCAGCCAAAGTACCGATATTGCAGACAAAAGTCCTCTCACCTATGGCCGTCCTGCTCAAACAGAGAGTAGAGCCCAGTCTTGGCCAGGCCACCGCCCGTGGAGTAGATGTCTCGCATCCCGGCCAAAGAGGCAAACGACGCCTCGTTCGACCCCAGGCGCACCACGGGCCCGTACCGCAGATGCAGATTGTGCACCCACATGCGCTTCGTCCCGTAATACTCGTGGTACGCCGTGAAGAAGGGCCCCAGATTCGTGTACCACGGACCCGGCAGCCTCGCCATCGGCGCGAACGCCAGGCGGTAGACCAGCCAGGCGACGAGCAGCGACAGCGTCAGGCCAGCAAGCACAGTCGGCGAGGGCATGCCCACGGTATACGGCACGCCGGCCAGCACGTGAGCAATCTGTGTTGTGGACATGGTGTTGAAAACGACGTTGTCCACGCAATCAATGCTTGGCAATAAGGCGTGCGACTGTTTAAATCAGCACCGCAGGCCTCCACGCAGACAGACGCCAGAAAAACCCAAAACACCGCAGCAATCACGCTCCATCTCCAAGAGGAAAGTGTTGGCGATCGGAAGCCCTATTGCAGCCATCGCAACGTCGGCGTTCCCATAATCCCTATCACAGCCCGATGGCCGTGGTGGGGCGGGAACTGCCGGTGCTACGATGGAAAGGGGAAGTGCAGGCGACGGCGGGTCCAAACCCGGCCGACTTGATAGGCTAGCTGCGATAGGAAAGTGTAGGAGATGTCAGAAATGCGATCTTTCTTGTAAGCACAAGTCCCATATCAATCCCTGGCTGTCGTTTTTGCATCTCCTAGCCTTATCTTGCCCCAGTCGCGGCAGGCATCAATCAATACAACCCCCACGATGCACAACGGCCAATCTGCTATATAACGAATGCGGCGGCCGGCCCTGGACAGTTCCCCACGTGGCCAAGCTTTTCCTTTTCTCAGCCAATTCCTGTCGTCCTTGTTTGCCCGATTCCTCTCGTCCCTGAACGGCCACCCACCACCATGGAGAAGCCCACCAAAGACGCCCCGGCCACGGACCTGGCCGACAGCGAGAAGCAGACCGCCAGCTCGGTCCTGGACCACCGGTCCAGCAGCCCGCCCGAGGAGGCCGTCGGCGGCCAGTCCGTCGTGCGCCTCGACCCCTACGGCATCCCGCTGCACCCGCCGCCGACGGACGACCCCAACGACCCGCTCAACTGGTCGCGGCTGCGCAAGTACGTCATCCTCTTTGTCGTCTGCTTCGGCGCCATGATGGGCGTGTACATGACCGGCACGCCGATCGAGTCCTTCTTCCTGCTCGAGGAGCAGTTCGACGCCACGTACTCGCAGGTCAACTGGACCGTGGCCATCCCGTCGCTCGGCCTCGCCGTCGGCCCGCTGCTGTTCAACTCGCTGGCCGACATCTACGGCCGCCGCATCGTCTTCATCGGCTGCTCGGCGCTGACCATCCTGGCCACCGGCCTGACCACCATCCGCTCCATCAACTACGGCGGCTACATGTTCTGCCGCTTCCTGCAGGGCGTCGGCGCCGGGCCCATGTCGGCCGTCGGCTTCAGCGTCATCCACGACATTGCCTGGGAGCACGAGCGCGGCTTCTTTGTCGGCATGTGGGTCATGGCCGTCGACATTGGCGGCGTGCTGGGCTCCATGAGTAAGTTGCTGCGGCGGTCGTCGCCCGTCCGTCTCGTTGGCTATCGTATCTAACCCAACGCTCCAGTCGGCGGCTTCACGGCGCCAACCGGCCCCTACTGGGCCAACTACCACGTCGCCATCGGCTACGGCGTCCTGCTGCTGCTGTCCATCTTCGCCCTGCCCGAGACCCTGTACCCCCGCGAGCAGGTCCTGGCCATGACCGAGCACGGCGAGAGCTTCACCGCGATGAAGCGCACGACCGACATCAAGCCCTGGACCGTCATCAAGGTCCCCGGTATCGCGCATCCGAAGCCCTGGCAGGCGGTGGTGCGCTTCGTCCAGACGTGGGCCTACCCGCGTCTCGTTCTGGGCCTGTTGCCCTATGTGTTCTTCCAGTACTGGTGGTAGGTCTTTTGTTCTTTCGTTAACCGTCTTCTCGCCGCTCACACCACAGGGTCATGTCTCTCCTCACGATGCAGCCGGCCGCGTACTACATGTACTCGACCCAAATCCAGGGGCTTCTGTTCCTGGGTCTGATCATCGGCACCGTCCTGGCCGAGCTGCTGCTGTCCGGCTGGCTGAGCGACATTATCGTGTCCCGCCTCGCCGCCCGGAGCAGCACCAAGACGCGGACGCCCGAGATGCGCCTGATCCTGGGCTACCCTGGCGCCGTCCTTGGTGCCGTCGGGTGCATCATCTGGGGCATTTCCGTCGACCGCGAGTGGCACTGGATCACGGGCCAGGTTGCTTTTGTGCTGTGTATGTTCCCGTCCTCCCATGTGACGTCTTTGCCGTTGTCTAATGCAATTCTCTCCAGTCTCTGCCGGCATGCAGCTTGGCAACTCGGCTGTGTCGACGTACATTTTCGATTGCTACCCGAACAACATCATCGAGATTATGACATTCTACACTGTCGTGTTCAATGTACGTTACCGCCGACGGTTTTTCATCCTGGTCTGTTCACAAGCTGATTGATAGGTTTCTGCGTTTGTCGAGCCGTGGTTTATCAACTACTGGGTCGAGGCAGTCGGTATGTATCCCACACACGATGCGCTTGTATCATTGTCATATATACTAACATCCCAGGCTACACTTGGTGCTTTGTTACCCAGGGTCTGATCACGCTTCTGTTGATTCCGGCATACTTTCTCACGCAAAAGTTTGGAGGCCGTCTTGCCAAGGAAATGAAGTTCAACTAAATGGAGCAGCGGTGTGAATAGAACTATCCGTGTAATTATTATTCTTATTATTTGCTAGTAGGCTATAAAGTCTTCGAGAGGTGTATGAACCCCCCCGGAAGGCGACCGGTGCCCGCCAGACTGAACACCGTCAGCGGCCGGCCGGCCCCAGTGGTTCGTCTCCAGGCTCTGGATTGACAGCATGAGGTTCGTGTTGTGCGTCTCGGCGTAGAAGTGCTCCAGCAGCCGCCGCACGACCGTCCGCTGCTCGGCCAGCGCGTGCCGCCCTGCGCTGAAGAGCGCCGTGTTCAGGCTGAGCGCCGGCGACAGGCCGGGCCGGGGCTGCACGCGTCCCGCCAGCGCGAGGATGCGCTCGACGAGCGTCTGCACGCGCGCGTCCGCGGGCGGCAGGCCCCGGATCTCGGTGCGGATCTGCAGCAGGGCGTAGTGCTCGTAGACCTGGTTGCAGAGGACAAACTCGTCGATCTGGTGCGGCTGCAGCACGGCCGAGACGTGCGGCAGCAGCACGGGCGGCGCGCTGGCGTGCTGGCGCATCATGGCAAAGACCTGCGCCTCCAGGTCGTCGGCCTCGGCGGCAAAGTCCGTGGCGGTCAGCAGCGTGTTGGCGCGGCGGTCGCCGTAGAGCTGCAGCTGGCGGCGCTCCCAGGCGACGGCGCCGATGACGCGAAGCAGATTGAAGAGGTCCGTGTAGCAGGCGACGTGGTCGTCGAGGAAGATGTCTGGCGGCTGGCTGTCGAGGACGGAAGACCGAGCCCGGCCCTCGGTCCAGTCGAGAGCCTGGAAGCCGTTGGTCGACAGCATGGCCACGACCTCGAGGAGCAGATAGCGTTTCTTGAGGTAGTCGGTCAGCCGCTCGTCGTACGCGGCCGGCGGTGCATGGCCGCTGTTGCGTAGAGCGCACGCGGCAGGGAACGCCGCCTTGGCACCGCTCAGGTAGAGCCGCCACAGGTTGTAGTCGTCGTCGCCGCACAGGAGCGCCCCCAAACAGAGCATGAGGCTCGTGCCCATGACGATGACCGGGCTGAAGGCGGGCGAGCTCGCCATGCCCTGCCGGAGGTTCTCGATGCTCCGCGTCCGCGACTGCAGCTCCTGCATCTTCAGGCGCCTCCGGTCGGGCTCGTGGGCCGGCGTGTGCGACGCCCTGTGGGCAGCGGCATAGCAGGCGATGGCATAGAGCAGGGCGGGCGCTTCCACGGCCGCCGGCAGCAGCGTGCGGCAGGTCTCCTCTTGGATCTGGCTGTGCGTGGAGATGGACGCCGAGCCGTGGTGGAGGAAGTAGTGGACCAGGGCGCGGACCTCGCGATCATAGCCTGCCAGCGCGGGAAGCGGAAGCGCGACCTGCGGCAGCACCGGCTGCTGTGCTTGGGCCTCGTTCTTGGCTGCATATACGAAGCGGCCCGGCTCGAGCTCTGCAAGACTGGGTCAGCTGCGTTGCATGAGGCAAATGCGACGTCTCGGATCGCGAGGAGTCTTACCGATCTTTCGTATTTCGCACTCGCCAAACGACGACCGCATAAAGTCGCGACCACCCCACCGCACATTGATCTTGTACTGGCACGGCACTGCGGCCTCGCGACACCGCGTGCAGGCCGGCTGCACCTCGTCGCATTTCTGCCGGCGTCGCCTGCAGCGCTCGCAGCCGCCGCGAGAGCGTTTGCCCGCCCTTCCTGCGGGCGGTCCTGAGCCTTTCGGGCCGTCCATACCCAGAAAGTACCCAAAAAATGCTGCTATTTATTATATTAGCAACCCTGAAGTTCAGACAGGAAGTACATATGCACGCGCGGAAACACGCGGGAACCCGCTGCGAGATAAGGCGCTGGCCACTGGCCCCACTCTGTTCCCGGTTTGGTGCCTGATTGTTTCGGCAGCTCGGCTCTTCGGCCAACCCCCCCCCCCCCGTATCTCGCCGAGCGCGCCGTCTGCCAACCGCAAGGTCCGCTTTTGCCCGTCTCCACACTCGGCCTTGTGCAACAAAGAACGCAAAGCACATGCAAGATGGTCCAATCATTTTTCATCAATAGAGTGAAGACGTACATGCAAATACACCCAAATACATCCAACCAGAGAGAGAGAGACACCTCGCTTCTCGCTTCTCGAAGCCGGTCGGCTTTTTCCGTTCTATCATACCGGCCCAATGCACTGTAGACCCAACGCTTTGCTTTGACTCAAAACGCCTTACGCAGCGGCCCGTCTCTTGACGGCAATGTCCAGCCCCAGCGGCTTCCGCAGGAAGCCCTCGCTCGTGTCGAGGTGGTCCTGCAGCAGCGTGACCGAGTAGCGCTTGGCCCACGTGGCCACGATCAGCTTCATCTCCATCTCGGCCAGGTTGCGGCCGACGCAGGCGCGCGGGCCGTAGCTGAACGGGATGAAGGCGTTCTTCTGCCGCGGCGTCAGGTCGGCCCAGCGCTCCGGCTTGAACTCGTCGGCGTCCGGGCCCCAGATCTCCTTGGAGTGGTGGATGCTGTACGTCGGCACGCTCAGCACGGTGCCGGGCGGGAACGTGTAGCCGTTGAGCTCCAGCGGCGCGCCGTCCTCTGGGATCTGGCGCGGCAGGCCGATGCCCGACGTCGAGTGGAAGCGCAGCGCCTCGTTGATGACGGCCTGCAGGTACGGCAGGTGCTGCACCATGGCAAACGTCGGCACGTCGACGCTGTCCGGGATGGCGTCGTCCAGCTCGGCCTGCAGCTTCTCCATGACGCCCGGCGTGCGCACGGCGTGGAAGAGCAGCGCGCACGACGAGTTGGACGTCGTGTCGCTGCCGGCAATCAGCTGCGTCAGCGCCTCGGCCGTCAGCTCCTCGCGGCCCAGCGGCTGGCCGTTGCTGTCGCGGCCGGCCATCAGCCGCGCCAGCAGGTCCGTCCGGTCCACCGGCGGGTTGTCCAGCCGCGCCGACACCCGCGCAATGGCAATGCCGGCCAGCGACTTGATGGCGCTGACGCCCTTGTTGAAGAACGGGTCCGGGATCCACTGCGCAAACGGCACCAGCGGCGCGTAGCAGCCCAGCGTCGCCGACACCTCGCCGCGGCGGTTGAGGATGTCGATGGCCGGCGCGTAGATCGGCTTGGCGTCCGGGCTGCTGCGCACCTCGGCAATGTCGGCGCCGGCCCGGAGCATGCCGAACGGCGCGCCAAAGGCCAGGTCGCCAATCACGTCAAAGGCCAGAAAGTTGAACCACAGCAGGCAGTCGAAGTGGGCGGCGCCGTCGGGGGTGCGGGCGTTGGCAATCATGCCGTCCCACTTGTCCTTGAACTCGACCAGGTTGTGGTGGATGTACGGCTCAAAGTCGCCAATGGACTTGGCGCTGAAAATGTGCGAGATGATCTTGCGCTTGCGCGTGTGGTCGGCCCGGTTGCGCGTGTTGAAGAGGCCGCGCTGGATGCTGACAAAGGCGTCATAGTAGTCACTGGACGGTTAGACGGCCTCTTCGACAGCAATGGGTGCGAATACTCACGCCTTGAGCATGCCGTTGCCGTGGCCGTAGATGGCCTGGATGGCATTGTCGTCGGCAATGCTGATGTGGTTTGGCTGGATGCGGACGACAGGGCCGAGCTTCTTGTGCACCTCGTCCACGGTCTTGTACCGCGTGCCTTTCCTGCACACATACAGCAGCCACAGATTGGTAAACTGCGCCGGGAAGGGCGCCGGGATGCCGCGCAGGTGGCGCAGCGTGAAGAAATAGGGGTAGAAGACGTAGAACAGGGCGACGGCCAGCAGCGCCGGCACGGCCCATGGCGACAGGAGCAGGTGAATGACGGCCATGATGAGAGAGAGGGACTGGAAGGGACAGGATTCGTGCAGACTTGCGCGCTTCCGCTTCCCACCAGAGCGCTGCTGCCCTCTTGCCTTATATACCGCCAGAGCGTGCCAGAGGCGATCTGCAGTTTTGCTGTTTTGCGTGCGTGTGTGACTAAGGATCCCGAGCTTGCTCCGGACGCGTTGTGAGGAGGCGCCCCCGCACGGGTCTCCGCACGGGTTCCCCCGCATCGGTAAGTATGCCCGGCTGTCCCCTGGAGGGTGGCTAATGCTGACTGTCCCACTGGAGCGTGGAGCAAACTAGTGCTGATGGTGCCCTGGGGGGCGGGGGATTAGCGCAGGCCGTCCACTGAAGGAAGAAGGCTCCTGCTGACGGCTCCCGGCGTTCCGAGCGGTACACGCAGGACACTCCGTGTACACGGCGTCGCGCCTAAACAACAAACCGAGGCCGAGCAAGACGCTTGTTGGTGAAATTTTCCACTGCGGAGAAGCCGTCTCACGGAGGATTCGATGTGTGCGTTGCAATGTCGTCGTGTCCTTCTCGCTGCCTTTCGGCGCGTGCACTTTACTTCTGAACCATGCACGGTTTCTTTCTTTCTGTCCTGGGATGTGCCACGAACTTTCTAGACACTTGGACTCGCCATGCCTGGTCCTTTGGCTTCAACTGTCACTGCTCTCGTGCCCATGCTGTCAGGTCTAGCGCCATGCGGCTCTGTATGTCTTAATAAACACTCCACTGTCACTGGCTCGCCATTTGTCCAGGGGTTGGGCCCCTAAAATGGGGGATTTAGCGCTGCAGCGAAGGGCACGTGTGAAGGCAACTATCAAGTTGCTCGTCCTGTCCATTCTGCGATCAAGCAAGAGTTTTGGGAATTGACGACGAGGGTGACTCTACTGTAGTACTTGTTTGCTTGGCTATCAAATAACAAATCACGATGTAAAAGAAGTGAAAATAAAGAAAGAAATAAAAAGATATAAACAAAAATAAATCACTATTCAATACAGGTAATAGTCAACAGGTATAAATCCCCTCATTAGCATGCAATCCAGATGAAGTGAAACTGAACCGCACAAAGATTAAGGCTGCAACGTGCTCAAAGGATCTGACTCTAACCACGGACAAAGCGTCATCTTCATTGATCCTGCCTCACACTCCTCACGAACTAGGATGGAAAAGGATGGTATCAACATCCCCCTTGCATGCACCCCAGACCAATCTCAGAGACGTGGAGTGTGTGGCAGTGTTGACCGAGCATGACCTTGCCTTGTTCTCCGCACGAGGCGCAGTATTGTGCTCTATCACGGCCCCCAACCGGATCCTAGCGTCGTGGCCTTTCTTGGCGCTGACGCGGGGGTAAACGTTTGATATGACTGGCCTGTAACAGTTACCGCAGCTGGGATTAGCAGCACACTCTGACATGCATCCGTCGTCGTCCAATGCCATGAGAGCCTGCATCCTCGTATTCCATTCTTGTAATCGGTCCTATTGTACTCGAGCACTTCGGCGAGGCGACGGCTCGACAGTGCTTGGAGACGGCACAGTTCCTGAGATACTTTACATTGTAAAAAATCACGTGGTCAGCACCGGAGTCTATGATTGCTGCTCGCATCTATACTGGCCTTTCCACTATCAACGCAGATGCTCTCGTTAGGCCAGCCTGGCTCGTCTTCTACTGGCTTTCTGGTCATGGCCACGAACCCACTGCCGTCTGCAGAAGTGCCACCGTCTCTGGTCATATTGACATACGATCAACAGTGCCGATCAGACGTTGGCCTATCCACCGAGTCAGCAGCCAGAGACCCAGAGAGTAGACAAGCAAGACCGGCCAGACCGAGAGAAGTTCTCGCAGCCGTGCAATCAATTGCCTTCTACGTTCACATACTGCAGAAGAAGGCAAAAAAGAAGACATTGCTGGCCGTTACTGATTAACGCATTGTGAGTCATCTTCTCCGTCCACGAATGGCTCCCACCCTGGATGCCGCCCAAAAGAGCATGGCGCGTAGATACCCGCCATTTCCAGGAATCCTCCGAAATGAGTGGCCGTAAACCCCGTAGCGCCAACGAGGCCGGCACTTGCCGCCGGCGTTTATCGCCTGCCATCCGCTTTGAACGCCGGCGATAAGGCTTCCGCTCCTCCACAAGGCCACCGGGCCAGCAATCGCTGCTTCCGGGACTTATCTGCTCCTCTGCGACGTGACGGGCGTGCCACGCGTTTAGATTATGCAGCTATCTTGATCCGCAGGAACCAGACCGTGCTTTCGGAGACTCGCCCTTGCATACGCGATCGAGACAGCCAGCGGCGGCGGCGGCGACCCAACACCACGATGCCGGGACACGTGTAAGTGGGCGACGATGGGGGAATAGAGCAATGGAAACAACTGACAAGACAGGAATATGATGGACGACGTCCTCGTCTCCAACTGTGAGTCCCTGCAACCCCCCAATGCCAACTCTTGGCATCGTCACCTGACAGCCAGTGCCCGACACCGTCCTCCGCAGCGCCCTCCGGCTCCTGATCTCGCAGGGCTCCACCAATCAGGTTCCCTTTGTGAACCATGTCCGCGAGCGCCTGACCGAGGCCAAGCCGCCCTTTACGGCACCGTCGGAGCTGTTCCCGGCCGGCTCGAGCGACGCCTCCGCGGCCCTGATTCGCTATCTGGCGACCACCCGGTGCATATTCTCATGCAAGCTCGTGGAGCAGGCCATTCCTTAGTGAGTCGATGTGCATCTTGCAGACCCAGAGCTTGCACTGCTGACAATACCTAGTCTTACACACCTCCTTAACGGGATTGTCGAAGCCAAGGCAAACTGGACTCCCGGCTCCAGCCTGGAGGCCGAGCTGGTCAAGTTTGGCGGCGACATTGTTCAGGCAATCCAGGCGCTCAAGGAGGCAGACACAAAACCGACGCCCGCACTCGAAACGCTTCTGCGCGACCTCATTGCCAGCCTGCAGCGCTGCCAGAGCTACTGCACCGACGCCGCCGGAGGCTTGGACTACCCCTTTTCGCGGTCGGAACGGCAGGTCCGGGACGTCCTCGTCTTCCTGTACCCACATCTGACAGACGCGTTTCGTCCACTGGCGGCCGCAGAAACACTCAACGTCGCCATCAAGGATGCATCACAAGTCGAGACCTTCCAGCTGGGGCCATACAGCGTGCCGCGGCTCTTCAACGGGTTCTGGCAGCTGAGCTCGCCGGCATGGGGCTCCGGCACGGCAAAAGAGCAGACAGCCAGCCTGGTCGAGCTTGTCGAGGCGGGCCTGACTGCCGCGGACATGGCGGACCACTACGGCGATGCCGAGCTGATCTACGGCGATTTCCGCAACAAGCTGGCGGACGGCGTGCGCGACAAGGTCTTTTGTGCGACCAAATGGTGTGTTTTCAAGCCGTCCGTCTTCACGCCCGAAGGCGTGCTGGAGATGGTCAAGGAACGGTCGAGGCGTGTTGGCGGAAGAGTGGAATTGCTGCAGTTCCACTGGTATGACGTGAGTTTGCTTGCTCGATGTGGCCATACCGATGCATATTCTGACACGGCACAGTACAACAACAAGCACTATCTCGACGTTCTCGCCGAGCTGGTCCGCATCACCAAGACACACCCCGACCTGGTGTCAGCCATTGGCCTTTGCAACTTTGACTCGGAGCACACCGCGGAGGCGTGCGAACACTTGTTAAAGACCTGCGGCGAGGTTGGCATTGTCTCGAACCAGGTCCAGGTGAGAACAACCTCCAGAGTGGTACCTACAGCCGGCACTGACACGCGCAGTTTTCCCTCTTTGATACAAGACCGCTGGTCAAAATGGCCGGTGTCTGCGACAAGTACGGCGTCAAGCTTTTGGTATACGGAGCATTTGTAAGTTTCTGGGTTAGTCCACCTGAGCGCATCGCGTGCTGACATCCCAGTCTGGCGGCATGCTGTCTGAAAAATGGATAGGCCAGCCAGCGCCCGAGATCTACTCCAAGGAGACGGCCCTGACGCCGTCGCAACGAAAGTACCTCGACATCATCCTCACGTGGTCGTCATGGGACGACTTCCAGCTCCTGCTGGCCACGCTCGGTGACATTGCCAAGACGCACGGCGTGTCCCTGACCAACGTGGCCACGCGGTGGCTGCTGCAGCAGAAGCCCGTCGGCGCCGTGATCGTCGGCACGCGGCTCGGCGTGTCCGGGCGGTGGAAAGAGAACCTGCGCGCTTTTGGCTGGACGCTGGATGCGGCAGAGATGGCACGGATCGACGATCTGGCTCTCGGAAAAAACGGCGAACGGCGCGACAACATGTACAAGGTCCTGGGAGACTGTGGCAACGAGTACCGAGCCATGCATTGATAGAAAAAAAAAAAAAGTACAGGCAGTGGGCCAATTTATTTTGTACATTCACTTTATACAGATGCTCGTTTACTCCTCCGCATTCATACGCCCCATATCCTGCCGTCGGCCGGGCACAGGCCAAACCTCGACCAGGCCATCCGCAGCACTTGTGGCCAGGATCTTCCCGCGGCTGACCACCCACTTCATGTCGCGCTTGTGCTCCCACAAAGACGCAATGTCCGTCACGGCCGCGGGGTAGATGACCAGATCCGCCAACTTGCCGACCTCGACCGACCCGAGCGATGCACCCAGCCCGAGGCTGACGGCATTGCCGTGCGTGGCGCTCCGCAGGACCTCGTACGCCGACATGGGGTCGGCCTGCTCGTCCTCGCCGAAGCCGAGCCGCATCATCTCCATCTCGGCATGGTACAGGTAGCCGATGGGCTGCTCGCCGTGCGCGCCAACGTTGGTGCGCACGCCGCGGCGGCGCAGGCGGCGTGTGGACCGCGTAGTGTTGAAGACGTGGTAGGACGAGCGCGGCGCCTGCTTGACCTCGGTCAGCGCCTCGAGGATGGCGTGCGGCAGAAAACGGCGCAACTTCGGGTCCGCGGGCAGGTGGGCGGACTGGTGGAACCAGTGCTGGCCGAAGATGCCGCCGTAGTTCATGACGGCCAGCGGCGTGTACGAGCTGCCGGAGGCCTCAACCAGGCTGAGCACGTCGTCGTACAGCGTGGCAATCGGCAGCGGGTGCTCCAGCGTCGTGTAGCCGTCGATAAAGTACGTCAGGTCCCAGTCGAGCGACCAGCCGCCCTCGGGCACGACGAGCATGCCGGTGCCGTTCCCGGCCATCTGACCGGCCTCGAGCAAAAGACGCTGGCGAGCCGACCGCGGCACCAGCTGGTAGTTCTTGATGGTAAAGGCGCTGTCGCCGCCTTCCACGCGTACCCGCTGCAGCGCTGCGCGAGCGTCGGCACGCGAGTGGATCTCGGTGTAGACACTGGGCTGCGTCGAGCCGTAGAGGACGTCGCCGGTGTGGAAGACGCGCGGACCCCACATGTGGCCTTTTTCGATGCGGTTCCGCTCCGTCATGCCGGCGACATTGCGGCTTGCCGGGTTGTGGACCGTCGTGATGCCATAGGCCAGGAAGAGAGCCATCTCCCACGATGTGACCGGGAAGGCAGACAGAAAGCCGCCCCAGTGGCCGTGGAAATCAATGAAGCCGGGCAGAACGGCCCCTCCGGCGAGATCAAAAACAGTCGGTGGCGGACGGCCGGGGGCTTCGTCGGGTAGGAGCACTTCTGATCCAGGGCCGACGGCAGTGAAAACACCGCCCTGGATGATGATTGTGGCATTGGGCAGGACTGGTACCCCGTCGGGCGCCATGCTGATGAGCGTAGCATTGAGCAGAACCAGGGGCACATTGCCAGAATCAACGCGGTGCTGCTGAAGAGCACTGGGCGAGGCGATGTTTAGTTCAATGGAAGAAACGGCCGACTGCGCACACTGGCCCTGATCGCGGGCTTCAAGCGGTGCCATGCGGCAGAGATCAGACACGACATCAACAGAGGCGATGTATAGTGTTGGTCCAAGCAGCCAAAAGACACGGGTGCCGTCGCCACTGAAAACGACATCATGACCACCGGCATCGGCAGACAGCCGCACAAGACCGGGTGGAGTGTGAACATCACCCGGCTTGCTCCAAATGGCCTCATGCTGCAGTGTTGGCGTGGAAGGATACATCCAAGCGTGCTGAAAGTCTCGAAAGGCAATATGAGGCGATTCACCAGTGCCCGACGACGCCATCTCCACCGACGTCTTGCCTGTCGCCAAGACTGTCTGCTTGCCCGTCGTGATATCGTAGGTGATCACGGACGTGGGATTATGCACAAGAAGGATACCGCCATGGAAAACCAGCTTGGTCTCCTGACTCGTCGGCAGACCGTCAACCCGGTGCAGGTCAGTGACGGTGACTTGATCTCCGTCCCCCACGACGGAAGGAAGACGTCCGATCCAGACGCCCTGGCCCATGGTCGCCGCAAAGTTGCCCGTCATGTAGTCTCCTCCAGTGCGGACAAACGCAATAAGCCCTGTCATTGCATTGGCGATGGGCGACACGTAGCGTCCATAGGGGACCCCAGACAGTGGGATGATAATGGGACCGTTGGTGCCGTCCGAATGTTTCGTGAGATGGAGCGTCGAGAAGTTGGCATTGCTCCAACAGGCCTGCAACAGCCAGTCCGAGCCGGCCACAAAAGACGGCGCATAGCAGCCGATAGTAGCATTTCGACCACCATCCGCTGGTTTTGGAAGAAACGATCCCTCCCGTGTCTCCAAATCAAAAACGTAATTGTCCCCAGCCGCCTCGACAACGACACGCGTCCCGGCATGGTTGCTTCGCAGGCCACCGAGACCATGCACGCGCACAGACGGGGCCAGCTCCGTCGGCAGCACGTCCACCTCGTTGAAGCGCGTGTTGGCGAGGCGAAGCTGTATGCCCGCCTCGAACGGCAGAGGCTGTGGTTGCCCGGCGGCCACGCGCTCGTCAAAGGCGTCTTTCTTCAGCGGCACGTTCCAGATCTGCCCGCGCGACCATATGAGGATGCCCGTGTCGTCTCCGCGGAAGCCGTAGTTCGGATACGCGCCCATGAACGCGGGAATCGTGCTGACGTCGTAGTCGAGCCCGTCCCAGACGTAGTGCACCGTGCCCGACCGCAGGTCCTGGACGGCCAGCACGCTGCGGTCGTCGACGCGCCGCACAAACGCCAGCGAGAGCCCGTCGTGCGACAGCCGCGGCATGCTGGCGCCGCCGGGGCTGGCCGGCTTGTTGGGCGCGCTGGCGGCCGCGGCCACGAGCGTCTCGGTCGTCCCGGTCGACGTGTTGTGCAGATACACGGCGTTGATCCCGGCGTGGACGTCCTTGTTGTACGAGAAGGTGCCCGCTGCTGCGTCGCCCTTGTTGGCGTTGCGCGTGAAGACAACGGCGTGTCCGTCGGGGGTGTACCGCGCCTGCTCTGCGCCCAGCTGGCTCTCAAAGTACCGGAAGGCCGGCCACGATGGCGGGAGCAGCCGGGACACAAGCCGCCGTCCGCTGTGCTGCGGCAGGGTCCCAGGTGCGGCTTGTTTCCGCAGGAGAGGCAGTTCCCAGATCTCGCCAGCACCGTTTGGCCGCCCGGTCAAGAACCATTTCGTCGCGATCAGCTTGGGTTCCGTTGGGTGGAAGCTGGGTGACGAGAAAAAGCGGAACGTGGAATTGGTCTGCTGCACAGCTGTGGATCGTACTGAATGGCTCTCCGCGTCGTCCTCGTCTGCTGCGGCTGCTGCGGCCATCTCGTCACACGTGCTGTACGGCAGCGTCCACACATTGTCCACGCCGAACCCGGCGTCCGAGATGTACACCAGCTGCGTGCCATTGGGTGAGAACTCGGCTTCCTTGTCAAAGGGAATGCCGCGCAAAAATGGCTTTGCTCTTGCTGGCCGGCCGTCCGGCTGCGGTCGACTGCTCATGCAGTAGAGGTCGCCCAGCATGTCGAAGACGAGCTCGTCCCGCGTCGGGTGCGCTGCTATGCGCAGCCATGTGCCCTCGCTGACGGTCTTGGCCAGCATCCGCGGGTACGGAACCGATTTGGAGATATCCCATGGCTCCGTGGCCGGTCGCAGCGGGTAGTCCGTGTCGGGGTAGATGTCGGCCACCGCCAAAGGTTGATGATGCTCGGGGAGAGGAGCTCGATGCCAGAAGCGGTACAGCGAGGCCACGCAAGCAGTGGCAATCACAAAGCGGACTGCCACATGCTTGATACTCGACTGGGCGCGTCCTTGCGGCAAAGCCCTGCTCTCTTCGCTCCTCTTCTCATCTGTCCTGTGCATCGTCGTGTTTGCCGCCATGCTCGTGGCAAAGATGCACGTGACTGCGAATTGACGTGGCCATGGTGTGATCCCTTACCTGGTCGTGGTCTGTTGCCTATCTCTTGTGCAACGTGCGCCGCCGCTACGGATGCATGGCGATGCTAGCGGCCGGCGTCGGTGTTCATCGCCAGGCACCGGCGAATTGCAGTTCGAGATAGCTCTGTTGAAGGCCGACGCCCCTAGCTGCAGCGCCTAGCGCCGAGAGCTTCACTAGCTTCGCGTATATGTGAGGTACGATAACGGGTAGCAGCTGCAAGCTGCCATGCTTGGTGAAGCTGTTTGAAGAGCTCGTTTTGTGTCTGCACCTGCATCCGCCAAGATGACTTTTGAGTTTGTTCCCCGGGAAGTGGCCGCCGCGACCAACGGCCTGCCGCTGCGGCCAGCGACGACGACCTCGACGGCCAAGACGGTCAACTCCTTGGACGACCTGAAAGCCACAATCTACCCGCCCGACCCAGCATACAACATTGCCGAGAAGCCATGGCTGCCAGGACCGCAGACGCCCTACCTTTTGTACAACTGCCAGCTGGTGGACACACGAGCCGGGAAGCTGTCTGCCAGTCCCATGACGCTGTACCTCGTCGGCGGCAAGATCACGCGCGTGGCAGCGACGACGGAGCAGGACATTCACGGCGACTTTGTGATGGGCAACACGCCGGTCGTGAAGATTGACGCTGCTGGCTACTTTGTCTGCCCCGGCCTGATCGACTGCCACGTGCACCTGATGGCCGTGCACGGCAGCGCGACGCTGCACGGCGCCTTTACGTTCCCGCACGAGACAGCGGTGCTGCGCACGGCCGGCACGCTGCGCGGGATCCTGTCCAACGGCTTCACGACGGTGCGCGACACGGGCGGCGCCACGGTGGCCCACGCGGCGGCGACCGACGAGTTCCTGATCCCGGGCCCGCGCGTGTTCCAGGGCGGCCGCATGCTGTCGCAGACGGGCGGCCACGGCGACGACACGGAGGTGTGGAACGGCGACGCCGCGCACGGGGGCTGCTGCGGCGGCGGCAGCGGCATTGCCGCGTCGGCGCTGGGCCGGCTGTGCGACGGCGTCCCCGACTGCCTGCGCGCGGCCCGCGACAACATGCGCAAGGGCGCCAACCACATCAAGGTGTGCACGTCGGGCGGCATCGCGTCGGCCACGGACCCGCTCGAGTCGCTGCAGTACACGGTTGAGGAGCTGCAGGCCATCACGACCGTCTGCCGCAACATGGGCGGCACCCTCGTCACCGCGCACTGCTACACGGCCGCGGGCGTGCGCCACGCCATTGCCGGCGGCGTGCGCGGCATCGAGCACGGCAACATGATCGACCCGGACACGGCGCGGCTCATGGCCGACAAGGGCGTCTTCCTCACGCCCACCCTGGCCCTGCACACCTTTGTCACGATGCCGCCCTACGACCGCTTCGAGACGCCCGAGGGCCTGCGCAAGAACGCCATTGTCGGCGACGCCGGCATCCGCGCCATCCGCTACGCCGAGGAGGCCGGCGTCGTCGTCTGCTACGGCACCGACACCACCGGCCCGACGCTTGTCATGCAGACGTACGAGTTTGTCGTGCGCGCCAAGCTGCTGCCCAGCCCGGTGGTGCTGCGCCAGGCCACGCTCAACGGCGCCAAGCAGCTCGGCATGGAGGGCCGGCTCGGCGAGCTGGTCGAGGGCGCCTTTGCCGACCTGCTGTTTCTGCGCGAGAATCCGCTGGAGGACGTGGCCTGTCTCGACCGCACAAATGAGGTGGTCGCTCTCATTATCAAGGATGGGCGGATTGTCAAGAGCCGTATACCCGAGCTGAAGCCGGAGCGGAATTGCGAGTGGTAGGGGTACTCGGAATTAGACGAGAAAAGCGATTAAATTGTGAATTGCATATTTTATTTTATTTTACTCCTCTTCCTCCGTGACTATAGTACTACCCTCTGGTGGGAAGTGGCAGAATGCAAGGACAAACACAGCGATCATCACCACCGCTGCATTGCAGTAGAAGGTAAGGTAGGCCTTGCCCATGGCAGAGAACGTCGAGAAGATAAAGCCAAACAGCCCCAGCGTGCTCAGCATGGCCAGGTTCTCCACCAGCGTCATCACCTGCAGCGCATCCGTCTGCTGTCCCGCGCCGCACATCTCCGTGATGACGCCCTTGCTGGCCGGTGCTGAGCCGCTCGCAAGCGGGAGCAGGAAGCCTGCCAGGTACACGTGCCAGTGCTTGGTGGCAAAGGCCGTGTAGGCGGTCACCAGGCCGTCGGCAACCAGCGACCAGCGCAAAAAGGCCAGGTCAAACGCGCGTCCCTCTGTTGCCCTGGCCGGCTTGGGCGGCGGCGTTGGCTCTTCCTCGGCCAGGATCCCGGCTGGCGGGTCGAAGTCCTCCGGGTGGGTTGCCAGCGCCGCCTCGCTCTCTTCTTCCGGCACTGCGGCAATACTGCCATTCGGAGCGCTGGTAGAATACCATTTCCGCCCCCGCTGGATGATCCGAGGGAACAAAAAGACGAGGAAAATGCCGCGGATGACCGAGTTGACGCTCATCAGATATCCGTTCTCTGCAGCGCTGAAGTCGAACGCGGCCGTGGCATACATCAGGATCAGGAGCGGCGCGTACCCGGTCGCCAGCACGCCCGTGAACACGCCAAGCGCCAGGAAGAGCGGTCCGTAGTGCCACACCGTCATTCCGTTGGCTGTGCGCAGCCGGCGAGGGGCCAGCACGCGCAGGGCGCCAAAGATGGTCTCGAGCGTCGACGTTGTTGTTCTTTGTTTCCCGCTGCCGCCGTCTTCCGTTTCAATGTGCGGCACGACTGTCGCCACATACAGACTGCTGGTTGAGAACAGCACGAACGCCACCTGAAAAGGCCGCGCAATGCCCCATGTGTCGCCCACGTAGCCCCCCAGAAGGTAGCCCAGCGCCGTTCCCAGCATCACACTGCCCTGCAGCTGTCCAAACGCAGCCGTGCGGCGGGCCGGGGCGCTGACCTCGCCGATCGCCGTATTGAGCGCCAGCAGGTAGCCAGACGGTCCGCCGAGGACGTTGATTAGCTGTGACGACTGGATCATGACGATGCCGGTACGCGCCCCGATGACCACCGCCACGGCCTGCATCGCCACGCGCAGGGCCGGCGACATGGTCTGCAGGGTCAACGCGGTCTTGGGCCCGAAGCGCTTGATCTGCCATCCGGCCACAAAAAGGTTGATCACGCCGCAAAAGGTTGTTGTCATGCCCAGGATCGAGACCTGTGCTGCCGTTCCGCTGTCGACCTCGTTGCGTGCACAGCGGTCCTCTCCCGGGCTGCCGGCAAAGGGCGGGTGCTCCTTGTAAAACTGGTCACACTCCATGATGCGGAAGGCATAGAGGATACTGTACAGGGCATTGTTAACGCGCCGTTCATCCCAGCCAGGTTAGATTGCGTGCGAGGACGTACGGCACTTGGGTAAAGCTGAGAGCCACCGAGATGAGAAACCCGGCGAACAGAATGCGCGTGGCAGGCGAAAAGAATTTGGTGCTGGGACGTTCCGTTGCCCGACTGCCCACCAGGGGCGTGGTTTCCGTCGGTGCCATGGTGTTTGCTGGCATCTGCTGTGGCCAGTTGCGTGCTGTGTCGTCCCTTTTCCCGATTTCCCCCAAACAGGTCAGACAGCTTGCGGCGTTGAGTGTAGATGCACCCAACAACTTAGTGTAAACTACGGGAGCTACTATTTCGGTATATGCCTGCCGATCAGACGCCGGATGTCTGCTCGTCCACCGGGTATCCTTCCCCATGATTGCGCGGTGTGGGGAGACCGGCGATTTCTTTATCGCTTGTTCGCCGACCCCATGCACCTCAGGCCCAAGGTGCCCTGCAGGACAAGTCCCGATAGATACGGATGTGCTCTCGGAGCAGTGTACAAAATCCTCGTGCTGCCCAATGCGAGACGTCACGCACTCGATCGGCAGTCGCACATCACCCCGTCCTCCTCGCCGAACAACACGATGTCGGATACAAAGAAGCCGCCGGTGTTGCACCGCGTGAAGGGTAAGCATCAGCGCAGCTCCCCGTATCTGGTGGTGCTCTAGGCCTGGCAGTGGTGTGAAGTCAATGCTAACCCATGGAAGTGTTTGTGCTGGGTGACGAGGCACAGAGCAAGGAAGAGGCGTGGCTCGTGCGGAAACTTGGTACGTTGCGATGCGTGGATGTATGGATGGATCTGTGTGTAGACGTGCCTCACTCATACTGACATAATTTCCAGACTTTTTCATCTTGGTATGGATATGCCGACCGAACAGTACACTGCTCAAGTACACCGACTGACCACACAGACGTACTGCTGCTTGAGTTTCTTCTTCAACTACCTTGGTACGCTACACGAGCCTGCCAGTAACCAGCAATGGTGCTAACCATCCAGATCGTGCTGCTTTTGCCAACGCCTATGTTGCCGGCCTGCAGGAGGCTCTCCACCTGACCGGATCCAACTACAACACTCTCCTGTCGATGACAACGGCTGGGTAGGTCACTTCCATCGTCCTTGTTCGCTGTGGCTATTCTGACCGGGCAGCTACACCATTGGCCAGATCCCCCATGGCATCATCATCCAGAAGGTCCCCCCGCGCATCTGGTTCCCGACCAATGTCATCATCTGGGCCGGCCTCGTCATGTGCTCGGCCGCCTGCAAGACCTATGCGCAGCTGTGCGTCGTGCGGTTCTTCATGGGCCTGATCGAGGCCAGCACCTACTGCGGCACGGTCTACGTCATTGGCAGCTGGTACAAGGAGCGCGAGATTGCCAAGCGCACGGCCATCTTCACGGCCTCGGGCCAGGCCGGCACCATGTTTGCCGGCGTCATGATGACCGCCATCCGCAAGGGCATGGACGGCTACAACGGCCTCCACGGCTGGCAGTGGGTGTTTATCATCGACGGCATCATCACCCTGCCCATTGCCATCATGGGCTTCCTCTACTTCCCCGACCTGCCAGAGAACACAAAGGCGCCATACCTCAGCGCCGCCGAAAAGGCACTGGCATTGGCCCGTCTTCCCCCCAAGCCGGAGGACAGCCACAACATCAACCCATGGAGCCTGGCAAAGCGCACCTTTACCAGCCCGGCATTGTATGTCTTCCTTCTCGGCCCCAGAGCGTCCTCTGCTAACCTTGCAGCTACATTCTCTGCTTTTTCTCGCTCATCTGCGGCGCTCTCGAGGCCTACTGTGTGCAGAACCTCTTCCTGCTGTGGATGAAGTACCAGTACAAGAAGGGCTTCTTCAGCGCCACCAATGTCACGACGTACCCGCTCGGCATCCAGGCCGTCGGCATCGTGTCCAACCTGTCAGCTGCGCTGTTCATCGACGCGACAGGCCGGCGTGTCCCCATGGGCATCCTGGCCTGCATCCTGCAGCTGATCAGCACGATTATTCTCATCATTCCGGGCGTGCCCTTTGCTGCCACGTTCTTTGCCTACTACTGCGCCGGCACCAGCTACATTGTCAACCCGCTGCTCTTTGGCTGGGCGAACATCATCATGCAGCGCGGCGGCGACGACGCCCTGCGCAGCGTGGTGTTGTTCAGCATGAACTCGGCCAGCCAGATCCTGTACACGTTCTGGGGCATCATCCTGTACCAGGCCAACAAGGCGCCGTACTGGCGCAACGGCTGCATCGGCATGCTCGTCGTCATTGTCTTCCTGGCCGGCATGCTCGGCGTCGTGCAGTGGCTCGACAAGCGCACGCTCCGCATGTACCCGAACCAGCCGATGCAGGATGCACTCCGCATCAAGGAACAGGAGGTCATCACGGCCCAGGCGGTGGACGCACCGGATGCGCAGGCCTACGACACGGAGAAGCACACGGAGAAGCGTCGGTCGTTCACTGCCATAGTTGATCCCATCATTTGAGGGCAGCAGAGAATCTAGTTGCAGAAAATACCATTGTCTACCCAAACGAGTTCTTGGTGCCTGGCTTAAATAGCTTCCTGTCTGCTTGCTTCTTCTAATGTTCTGTTCCCTACGGCCGTACGCAATCGACCAATTAGGCAGGCGGCTGCGGACACTATCCAGTCGGAGCCGGGTGCAAATGGAAGTGGGATAAAAGGTGGGGGGACGTTCTAAATCCGGCAATCTGACTGGGAGCGAGGCTGCTATCAGGCCAGCCGCCGGTGCCCCGAGCACCGTATCTCGGTCGAGAATCCCGTGCCGAGACGCGTTGGCCGCCTTATCGCCCCACGTGCCCCCTCACTCGCCGTGATCTGCACAATATATGTAACACACTCGTATAGGAATAACTTGGACGGTCCAACGTGGCATCCGACTCCATCTGACTTTTGTGCTTACACCTCTACACAACCATGGGTGCCCAGGAACTCATTGCCCAGGCCCTCGAGCTTCGCGACAAGTCGCTGGCCGCCGTCCAGCCGCCCCTTGACTTGTCGCGTCTCCCGGACCCGCTGCCGAAGAATGTCGTGCCGCTGGCCAAGGACGTGCTGACCGAGGAGGAGCTCGCGATCACGGCCCTCGACCCGCCCGAGCTGCTCGATGCGATCCGGCGCAAGCAGTACACCTGCGTGGCCGTGACCAAGGCCTTTCTCCGCCGGGCTGCCCTGGCACAGGAACTGGTGAGCTGGACCGCTGTATATCAGTCGACCGACGGCCCGGACAAGCATAATAACTCGAGGCCTAGGTGAACTGCATCACCGAGCTGCTGCCGGAGCGGGCCATCAAGCGGGCAGAGTACCTCGACTCGCTGGACGCACCCGCCGGCCCGCTGCACGGCCTGCCCATCTCGGTCAAGGAGCACCATGGCATGAAGGGCTGCACGAACCACGCCAGCTTCGTGGCCCGCATCGGCCAGCCGCAGCCAGGCCCGTGTGGCGTCAACGATGTGCTGTGGGATGCCGGCTGCGTCTTCTACGCGCGCACCACCCAGCCCCAGTGCATCATGCACCTGGAGACGTCGTCCAACATCTACGGCGTCACGACCAACCCGCACAACCGCGACCTGACCCCGGGCGGCAGCTCGGGCGGCGAGTCGGCCCTGATCTCGTTCCGCGGCAGTATTTTGGTGAGGGACAACCCCTCTCTGACCCCGCTCCATGGACTCCTCTAATACGAACCACTAGGGCATGGGGGGCGACATCGGCGGTTCTGTCCGCTGCCCTGCTGCCAACTGCGGCATCTATGGCATCAAGCCCACGCCCGGCCGCATCACCCGGGCCGGCGGCACGAGCGGTGTCAAGGGCCAGGAAGGGTACGCTCTCCGTGTCTCTCTGTGGCCCACTCCTGTCTAACTCCATGCAGTGTCAGCGTCACGTACGGCCCGCTGTCGACCTCGCGCACCGGCCTTGAGCTGTTTATGGAGACCTACTTTGCTTCCATGCCGTGGATCAAGGATGTTTCGCTCGTCCCGATCCCCTGGCGGCCGGTGACGCTCCCGCGCAAGCTCAAAATTGCCGTGATGTGGTCCGACGACATTGTCACGCCGCACCCGCCCATCACGCGCGCCCTGAAAGAAGTGTGCGCTGCGCTGCAGCTGCATCCGGACGAGTTCGAGATTGTCGAGTGGAAGCCCAGCGGCCACGACACCTGCTGGAACCTGACGCAGGCGCTCTACTACGAGGACGGCGGCCGCTCGGTCACCAACGAGATCCTCAATGCGGGCGAGACCGTGCTGCCGCTCACCGAGTGGCTGCTGACCGACGGCGGGAACGTCAAGTACCGCACGGTCGAGGAGATCTGGGACCTCAAGGTCCGCCGCAACGCGTACCGCGACTTCTACAACGATCTGTGGCTCGCCACCGGCAAGGAGGACGGCCACATGGTCGACGCCATTCTCTGCCCTGCCGGCCCGGGCGCTGCTCCGCCGCACGGCAACGCCAAGTACTGGTCCTATACCAGCCAGTGGAATCTGCTGGAGTATGCGGCGGCCATCTTCCCGGTCACCAAGGTGGACGTCGAGCGCGATGTCAAAGACACCTCGTATGTTCCGAAGAACGAAAAGGACAAGTTCAACTACGACCTGTACACGCCAGAAACCTACGTCAACGCCCCGGTCGGCCTGCAGGTTGTCACGCGGCGTTGGGAGGACGAGAAGTGCCTGGCGATCCTGAAGAAAATCGAGCAGGCCATGGGGCGGCAGTAGTTTATCGAAATGAAAAATAGGCAGATTCAATTAAAAAGTGATTGTTTGCCATTTTATTGATTATTTATTGTCGTCATACTTTTTCGGTTTTTATTCTTTTATCACCATTTTTTCCACATGGAATACAACGCCAAGTTATGCCAAGAAACCGTTGTCATTCGTTCATAAAAGAGGAAAAAAACTTTAACAGGCTATATTCGCCAACCCATAGTCGTTTCTCCATCCATACTTCCGTTGCGATTCATATACGGCATTGTAGAGAATATGTCCTGCCAGTCAAGTGCATCCATTAGCGGATGTGCGCCGGCACTCATCTCTGGCGCCGTTTCAAAGTTCATATAGTGACCTGAATTTGTTGCCTCGCCCTCCTGCATCTGTTGCCGTCCTTGGTAGTCTGGCCCCGGTGGCATCGGCTGCTCCCGCATGCCACCCCCACTCCCCACAGATGGGTCTTTCCGGCCGGCACTTTTCATATTGTTCACGACCTTGCTCTTGAATTTTTCCAGGAGACTGCGGAACAGGTTCAGGACGCCTTCGGCATTGGGCCAGTATTGGCTCAACTCCTTGCACGGCTCAAACAGGCGCTCGAGAGAGCTTTGCGTGTTCAATGCCAGCAGGGTTGAGCCAGCCTCGACGGCATGCCGGATTTCCAGCGAAATGTGGATGGCGGCCGCCGTCAGGGCAATGGTTGCGGTGAAGGGGGTCTGGCAGATGAAGTCGTTTGCGAGCATCGTCTCAAAGGTGGCGATAATGGCACTTGCTGCACGGCCACATATCTCCGTGGACGTCGACTGCTGTTGGAGAGAGGCAGCAGGCTTGGCAGAGCCACCAGCGCCGGGGTCGGTCGAGATGTAGTTGCGGTGGAGGTGGAGGAGAACGGTGTTGTAGTGGAGGTGAAGCTGCAGGGACGCAAAATCGTCGGTGGCGGGGTGTGTCAAGATCCAATCCACCAGGCGCGCATCGAGCGATGCCAGGGCGGCCTGGGCCTCGGCGTGGGAACCCGTGGGCCGGGGTTTGTTGAGGCGCAGGATGTCGAAGATGAGGTAGCAGAGCTCCACGTTTCCTGAGCAGTAGGCGAAGTTCAGTTTTTGGTTGACCTCGCCGTTTTCCTCTGTGAAGTCGTCGGGCTCGAGCGGCGGCTGGTCGATGTCGTCCAGCTGGATCATGGATGGCCGGCCGTGTTCGAGGGCGGTGTAGATCTCGGTCTGAAACAGCGTCCACCAGAGCCGGCGGTACATCCGGCGCTCGGCCAGGGGCATCATGCAGGCGCGCAGCTGCGGCGACAGGTTACGATGCATGCCGATGCCAAAGGCAATACGGCAGGCCACGCCGGCCCAGTAGTAGCTGTTGGCGCCGGCGCTGTCGGCATTTTCGAGGTGCCAGGTAAAGAGCAGCGCACACTGGATCAAGTGCACGCGGTTGTTCTCGTGGCGCATGTCGAACAAGGCCTTGGCACGGGAGAAGAGGGTGGCGGTGACAACGGCACGCGACTGTGCCACCCGCGGGTGGTTGCAGACGTGCGCGCCGGCCAGCAGAACAGAATGCATGATAATCAGTGGAGGCGGGTTGGCCGGGTCCTCGTACTGCCGACGAAAGTCATACTCGTCGATGACGGGGAAGTAGGGGTTGATCTTGTCGAAGAAGGCATCGACCAGCGAATCGCGGATGTGCTTGACCGGGAACGAGCTCAGATCGCGGTAGGGGTCGGCGCCGGCACCCTGGAGCTGGATGTTGAAGAGCGTCTGCTCGTACTCGGGCTTCCACGACAGGATCGGGTGGGTGTGGGGATGGGGGAGGTGCAGCGACGCCGATGGCCCCGATGGCTTCCGCTGCGGGTCCAGGTTCATCAGATGC
Organism: Ceratocystiopsis sp. VPRI43766; assembly: GCA_019925685.1. Taxonomy (NCBI): domain Eukaryota; kingdom Fungi; phylum Ascomycota; class Sordariomycetes; order Ophiostomatales; family Ophiostomataceae; genus Ceratocystiopsis; species Ceratocystiopsis sp. VPRI43766. The sequence continues at coordinate 360,216 of JADHKF010000018.1, forward strand.
GAGAGATTCGACACGGTGGTGCCGACATAGGCCAGCCGCATGACATTGCTCCGGTCAAAGACCTCCCAGTCCTCGGCTCCCATGCCGTGCTCGAAGAACTGGTGCAGGCTGTTCCGGGCCATCGTCTGGGAAACGACGGCAATCTTGACCATACTGCTGACGTCTGTGGGCGAGTTGGAGACATCGTGGGAGCTGTGCGTTGCCGAAGGCGAGACCGAGAAGGCCGTTTCCTGAGGTGCCTGGGCGACGCCAAGGGCTGGCATGGAGGCCCGGCTTTCCAGCTTCCTCAGCCGAACCGGGCGTTCCCATGTTTTTGTGAAGCTGTGCTGTCAGACGACACGCAAAATAGAGCAAAGACGTTGGAATAAGCATCGTACAGGCAGTCTATTTCCAGCTTGCGGCAGTTGCTGCAAGTGCTGCGATCGACAGAGTCGCAGCGGACCTTTCTCCGGCGGCAAGTGTCGCAGGACTTCATTTGCCGCCGCCTAGGGGTTGATGCATGGGTGGGGGATGACATGATTGCCGTGAAGAATGCGACGATCAGAGGCAAGATGGGCTGACCGGTCGACGCAGACGCGCACGATCCCGCATCCTGCCTCCCTAGGAGCGTTTTCGTGTATCTCTTTCACGCGCAGATAAGGCAACCTCGAAGCCATGATAGGATAGCTGCAGAGCCCCACCCTTTCTGTCTACAAGCACACACACAAACACATGCCACGCGAAGAGCTTTTCACTCTAGGGGGGAATAGACAGTCTAGACTTTTACTTTTTCTTCTACGGATTAACGCCCTCAAAGGAGGTCGCTCCGGCCTGCTTATCAATCTCGATACAGTCCCCGAGGCCACAGGTCATGAACAGCTCGTTGACGCCGCCGGTCCCGTAGCGCTCCTCGATGCCCTTTGTCTTCAGCAGGCTCAGCGTCTGCTTCACGCCGTCCAGCACCTTCTGGGAGCAGACGCCAGGGAAGATGATGATCCGGAAACCCAGCTCCTTGGCCTCGTCGACCGTCAGGTCCGGCGACCCGGCACCCGGCACCATGTCGAAAAGAACGGGCGTGTCGCCCATGGCCTCGCAGAGCTGCTTGCACTGCTCGCGCGTCTCGATCGCGTCCATAAAGGCCACGTCCACGCCGATCTCGACGGCGCCCTTCAGCCGCTCGAGGGCCTCCTCGAAGCCCAGCTTCTGCAGCGAGTCGGTCCGGCCGATGATGACAATGTCCGACTTCATCTTCTCGCGGGCGTTGATGGCCGCGCGGAGCCGGCTGTACCAGACCTCGCGGGGCACAATGTTCTTGTTGCCCAAGAAACCGCAGCGCTTCTCCTGGACCTGGTCCTCGATGTGGAGAGCGGCCACGCCGGCGCGGGCGTAGTTCGCAACGGTCCGCGACACCATGACCGGACCACCGTAGCCAGTGTCCGCATCGGCAATGAGCGGCACCGACGTGTCCAGGTTGGCAATCATCTCCGCGTTGGCCGTCATGTCCGTCAGCGTCGCCATGCCCAGGTCGGCCCAGCCAAGCCGCGACATGGAGGTGCCGGAGCCAGTCTTCCGCGCCCTTGTTAGCCAGATGCTCGCACAGTCGCACGGACCAAAAAAAAAAAAAAAAAACTCACCATGTACAGAGCATCAAACCCCTGCGACAGCGCGATGCGCGCCGTGAGGCCATCGTAGACGCCCGGGCAGACCACGATCTTGCTCTTGTCTGCCAGCAGCTCTCGGAGGCGCTTTGCGCCCATGTGCGGACCAGTCGACATGATGGCGAGTTGGCGGGTGGTGGAGGTGGGTGGTGTAGAGTTGGCAAATGTTCAACACCAGCACAGGACCAGCGCATGCAAAGCCAACGCGACAAAAAAATCAGTAAATATACAATAGCCGTCATCTGCAACCCCTCGTAAGCTAGCCCAGATGGCCGACGCGGTGTTATCGCGGTGCCTATCACGGAGCCGACACTAAGGCCAAAGTAGAAATACGTCTCGGAGCCGGCAGGCAGTATCATTAGCCTCTCCGTTCTACTTTGGGCCTCCATGCTACCGCGAAACCCACACTACGGAGCGCGTAACCAATCCAAGCCTCTCGATAGATAAGCTTCGGAGCGATGTCTCGAGGCGGGGTTGACGTGGCTAGGATACCGGCCAGGATACCGGCCTGGCTACCGGCAGGAACGCGGCCGACGAGACGGGCATTGCGTTATAAGCCTGGAACACGTAGACAACCACAGAAATGCCTGCTGGCCGCCGCCCGTGATTCTGATAATCCTACCACACCACCCAAACACGCACCCATAAACGTATCATGGCAGACACGCCGCTGCTTCACATTGCCGTTACGGCTAGCGACGGGAGCCACCAGCTGGGGGCTGCCTTTCTTCCCCAGGTCTTGGCACTCTTGCAGCAGATCCGTGGGATCACATCTAGTGTGACGCCGGATAGCAACGCGGCAGCACCTGTTTCCGTCCCCGCGTCGGCGTCCATTGTCGATATCCTGTCGACGCTGTCGACGGCCTTGAAGAGCGTTTCCCGGCCCCGCGAGGCCGAGACGCTGGACTATGTGCTGGCAAAATGCACAGACGCAGAGACGTTCGGCGGCCTTGGCCTGACCAAAGAGTCGATCGCGGACGAGGAGGACCGGCGCAAAGCCTTGTCGCTTGTCGAGGTGTGGCTGGAAGCGCTGAATTCGCAGGATCGCGTGGGCAAGAGTCCGGATGCGGTGGCGAAGCGGTCTCCCAAGACGCGGCCGATGACCATGGCGGCCAAGATCATTGCCCACCACACCATCGGCGGCTGCTCAGAAGAGGGCATCCGTACGGGCGATGTCATCCGGATCTCGCTCGACTGGGTCATTGCGTCTGAGCTCACATGGACCGTAAGTCCCGGCACCAGTGCACCCCCGGTACCCTGGAGAAGACCAGCGCAGCTGACTCGGCCAGTACATGCTCCGGACCATCCAGCAGATCGGCGCCGAGAAGATCTGGCGCAACGACCGGTTCTGGCTCGCAGCCGACCATGTCGTCGACCCCAAAGTCTATGGCCTGCCCAAGGTGAAGGCGCTCATCCACGACGTGGAGAAGGCCAACAAGGACTACAAGATGACCGACTACCAAGGCCTGAACTACACCATCATGCACACCGAGTTTGTGCGCGAGCGCGTCGAGCCCGGCATGCTGATTCTAGGCGCCGATTCGCACACGTGCTCGTCTGGTGCCGTCGGCTGCCTGGCCATCGGCCTGGGTGCCGCCGACGTAGGCATGGGCCTGGTCACGGGCGAGACGTGGCTCAAGGTGCCCGACTCCATCCAGATCACGTTTGTCGGCAAGCCGGCGTTTGGCATGGGCGGCAAGGAGGTGATCTTGTATATCCTCAAGGAGCTGAAGCGCAACACGGTTGCTGCTGACCGCATCGTCGAGTTCACCGGGCCCGGCTTGAAGCACCTGTCCATCGATGCGCGGTTCGCGATTGCAAACATGTGCGCCGAGCTGGGCGCCGTCACGGGCATCTTTGCCGCCGACGAGGTGACGTTTGAGTATGTCTCCAAGCGCCGGCAAAAGACACACCGCTCGCACTCGCTATACTTTGCAGCGGATGAGGACGCCGTCTATGCCGGGAAATACACCATCGACCTGTCCAAGGTGGAGTCGACCATTGCCGTCTACCCGGCCCCCGATGCCGTGGTGCCGGTGTCGGAGAAGGCGGACATGCGCCTGGACGGCGTGTTCATTGGCGCCTGCACAACAACAGAAGAGGACCTTGTTCTGGCCGCGTTGGTGCTCCAGGTCGGCCTCAAGAAGGGACTGAAGCAGGTGCCTGGCCGGCGGCACGTTGCTCCTGGCTCCCTGCCGATTGTCGAGAAGCTGCGGGAGCTCGGTCTCCTCGAGGTTTACGAGGCCGCCGGCTTCACACAGAGCCCGCCTGGCTGCAGTTTCTGTGTCGGCATGGGCTCGGACAAGGCCGGCGAGGGTGAAACGTGGCTGAGCTCGCAGAACCGCAACTTCAAGAACCGCATGGGCAAGGGCGCTCTGGGTAGCATTACGTCGGCCGTCGTTGTTGCGGCATCCAGCTTCAGCATGACGGCAACCGACCCGGCCCCTTTCCTTGCCGAGATTGACACGGCCCTTCTCCAGAAATACAAGGGTGTCGAGCACACGCCGTCGAAGCCGGTTGTCTATGTGGAGCCGCATGTGGGGCCGTTGCCGGTGAAGAGCCGGGCGACGGCATCTCTCGGCCAAGGAGGTATCACGCCCCCGGGAACGATCAAGAGCAAGGTTGTCGTCTTGGGCGACTTTATTGATACCGATGCGGTAGGTGCACTTCCCCTGCCTCGTGTCTGCTTCGTTGGCTGACATTTTTTTTGTAGATTGCGCCCTCGGAATTCCTGGTCGGCCCCGTCCCCGACGACGAGCTGGGCACGCACTGCCTGCAGTACACGCACCCCGACTTCCGTGACAAGGTCAAGAACGGCCAGCGCGTGGTTGTCGCTGGCAAGGCCTTTGGCTGTGGCTCGTCGCGCCAGCATGCCGTCGGCTGTCTTGTTGGTACGTGTGGCTCATCCTCTTTATGGCGGCCCCTGCTAACGACGATTATCAGGTGCCGGTGTGCAATGTGTCATTGCCCGCTCATTTTCCTTCATCTATGGCCGTAACCAGCCGACGCTCGGTCTCCTGGGATTCACAATGACAGACGACGCCTTCTACGCCGCCGCGGAAGAGAACGCCGACATCGAGATCGACGTCCCGCAGCGGAAAATCCGAGTTGGTGGACAGGAGTTTACTTTTGCTCTGACCGACATGGAGTACCAGCTGACGGCCAACCGCGGCATGATCGAGGCGTACAAGAAGTTTGGAAACGCTATTTGGGAGAAGCTGACAGTGCCGGAGTCAGAAGCGAAGGAAACCGCGGCGGAAAAGGCCGCACCAGAGCCTGCAGACACAAGACTGAGCTGGTGATAGTGTAGGAGTAGTAGATTTTATTAGAGATTGTTATGTTCATTGTTTCGCCACTTGCTTTTTAGACCTCTAGCGACGGAGAATACACTTCATGCAAAATAATTGTAATGCGAAATAGTGGACAAGCCAGCATTTTCTTTAATTAAACACAGTATACACAATTTCATTCTGCCCACCAGACGAAAGGAAAGAGAGTCTCGAGTCTAGAATTGCCCGCCAGTACTGGACGAGTAGCCTTTCAGGCCGCGGCCACTTCGGCAGCCTTCCGTTCCTTGTCCAGCTCGTGGGCGATCTGCTCCTCGGTGACCAAGCCCTCGATTTTGGCCTCCTCCTCGATCTTGTGCGGGACAATAACCATCTCCTCGGTGAAGTAGTTGGTGTCCGTGACGTAGATGTAATTTGTCGCGACCATACCAGCCAGGGCAATGCCGTAAATACTAGCACATGGGGTTAGCCGAGATCGCATGTACTCGTGGACATCAGAATACTCACATAAACTGCACGGTGAGCTGCCAAATGTAGACCACCTTCTGCGAGTCCAGGATGAAAGCCACGCAGATGCCCAAGCTGCCTGTGCCCTTGAACATGCCCGAGTACCGGGCCAGCATAGCAGGGTCGTTGGTGAGGGAAGCAAGAATCCACTCGATGACAATCTGGAAGCCGCTGTAGTGCATGGCGAAGAAAAAGTAGATGAGCGTGTACTTGTAGTAGCCGGGGCTCGTCCAGTCAAGACCGCGAGCTTTGGTTGTCCGCTGGTTCATGTGCTCCTCCTGGAGGAAGGCTGCCATTCCAGCGCATGTGCAGAGGGTGATGGTGCCAATAAAGGCAATGCCCATGAAGCCACGTGTCCGCCGACGCTTCACGTACTTGCAGTCCAGGATGAAGCCCAGGATATACGGGATGATGATCTGGATGATCTGGTAGATGAAGCTGTTGAGGCAGCGTGTCCGGAGATTAAACGTGAAGCCTGCGGGAGAGTGGTTAGTCGAGTTGACAAGGAACGAGAGTGGGAGAGCCTACCATTGACACTGCTAACAATGGCAACAGCAAACTCGCCAATGAAGATGGCCGGCGTGAGGAGCAGAATGCGGGGGTCAATGAAGACCTTGAGCATTTCCATGGCCTCGACGCGGACGGCCGCTCTCTTGAAAATGGCAATGTGCGTGCCGTCGTTGCGGACAACCTTCTTGGGGCTGACGATGAACAGGCCGCCAATGATAATGGACGAGGACATGATGATGATAAAGGCAATGTAGACACCAGTGGCCACGCCCTTTGTTTTTGTCTCGTGGATGTTCACGCCGAGGGCAATGGCAGCCGCCACGGCAGAGCCCAGCGAATGGAGCATGTATTGGACGACAATGTACTGTCCGTGTTAGGAAGCGTTCGCCACAACGTTAGAAGGAGGCGGAACGTACATTGCCCTTCTCGTGCTCCTGGGGGTAGGCATAGGAAACGTAACCGGTCGCAGTCCAGAGACAGCCGGCCGTAACGCCAAGCATGGCACCCGCCCAAAGCACGAACCAGTTCTTGGCGGTGCGGTCAAAGTACCACAGGCCGCCAACGTAGAGCGGGTAGCCAATGGCGCCGAAGACGGCCGTCGTCCGGGGCCCCAGGATGTTCAGAATGGATCCGCCAAGCCATCCGAAGAGCGTAAACGCGCCATACAGAATGGAATTGGCATCGGAGGACGTGACCTGCGACGACGATTTTCCACCACCGGCTCCAAGCCCCGTGATGGCGCCATAAATACCCGGCAGGCAAAACAGCATACTGCCGGAACGGTTAGGGCTGAGGCGCGATCTGCAGACGGCTGGAAACGTACCATCCCATAATAAAATTCTGAAAATAGGGCGAGTTTATGCGAAGGTTGCCCTTCATCTTGGCAAGAGGGAGCACCATGTTGGCGACAAGACAAAGCACACGGCGTTGATGGGTGAGCTGAGCCGGAGGCAGTTGATGGTGTAAAGCGTGTTAGGGACAGTGGGTATGGGAATATATATACACGACAAGCCTGTCGACCCAAGCTGTGCTTGTTGTCCTTTATCTCCCAAGATTGCTTTGTTGTGGCTGCAGCGCGTATAAGAGCAGGTGCAGCTGCATTCAGCCACCTTATCTGGCTCGCAAGACTGCCATGTTTTGCTCCCTCTATCCCCGCGTGCTGCTGTCCACAAGCTGTGGGCTCCCTAGCCGCGACTAACGTCTGGCGTCGTAGGCTATCTGTATCGCAGCGTGTCGTGGTTATCGCCCGCCACGACGCTTGTATCAGTGTGTGGGGAGCCATCCTATTGGGTGTCGGCTCCGGCAATTGACCCCCTGGCTTCTGCCTGCCGCTGTCGACAATCGACATTGTAGATATGCGCTGGTATCTTGCGGAGCCGACAGCCAATAGGAAGCTGCATGGGCCGTTGAAAGAAACGGCAGAGTCGCAACAACACGACATTCAAGAGCTTGCAAACAAAGGATTTCTTTTTTCTCTTCACATGTTATAAAGATCATCTGTGCATACCAGCCCTGCCGTCCAAAGCGTGCCATCGTTCCCGACTCCTTTGTGAAGCAGCGCTGCACTACGATCCCAAAAATGGCCTTCCGCGAGCCCCATCCCCTCGACCCTCTTTCCGCCGTCGAAATTGCTTCGGTCAGTGCTTTTACCCCTCACATGTGTGTGTCCGGACCTGCGCTAACCGCTCTGGCTGCATAGGTGGCGGAGGTGCTGCGTGCCAAGTTCCCCAAGAACAATGTGATCTTCCGCGTGATCACGCTGGCGGAGCCCCCCAAGGCCACGCTGCTGCCGTACCTGGAAGCTGAGCACGCCAACAAGCCACGGCCAAAGGTGCCGCGGAAGGCCTTCTGCCAGTACTACCTGGACAACCGCCAGCAGTTCCACCAGCTCGAGGTCAACATCGAGACCAAGCAGGTGTCCGCCGAGGAGGCGCTGCCCGGCCGGCACTCGTACACGGATGCCGAGGAGGGCATCAAGAGCGAGGCTGCGTGTCTGGCCGACCCGCGCGTGCAGGCGGCCATCAAGCAGCTCGACCTGCCAGAGAATGCCTTCATTGTGGTTGAGCCATGGACCTATGCGCCCGATGGCCAGGAGGACATGTCGCAGCGGATCATCATGGTACGGACTTCTGCATCGCGTCCTGTTTGTGTCATCTGCTAACATCCCGACCAGTGCTATCTGCACATGAGACTGTCTCCCCACCGGGACGCGAACCACTTCGCCTACCCTCTGGACATCTGCGCGCAGATGAACAGCGAGTACCAGGTGACCAAGGTGTTCACGCTGCCGTCGGGCGAGGGTGACCGGATGGTCGAGTGGGACGGCACCGCAAAGAAGTTTGACCGCAGAAAGATCCACACGTCGAGCGAGTACCACCCCGACCTGCAGACCGAACGGCGCCAGACCACGATGCCGTACCAGGTGGTCCAGCCCAAGGGCCCGTCCTTCCACATCCAGGGCAACCTGATCAACTGGGAGAAGTGGCGGTTCCGGGTCGGCTTCAACTACGTGAGTTGTCTGTTCTTTCATTGACGCCAATTGGCCGGCTGCTGACCGCACCAGCGCGAGGGTCTCACCATCCACGACGTTCGGTACGATGGCAGAGATGTGTTCTACCGCCTGTCGCTGTCTGAGATGTTCGTCCCCTACGGCGACAGCCGCAGCCCGTACCCGCGCAAGGCTGCCTTTGACCTGGGCAACAACGGCGCGGGCGTCAACGCCAACAACCTCCAGCTGGGTAAGTCTGCATCCGGCGTCTGACGCAACGTGCGCCCTCTAACGCGTATCTTCAGGCTGCGACTGTCTCGGGACAATTAAGTACTTTGACGCCTTCCACCACACGCTCTCCGGCGAGCCGCTCAAGCTGTCCAACGTGGTCTGCTGCCACGAGCAAGACGACGGCATTCTGTGGAAGCACACCAACTTCCGGACCAACAACGCTGTCGTGACGCGCTCCCGCATTCTCGTCCTGCAGACGATCATTACCGTCAACAACTACGAGTACATCTTTGCCTTCCACTTCAACCAGGCGGCCGAGATCACCTACGAGGTGCGCGCAACGGGCATCATGAGCACGGCCCCCATCGACATTGGCGACTCCGTGCCGTACGGCACCGTTGTGGCGCCAGGTGTGCTGGCCCCGTACCACCAGCATCTCTTCAGCCTGCGCATCGACCCCGCCATTGACGGCCACAAGAACTCGCTCCAAGTCGAGGAGTCGCACGCCATGCCCTTCAACGACCCGACCGTGCACAACCCGGCTGGTGTTGGTTACGTCACGACCAAGTCCATTGTGGAGTCCGAGACGCCGCTGCACACGGACGTGACCAAGGCCCGTGTCTTCAAGATCATCAACGAGAACGTCCTGAACCCGGTCACAAACACACCCGTAGGCTACAAGCTGGTGCCGCACTACTCGCAGATGCTGCTGGCCCACCCGGACTCGCTGCACTCGAAGCGGTCGGAGTTTGGCTCGCATGCGGTCTGGGTCACCAAGTACCACGACAAGGAGCTGTTCGCCGCCGGGCAGCACACGATGCAGTCGGCAGGAGGCGAGGGCCTTGCCTCGCTGATCAAGAGCCGGAACGAGAGTGTGCGCAACGAGGACATTGTGCTGTGGCACACGTTTGGCACGACACACAACCCACGTGTGGAGGAATGGCCGGTCATGCCGGTGGAGAAGATGATGGTGTCGCTGAAGCCCATCAACTTCTTCACAAAGAACCCGTCGATCGATGTTGCCACGAGCAAGCAGTCCGACAACAAGAGTGTCTTGTACGGCGACTCTTGCTGCAAGACGAAGTTGTAAGACCACTGGGATTTGTAATGGGAGAAGAGAGTGCCGAATACCAAATGAAAAGAAGGGAAAAAAAAACATTAAAGCAGCTTTCAAACAGAAGAAAAAAAACGGAACCAGGAAATAGAAAGGATAGAAAACAAATAGACGTCTATAACTTCCAGAATCACCCCAACGCCTGCTCTGGAGTAGAGTGGGGCTGTGAATACGAACGCAACGGTTGAGGCTAGCCAGCACAAACGCCTTGGCCCTGTTTATCCGCGAAAGGTCGGCCGAGCGTGAGCTCCATTCATTATCTTGGTGACCATGCTATGTATGCCATTATTTTTGCGCCATCGTCTCGTAAACATCAATGCGGAGCAACTTTGTGAACGAAGCGGAAGCCCACGTCAGTTGCGGTGCATCATCATGCCGGTCTCCAAAACCTGCAGCAAAACGGCCCCACGAACACAGTAACCAAACCAGCATAGGCCGTAGATTCTTTCAGTCTTTCCGGCGCCAGGACGTCGCCTCGAGAGCTCGTCCTGAATTGGCGCCGTACTCCTTGCGGAACGTCCGCGTGGGTTGTGCCGCGTCGCCGGGAGCCGTCGTGATGTGAGAAAAGGAACGGGGCTCGTGGTCCTTTTCCTTTTGGCGCTCGGGGTGTCCGCGGGCATACGACACGCGCAGATGGTCCCCGTTGTGCTCCTTTCCGTTGAGCGCCTGCAGAGCCTCCTCGGCTTCTTTCTCGGTGGCAAAGTCCACAAAGCAGTAGTTGTGGTTGCCTGGCTTGTCCCACATGCTCTGGTGCGCCGTGACGCGTTTGCCAATGGCCGTTCTGTCTTGTTAGCAGCGGATCCGGCAGGAGAAGAGACAATGCGACGTACGGATTCAGCCCCTTGAGCAGCGCCTGCATCTCCTCGTAGTTGGCGGCGCTGTCAACCGCCTTTCCGAGGCCGCCAATATACAGCCGCTTCCCCTCCTTCCGCTCAAACACGCCGTGAAAGTGGTTGAGAGCCGCATAAGGGCCCTTTTTTAACACGCCGTTCTCGACCTGCGATCCATCCTGCGGCACGTCCGACCGCTTCCAGTCGCCCCAGCGGTCAAAGTTGCTCCCTACCCGCGGCTCACCACCGTCGCGGTTCCCATCCCGGTACCCGGTCCGCCCCCCGTCGCGGCCCCCATCACGTCCCCCGTCGCGGCTCCAGTTGCCGGCACGGCGCTCTGTCTTGGGATGGCACGGTCCGACCTTGAGCTGTCGGCCACGGATGCTTGCGTTCAGCTCGGTGAGGGCCTTCTCGGCGGTTGCGCGCTGCTCAAAGTCTACAAAGCAGTAGCCCGGGTTGCGCCCGCTGACGGGATCGACCGACAGATGGATCTGCACAAAATCGCCAAAGCCATTGTCGGCGAGCGTTTGCTCAATGTCCTGGGGCTGGACGCTGTAGAGGATATTTCCTGGACGTGTGAGCGGCGGAAAGAGTAAAAAATAGAACAACGTACTTACCAAGGTAGATGCGCCGGCCCTCGGCCAGGGCATCAGATTGGCGTTCCATGGGTGCGGGTGCGTTGATGAGCGGAACGACGATGGAAAATTTCAAGCTCTGAATCGACGTGACAGGACTTAGCGCGTTTGTGCCTGGCCCCATAAAAGCGGGAAGCCTCACCGCCACTATTTTAGATGATGGTTCAGATCATGTTTCAGGCACGGATGAAGACTGTGTTTTAAGGTTTAGAAAATTAAATGCGGAAGAACATGAAACAGCAAACAAGTAAACGAAATAACGGCAAAAAGAGAGCAGAACATAGACACTGATGAAGATCAACATGTTCAAAGCAAAAAAAAAAAGATGAAAAAAAATACGGTATGAAAAAAAAACGTACAGCAGCGGGTATTCGCTGGTCGTCACCGACCCAACTACTAATCCGCCGATTACTGGTTTAACTAGGGGAGAGCGGACGGGATCCCGTGCTTTCCAGTATCTATGGCCGTACGTGTCAGGTTTCTTTGGTAACGATCTTATATACTCTGCTGCATTGAAAGCGACTGTTGCTGGTTAAGGTGGAAATACGACCGACCGCTGTAAAGTATGAATATAATACATACTAGACCTGGGTAGTTCCGTTTATTGTAATGTTATATACAGAATTAAAAACCAAAAAAGGAAATAGAGAAATCAAGAAATTAAGAAATTAAGAGATAAATAAAACAAAATAAAAGAAAACAAAATAAAATAAAATAATGGAACAATGCAAATATTGATCAAAAAAAAAAAAAAAATATCATAGTAATATTATATATAGCGAGTCTATTTCAACTATAAACAGAAGTTTAGTTTGGTATGTTCTCTTGGCTTTCATTATTTATCACGATGCAATGACTACATACAAAGATCACTCTAAATTCCAACCACCAGCAGCCTTCATATCGGCATACCACTTCTTCACGTAAGGGTGGTTAACATGCGGTCCATACGGCGGCGTGGACCACTGCGGAACTGGTGGAGGGAGACCCGTTTCGGAAAGACAGGAAATACGAAGCTCGTCAATGGTCCCCCCGCGGTTGTAGATTGAAGATTTCTCCTTGGATGCCTTTTCTGCAGCCATAGTGACGCGCAGACCGGCGGTCTCGTTTGCGCAGACGGTGTATGTGTGAGGATCAACAACAACGCCGTAGTTGTCGGCAGCACCAGCAACGGTAACAAGCTTGCGCTGCACCTCGAGGACAACGGTGGCTGCCGGACGTGTGAGCGGGTCGCCGAGACCTCCACCACCCCAGGTAATCCACTCGAGCAAATCTCCGGACTCGACGCGCACGTGGTCGCACTTGCTCGGCAGAACAACGGACTCTCCCGAGACTTTGTGCAGCACCTTGCGTGACCGCTGCCCGGGCTGGCCGCCGTCGATGCCCCAGGGTTTGGTGAACCAGCGGTCATCGTGCAGAGAGAACTCGCCACGCGAGAGGAAGCGGTAGGCAGTGCGCTGGGCATTGCCGCCGCGGAAAAAGCCGGGGCCGCCGGTGTCGGCGAGAGCCTCGTTAGCCTCGATGATGAGAGGGAAGTTTAGCTCGATCGACTCAGTGGGCACGGATTTGATGGCGGGGAAAAGGCAGTGACAGTCGGGCCCGTCGCCGCGCGGCCGGGCCGGAACGCCACCGAAGCCGATCTGGTACAGCTGGAACCACTCGCCTTCGGTGGTCCACCCCGAGTAGAAAAAATGCGGAGAGTCGGAAAAGCCGGCAGCGGCGCGGTAGCTCGGGTTGCGTTGGCCCATGAGGGCCTGCACAATGTCCATGACACGGCCGAGGAAATGTGTTCGACAGGACACGGCGGCCGGCCGCACGGGGCGCAAGACAGAGCCTTCGGGGATATGGATGTCGAGCAGGTCATGGAAGCCATCATTGACAACACATTGGGGGTCAAAAACAGCGAGAAGGTAGTATCTGGGAGTCAGTAGGTATCAAGAGCAAAGAGAAACATGGATACATACCCAACAAACATCTTGAACATGGTCTCGGACAGATAGTAGTTGATAGACCGCTCGCTCTGGGCGCTGGTACCGTCCCAGTCAAAGATTAGCTTGCCCTCTCGGCGTTTCATCGTACATTTGACGGCATAGGGCCCTGTTCCGGAGCCGTCATCGTCGACAAAGTCGGTAAACACGGACGGCTCGTCGGAAAATTGCGTCTCGATCAGCTTTCCGACAGCGTCGCGGTTTCGCCTGAGCAGCTCGTTGCAGCCCGCTTCGTAGACCTCAGGCCCATATCGGCGATTGAGCTCGCACACACGCGTGGCAGCGCGGCGGCAAGCGGCCACGAGTGCGGTCAGGTCACTCCGGTACCAGTCAGGCTGGCGCGAGTTGCGACAAAGAACGTCGATGAGGTCGTTGTTGGGCACGCCGCGGCGGTACAACTTAACGACCGGCACCTGGACGCCGTCCTCAAAGACGCTGGTCGACTCGATGGACATGCTGCCGGGGACTTTGCCACCGACGTCGGTGAGATGCCCAAAGTTCGCAGCCCACCCGACAAGCTTGTGTTCGTAGAATATGGGCAGCAGTACAATCACGTCGTTAAGGTGCGTGACGGCGCCGCCCACCTCGTAGACATCGTTGGTGATGAAGACGTCGCCCTCCTCAATAGTGCCGCGGGCAGCCCACATGGCCAAAAACGACGCAATAAAGCTGCCGAACTGGCCGACGAGCATCTGGCCCGTGTTGTTGGTGATCACGTTGAACTCGTCCTGCTGCTCACGGATGGCTGGAGACATGGCGCAGCGCAGCATCAGCGTGTCCATCTCGTTGCGGATCGACGCAAGAGCAGAGGCAAGCAACGTCGGGATCAGGCTTGTGGTGCCGGAGAAGGCGGCAGCTTCTGTCTTGTTAGGCGTTGTACTTGACGATGCAGAAACGTCATTTTCTCTCCCCAATGGCCAGATCAAAATGTTGCCCACATAATCGATTGTGGCCTCGTAGCCGGGCAGCACAAGCGTGTTGGAGTCCATCTCGGTGATGATGCAAGGGCCCTGCACCCGCGTGCCGGGAATGTTGAGCTGTGCACGGTCCCAGAAGACGGCCTCCACCGTCTGGCCATCTACCGTGATGGGGCGGCGGGCGACGACGGCAGCCTCCGCGGGCACCACGACGGGCAAGTCCTCAAGGTGAGCCGCACGCTCGGTATTTTTAGCAGTGCGCGTAGCTGCCGCCAGTGTCTCGGCCGAGCAGTCTGTACAGATGACGCCCAGGCGCACAATTTCCAGATCGTACAACGGAAGGGCGTAGTTGAAGGCTTTTTCGTGGGCCGTGTTGAAGTCTTGGAGCAGTGTCTTGGCGAGCGTGCTCACATTGCCATCCTTGGCCGCTTGCAGGGCTGTCGACGGAATGGGAATTGTCAAGGTCAGTGCCTGGCCTTTGTAGCGGACGTCACACTCGTAGTCCACGCGGACGATGCTTGATGCAGTTTCTGAGGGCGCGATACCCATGGCGGTGCTGATCTTCTCCCGGCACGTAGTTTCCAGCCGCGCCACAGTGGCCAGAAGGTCGGCCTCGTCCAGCCGACTGAGCACACGGATGTAGGACGCTGACTGCTCATGGCGCAACTGTGTCGTAACGTCACCCTGTGCGCATAGCACGCCCGGTGACGGCGGGACAATCACCGGCCATGCGCCCAGAAGCTTGCCGACGGCATTTGCGTGCAACGGACCGGCACCGCCGAATGCGACGAGGGCAAAGTCACGCGGGTCGTGACCCTGTTCGACGGATACAAGCCGCACGGCACTGTACATAGTTTCGTTGACCAGGTTGATGATGGACTCGGCGGCAGACGTGGCGGCGGTCGTGCCAGAAAGGCCCATTTGCTGGGCCAAGTCAGATAGAGCACGGGATGCTGCCGCGATGTCCAGCACAAAGTCCCCTCCGAGAAGCGACGACGGCAAATACCCCAGATAGAGATTTGCATCTGCGACTGTTGGTGCTGTGCCACCTTTGCCGTAGCACGCGGGTCCCGGTGTGGCACCGGCACTCTCCGGACCAACGCGCAGTGTGTTGGTCAGCGAGATGAACTTGGCGATGCTGCCACCCCCGGCGCCGACAGTGCGCACGTCGACAGATGAAGCGCGCACGGTGACCTGGTCGAAGATGGTCTCGCGGCGAAGGGAGGGTACGCCATCAACAATCAGTGCGCAGTCTGTTGACGTGCCGCCCATGTCGAGGGTGATGAGGTTCTTGTACGGTGTCTGGTTGGCGACGACGTCGATGACGCCGCGCACGCCGCCTGCCGGTCCGGACATCAGCAGGTTGACAGGCAGCTCTTCAGCCAGCGGTATGCTAGTCAGTCCGCCATCACTCTTGAGGATGCGAATTGCAGACGTATCGGGCTTGAGAAGGACCTGCAGGTTGTCCAAGTAGCGCTTGACCACTGGCCGCACACAGGCGTTCACCGCCGCCGTTACCGTCCGCTCGTACTCGCCCGCCTCAGGAAGAACGTGTGCTGAGCAGACGATTTCAATGGCGGGGCCGAAGATGTCGCGGACCACAGCTGCCACTTGCCGCTCGTGTGCATCGTTGGCGTATGCGTTGAGCAGCGCAATGGTGACAGCGTCAAGGTCGGGGTGCAGCCTTTTCAACTCCTGCAGTTCGGAGCGAAGGCCGGCCTCATTCAAGGGCGTGACGACTGTGCCACGCACATTCATACGTTCCGTGCACTGGACCGTTCGTTCAAGGGGAACTGTTATTAGCAACCCAGCCAGAACGCGTGGGGGACACCCGCACAAACAAAGTACACACTGATTGGCGCCGGCGGCGTAAAGTTGATCCAGGCACCCAGGCCACCCGGGATCTGCGACCGGCGGACGGAGAGCACATCTTTGTGTCCAGCGGTGACAACCAGCGCGGCCTTGGCGCCTTTTCCCTCGAGGATGGCGTTGGTGGCTACGGTTGTCCCATGATGCACAAAACTAAACTCCCCCCGCCAGTCAAACTTTTCCTCCAACAGCCGCCGCACTTTGTTGATGCCATCCTTGACACCAATGCTCTGGTCATGCGGCGTAGACGGCGTTTTGGCCCGAACAGTCTCGCCCGCGGGCGTAAGAACACAGACGTCGGTAAACGTGCCCTAGGCGTGTAAGCGGTGTTGTTTCCCGGTGATGGGAGACTGACTTACACCGACGTCAACACCGAGCATGTATTCAGAGACCATACTTCTTTCTAAAAACCCGATGGGTGAGTCGTAGTAGACGAGATCGTTCGGTCGTACAGTTGCCACGAAACGATCGATTGCTATATCATTTGCCACTCTCGACTTACATGTCCATAAGGTTATTCAACGAAAACACCGATCAGTGTAACAAGCACAGACGGCCCCCACAAAAATACATGCTTGACAACAGACTTCCTATCTGGCGTATCTACCCCAGATCTGCATGAAGATAGAGGTTGGAGATAAAAGGACTAGCAAAGATAACTCTTATCTAGGTATCGTATTGCCTTGGTGAAATCAAATCATGAGCTCTAGGTCACAACAGCATGTCTAGCATTTGGCTCCCAGCATCCTGTCTTGCATTACCGAAAGCTTGGAGGTCCAGAGCAAGACAGCCGTAACCATGTCCATCTTCTTCTCGCCTCAAGCGGACTCGTATGTACATCTTTGTTCTTCACAAAGACAACAACTCACGCGTGCTAGATCTCCGTCTGTCACTACGCAAGACTTGCGTGCCATCGCAGAGAAACAAAATATCGTCCTCTCCCCACAGGACGAGCAAGCCTACGTCGCTCTTCTCCAGGCAGCCGATGCGGCCATCCAACAGATCGAGGCACTGCCACCATACACGCCACCGCAACTGCTCCCGGAGACTGTGCCTACCTATAAACGCCCCAGTGCAGCTGAAAACCCTCTTAATGCCTGGAGCCACCGGGTTGATGACGAGTCCAGTCCGGCATTACCCCCGGGTCCGCTGGGCGGCCGTTCCGTGGTTTTCAAAGACAACATCTCCGTTGCTGGCCTTCCGTTGACCTGCGGAACATTTCCTGAGTTTCTCTCGCCCACTGGCAACTACCCACTCTCAAGCATCAATGCCTCCATTGTAGGACGAGTACGCGACGCCGGGGGGAAAGTGGCCGGCACCACCACGTGCGAGAACTACTCGCTCTGTGCGTTGTCATACAGCAGCGCCAATGGCCGCGTTGAAAATCCCTGGGCGCCGGGCTACACCACAGGTGGCAGCAGCAGCGGCTGTGCCGCACTCCTTGCCGCTACAGCGATGCATCAGTGGTACACACGCAATGGTGTACCCGCTCCAGATGACGCCGTTGCCAAGACAGGCATTGATTTAGCTATGGGTGGCGACCAAGGTGGCAGCATAAGACTGGTATGTTTACTCGACGCTGCTGTACCGTGGTCAGTTCTAACCATCAGCCGTGTGCTTTCAGCGGGATCTACGGCCTCAAGCCAACACATGGGCTCGTCCCGTACACCGGAATTGCCTCGCTGCACCCGCTGCTTGATCACTGCGGGCCCATGGCCACTTCTGTTGCGGATGTAGCCCTGCTCCTGACTACCGTCGCGGGCTACGACGGTATGGACCCACGCATGACGCCGGAAACGCCCCTGCGTAGTAATGTGGTGGACTATTTGGCGGTGTTACAGTCCAACATCAAAACGCGACAGGCTGCGGGCACCTGGACCCCGACGACTGCTGGCGCGGGCCTTCGCGTCGGCGTGCTGACAGAGGCATGGGACGTTCCGGGAATCAACCAGGACGTAGCCGCCGTTGTCCACGCCGCCGCTGCACGGTTCTCCACGCTTGGGGCTAATGTGCAGACGGTCAGCATCCCCATGCACAAAATCGGACCTCTGGTTTGGACAGCGGCCACACGCGGCGCCATGGCCGCTACCGCGTTTGCCAACGCACCTCCACCGCTGGCCTCGTACGCGCTGCCGGACCTGCGCCCGCCCGCCGCTCTCCCCACACAGGCCTGGATCGACCTCATGTCGAGCCACAACCCAGCCGCAGTGAACGTGTATTTTTCAGGCCAGCTACTGAATAGCCGTTACACCCCGTCTGTGCCTGCTAAAGCCATGGCTCACGTGTTGGAGCTGCGCGCGGCGTACGATGCCGTGTTTTGCGATGTTGATGTGCTGGTCACGCCGGTAAACCTGACTGTGGCGCCACAACACCCGCCGATGGACCTCGGCGTCATGGAAACAATCCAGCTCGCTGCTGGCAACACGGCAAACACCTGTCCATTCAATGCGACAGGGCACCCAGCACTCAGTATGCCAGTGGGATGGGCACCTGCGCCCGGAGCCAACGACCGTGGAAAGCTGCCGGTTGGGATGCAGATCATAGGAAAACGGTTCCGCGAGAGTGACATTTTGTTTGCTGCCTCTGTCTGGGAAATGGGAGGACTCGGATTAGATGTAAAGTGAGGAGGCAGTTACTAAAAAAGGAAGACAAATGGAATAAACCAATAAAAAACATTATCATTCTGCGACCATGGCTCCTTCTTTCGCCTTTGCCTCCCTGGCGGCCTGCTCTGCCTTCCATCGCACCACCGCCGGATGCTTGTAACGCGCCGCAAACAGCCGCTTGCGAAAATAATCGTCGACGACAATATCCTCGTACGTCTGGCCCGCCTTGCGCAGTTGTGGTGGCACCGACAGAGTTGCCGTCTCATCTGGACTGAAAAAGAAGGGCATCGAGTAGCGCCGCTCGCCCGTCAGGTTGATGACACGGTGCACCGTGCTGCGGAATGTGTTGGAAGTCAGCTGCATAAGGAAGTCGCCAATGTTGACGACAAACGACTGCGGCCGCGGCGGTGCGTCCACCCAGATGCCGTTGTCATTAAGCACCTGCAGTGCGGGAACAGCATCCTGACACACGAGCGTAAACATGCAGTAGTCCGTGTGGGCACCAATGCCGACCTCGGTGCCGTTGCGGACTTCCTGCGGGGGGTAGTGCAGCGCACGGATGGTCGTCATCGGGAAACGGCAGAACTGGTCGAAGTGTGTCTCAGGAAGGTCGAGTGAGAGGGCAAAAATGTGCAGTAGCTGTCGGGCAAAGGCATATACGTACGCGTAGTAGTTGTACAGTGCGTCACGAAAGGCTTTGCCACTTCCCAAGGTTGGCCACTGGTTCTTTTTGGCATACATCCGGCCGGGGAGCACGTTGCACTTCTGCTCTTCATCCGTTCCATCATCACCCATGGAATACGACTCTTTGAGATCTAGGTCATCAATGTAAGAAGCAGATTTTCAACACCTTCGGATGAGAAATAAAAAGAACTCACCACCTCTGCTTGTCTCGTCCAGTTTTGTCTCAAACAATGGCTCATACCCCCGGAAGAAGTCCGAGTTGTTGATGTGCGTTTCGAGCTTTGTCTCGGCTGGCTGTGAAAAAAAATCGGCAATGGCTTTGAATGTGCTGGCAACGACATCGTCGGGTACGTTGTGGTTGATGGCATAGAAAAACCCGACATCCCGGCAGGCGTTACCAACCTGCACGGCAATTGCTTTTCGCTCCGCCAACGACTCGGAAAAAATATTGGCCATATCGATGGCTGGGATGACCTCAAAAGTCGGCTTTGCATCTTTTCCTCTCAGGACCGGTCGCACGCCTGCTACGCCACCTGCATGGAAATGCACAACCTCTTCTGTTGCACCGGGCATGATGAACTGGTTGTCGATCGCTAATTGGCTTTTACCAAATTACGACCCCTTTCTACTGGTCTACACGACGGTGCCTATACATTTATGTTTTGCATGTTCAGTGCTTCACGTTTGCACCCAAGGATACCCCGCTGTAGATCCAGCACCCGCAAAGTTTATCTTTTGAAAGATATGGAAAGATAAGCTTCATACATGTGAAAGATAACGTACCTTTCAGACCGATAGACTGAAGATAATGGATACATAACGCGGAGCCAGAGCCGGGGATGCACTACTACCCCTGTCAGGCTGTTGATCCCTATCCGCACACAGGTTGATTATCCGGCGCAGACCACAACCGCCGCAAGCGGAGAGAGCTCGATTTGTACCATGAAATTCAAGCATTGGTCGAATAAAAACTAATAATTTAGGAAGTCTATGCCTTCTCCGGCATCTCGGAGTGAACCTGTATGACCTCGCCGACCTCCTCCTCGCCATCCAAAATGTCCGCAACTTTCTCGTTTTTTGC
Organism: Ceratocystiopsis sp. VPRI43766; assembly: GCA_019925685.1. NCBI lineage: Eukaryota > Fungi > Ascomycota > Sordariomycetes > Ophiostomatales > Ophiostomataceae > Ceratocystiopsis > Ceratocystiopsis sp. VPRI43766. The sequence continues at coordinate 380,600 of JADHKF010000018.1, forward strand.
AGAGTGCACCTCCATCATGTGTACCCCCAGTGTTGTGAGCAGCAAACATATACCCATGACGATCATGGCAATGCTGCCCTTGCGCCACATGGGTGCCTGCGTTGTGTTGTAGAACAGAATAGACCAAAACATATACACGGCAATCGCAATTGTGTTCATGGCCGCCAGCACAAACGATCGCTTGGCATCGTCGGCCACCAGATGGTCATTGGCCCAGGCAAACATCACAGTCTGAGACGCAAATTGTGACCCGTTGAGGAAGAGAGCGAAGAACTTGGCGCCGTCGTTTGGCGGATTCAGCATGATGGCGCCGGATATGATGGCAGTAAACGACAGGAACACGCCGACGTGCCAGCGTTTGCCGGAAATGTCCGAGTACCAGCCAAGAGCGAGAGTCATGAAGATGCCGACACCTGAGACGGCCGTGGGGATGTAATCGACCTGCTCGACACTGTAGCGCTTGAGATCTAGCAACCAGACATTCAGGACAGCATTGGACGAGAACATCTCCGTGTTGGATGCAAACGTCCATACGGCGACAAAAGCGTAAATGTGCCACGTGCCAAAAACGCGCTTCAACAGGCCCCAGCCCAACTCGCCTCGCTTCTTCTCAACCTGCGGCAAACGGCTGATAGCCATGGCCTTTTCCTCGGCCGTCAGATACTTGACTTTTGTTGTTGTCGGTGTGTCGGGAAAGACAAAGTAGCCAAGAATGGCAATTGGAATGGTGATGAGAAAGTCAATGATAAAGAGCCAGCGCCAGCCAGCACGACCTCCTTTGCCGTCTAGTAACTTGTTAGCCAGATGTTTCAAGGCGTCGAAAGGGAGTCCGCAACTCACTCAGACTCCTGTAAATGCCGCCCTGCAAGAAACCACTAAACATGGTTCCAGCAATGCCGCTCGATGTAAAGATGGCAGTCCGTTTGCCCAGCTCTTCCTTCTTGTACCAGGCACCGAGAATGTAGTGGATGCCAGGAAATGTGGATGCCTCCAGCATGGCCTGGAAGAAGCGAATGACCATGATCTGCCACGCATGATGGCAAAAGGCCATGCTCATACATAACAAACCCCAAGCGATTGCGACCAGAGGAAAGTACAGCCGCGGCGAAACCCTCTGAATGATCATGTTGTTGGGAATTTGGCCGGTGAAGTAGCCGGCATAGAAGACTGGTTGTTAACACAAAAACCATGGCATAACAACTCTGGTGGACATACTCGTATTAATAACATTTAGCTGTTTCCCGTACATTTTCAGGCTTTAAGATGTCAGCTCTGTTATATTCGTACTTGATTGGAGTAACTTCAGCTTTGACGTACTCGTCTTTCATGCCAGAAGTGTAGGCATTGTTGAGGTTCTACCACATGGTTAGCAGGTGGCACTACACTGTCTCGTCATACTTGCCGTCATGACCTACAGAACGATCCAAGCTGCCTTGTTAGTCAATTGTAACGCACGACACATTTGGAGAGCAACTTACTAATTGGCCCAATACATCAGACAGCCAAACGTTAGGATAAAAACATCGATCTTGATGATCAGCCGCCGCTCGACCGCCGTGTCTGCTGGCTTCCCCCAGACAGCAGTGCGCAATTTTAGGAGGATACCCATGGCCACGACTATAATGAAAGACGATGGACAATGGGGAATCCGGGAAGAGGGTCTAGAGCATCTGGGCTGAGGGATGCCAAGATGTTTATGCAACCAGCGGTTATCTGCCGACTGGTGTTCTTAGCCCGATGGCGAACAACCAGACGTAGAATGTAACATTGCTGATGCTGTTGGCAGAGGCTCTGGCTTTCTCGTGACCCGCTGCCATGCAGCAGGAAGCAAGATACGGCGCCAGATAATAGATAACTGGTGGTGATAGACTAGATACTCTTATCAGAGGAGGGGTTGGTTTATCAGATATCCGAGATACTAGAGATACTCTGGCACACAGTCAACGGCGGCAAGAAATGAACAGTAAACAGAGTGCCTTTGTAACAGCAATTTAATAGCAGCTGATTAGAAAAAGAAGGGGGAATGGAACACAGAAAAGAAAAGACGCACAGGCCCCGAAAAGGTTGGCATTGTCGTGACACACGAATCTGTAGACAGCAAGACCGCCAACCAAAACATTGTAATCCTCAGCATGCCGCACATACTAACGCCTCCGAGTGAGGCGTGCAGAACGCCTCTCACAAAGTTTGTGTGGCCGCCTGCCACAAAAGAAGAATGTGAGTTTTTTTTTTTTTTTTAACGCTTGTGTCCCATGAATACAATCTAATAACAAGTAGTGCCCTGGGCTGATCTTATCCAGCTTGACCTCAACGAGTTCGACAAAGGTCCAGATGCACGCACACAACTAGCCCATACCCTGCTTGAGTCTGCTCACTCGACAGGCTTCTTGTATATCATCAACCATGGCATTAGCCCTGCCACGGTGGCGCACCATGTCGACATTGCCAATACGATCTTAGGAATGCCCGAAGAGGAAAAGGTGCCGTATTACGCCACAAAAGAGCGCGCTCAGGCCGGCCGCTTTACTGGCTTCAAGCCAGCACAGCTTGGCGCCGCCAATGGCCTGCATCCGACGATTGACCATTACAACTTCCCGCGCTTTCACGTGGAACTTGGCGAAGAACCCATTGAGCCACTTATGCCGCCCCTCGCCAAAGAGTACATGGAGGACGCAAAGGAGTTGTCGCTGTTTCTGCACAAGAATGTGTGCCGCAAGCTGTTGATTTTGATTGCCATGGCACTCGACCTGCCAACCGATACATACACGAACATACACACGTACGAGGCCAAGTGTGAAAGCTTCTTGCGGTACATGAAGTATGAGACGCGCACCGATGAGGACAACAAAAAGTTCCAGGACCTGTATCTGCCGGGGCATGCCGACTGGGGAAGTCTGACGTTCCTCTTCAATCAGCCGATTACGGCCCTGCAGATTCTGGACCCAAACAACCAGTGGAAGTATGTCAAGTATGTGGAGGGCAGCATTATTGTGAATGTTGGCGAGGCGCTGGGGCATCTTACCGGGGGCTACCTTAAGCCGACAATCCACCGGGTGGTACGGCCGCCGGCAGATCAGGAAAAGTTTCGGTACGTATGATGACAATGATAACACATTCAATCAAAACTAACTTGGCAGACGCATTTCACTCATCTACTTTGTTCGGCCATTCGACACATGCACCCTGGTCCCCCCCACCAGTTCCGTACTCCAAGAAAAGAGTTGCCAGGAGCCAACTGAAACCATGACGATGGCTCAGTACGCATCCGCACGTTACGGCGGCTACAAGCGCTTCAACTTTGACACAGACAAACCCGGGGCCGCGGCACAGGGGCCGCACACAATGCGAAAGATTTAGTCCTTCTATCATTCCGATTTATTGGGCATGTCGATGAGTTTTTCCTGGTCGGGATGATGCCAGAGAGACGTGACGGTTTTTGTATAAGTGAAGAACTATTCTGTCAGCCTTGAAATCATCTAAACTTGACGAGTTACTTTTGTCGACTCACCCTGATTGCGTCTTGGCCATAGAAATGGTTTTCTTCGTCATGTTAGATCACCCCAAAGAAATTGTAGGTACAATACGCACCCCCTAAGAAGGAGTCCTTGTTAGACGAGAAACTGAAGCCAGGCGGAGGTGCTGTGCTGGGGTGGTTTATGTTGACGATTCCAACATTGGACAGCCTCTGGAAACGTCGGGCGGCGGCGCCCGAGTTGGTCATTATCGAGCAGCCTGGATATTAGCACGGTGCTGTTGACCGAGGAGTGCGGACCATACCATTCCCATCTGTTTGTTCACAACTAGTTAGCAATCGAAATACAAGTTTGTCACAGAGAACGTACATCGACTCTTGTTAATTACCGAGATGGCCTCATCCAGAGATTCGACCACCATACAGATCAGCACCGGGCCGACAATCTCTTCCTGATAACTCTTCATCTCCGGCTTGGCCCCGGAAAGCACTGTGGCGCCCAGCCAGTTGCCAGTTGGGTAATCGTCTGCCGGCACGGTGCGACCGTCGAGCTCGAGCACCATGCCTTCGTCGACAGCTGCCTGGATCTGTTGGAGAACGCGTTCTTTGGCCTCACGTGTAATGAGAGGGCCACTGGAGGTCAGCATGGGGTGTTGTGTTTACAATATGCAGAGGCCTTAAAACAATCGCACGAGAGGACGCACAAATCCACCCGGCGCTCGGATCCGTTTCCAACTACCAACCGGCGGGCTCGCTCCACCAGGTCCGACATCCATGACGCCGAGTCGCCCACCATAATGGCAATCTTGGGTGACGTGCAGCGTTGGCCGGCAGCGGCAAAGCAAGATTCCACCACTGCGTTGATGGCAAAAAGCTTTGGGCTATCGGGCATGATGACAACGTGGTTCATACCGGAAACGTTGGCCTGCAAACGCTTACGGTGCAGGTGACACAGATTACGAACTTCAAGCCCTGCGCGCTCGCTGCCGACAAAGGAGACGGCCCGGACGTCTGGCTGCTGGATGAGCTGAGCTGCGACGCCACCGTCACCATTGACGAGATTAAAAATACCAGGGCCGAAACCGGCGAGGCGAACAAGGGCGGCCAGGCAGAGGCCGACATTGGGGCTTTCATTAGCGATATTGCTTCACTACAATACAACTGGGCAGGATGGGGCGTACCACAATTCCGACGGCTTGAATACAACGGTGTTGCCCATGGCCAGGGCGTATGGAATGGACCAGAGGGGCACAAGAAACGGCATATTGAATGGCGAAATGGTGACGCAGACGCCCTGAACAATTAGAGAGTGTTCACAGCATTGGCCAAGGCAAAAAAAAGACACCCACAATTGGGTAGTTATCTGTAAAGATCTGCATGCTGGAGCGCATGTCACCACGCTCGCCCATCTGCTCGATACTCGCCGCGGCGGATTTCTGCGGTTGGATGTATGAGCATGGCCCAAGACGGGCAAACAGGGAACACTTACCACCATGTCCACTCCACGCCGAACTTCCGACAGGGCATCTGCAGGCGTTTTTCCAGTCTCAGCTATGAGGACGTTTGCAATCTGTGCCTCGTTGACGCGAATCAGGGCCGCCAGATCAAAAAGTCGATCCAGCCGCTCGCCCTTGTTCGTAGCCGACCAGGCGGCGTACGCGCGTGCGCAACTACTGACGGCACGCTCGATTTCGGCGGTTGTCGAGCGCGGAACGCGTGTGATGACCTTCTCGGTGATGGGGTTGGTTACGAGCATCCAGCGCTCGGCGTTGGACTTTTTATTAGAGGCAGGAGCATGAGATACGGTATCGTGGAGCTCACCGTCACCAGCTCGTTGTCCACGAAGTTCGCACAGAACTCGCTCGTCACGACCAGGGCTGGCCCCGATAGAGACGAAGCCGACGCCGCGGGCGAGGTCGAAGCACCGCGTTCAGCCATGCTACTGCTCGTGTACTTTCGCTTCATCGTTAATGTGCTTCAGTTGCCGACAGATGACGAGGGACTGAGATAACAGGGACAAATCGAGAACCGAAAGATAGCAAGCTCTTATCACCCGCGCGGGTCGCAGCTGGCAGCGCATACTGGGTTGCGACCGTTAGCCGGGCTCTGGGCGGCTATTTGGCGTCGCCTTACTTGCATTCTACGCGCAGAATATCGCTGACGATCAATACGACGAAAAAGCAATCACATATCTGGAAATGATACATTTTTTGGCACTCAATCACATTTGTCGAGTCAAATGTCCAGTCCTTCACCGGTGAAACCGTAAGGCCAACCAGAAAGCTGCATCCAAATGGACTGCAGGTCAATGGCCTTTGCCGAAGTGTCGCCGGTGGCAAACTTGACAGAGGCGTGTAGGTTCGGCATTGAGATGAGTGAGGGGTAGCCGTCGCCGGGCTGTGGGCGAAAGTCGTCAGAGTCGTTGGCCGCACCCTCACTCTCGTCGGAAGTGGCGTCAATGTTGCCAGTGCTGCTGGAGGTGCCGTCCGCTGATGCGGTAGCACCGCGAGACTCCTTGTTGAGGATTGTGTCATCTACCTCGCCGACGTAGGCGGCTTTGTAGAGGCCCTGCATGGCCGTCAAAGCGGCAGTCCACTGGCGCGCAGCCTTCCAGGGACCGGCCCACGAGGCAACGAGTTGGTGTACGAGTGCAAAATAGCGCTTGGCCCTTGAGCGAACGTCGGGGTTTATGCAGGTTTCGTCGTCGGCATACTGTAGCCAAAGAAACACATTGGCCACAATCAGGGCCGATGAAGCCACCCACACGCTCATGAGAACAGCGCGGCCGCCGGTGTCAGCTCGTTCCGGCGCCAAAAGATGCTCCAGAATCTCCCCTGCCATCAGAGCGTTGGACACACACGTCTGGACGATGGCTTCGTCGCGGTAGAGGTAGGACAGACCAGCAGCGTCGACGAGGTCTACCAGCTTGGTGTAGAAAGTCAAATGGGGTAGGTAGCATTGGTGTGCGACGCAGGCAGCGCTTCGCAGAAGAAATTGCATGGCAACAAAGGAGCGGGCCGGCGCCAGGCCCAGGTGACGATGGTCTTCGTAATTCTCAACACTCCAAGCCTGCCCAGGCGGCAGGGCATCAACCCAGGCTTGCAAGGCGGCGTTCCGGGTGAAAAAGATGCTGCGAGGGTCGGTCGGTGGGAATGTATCTTGGTGACGGCGTGAGTATCCGGCAAAGTCGACCATGTCGCTCCACAGACAGACAGTCTTGATAAGGTATGGGTCGAGACCGAGTTCAGATGGGCGGGGATAGGCGGCCAGCGTGCTGAGCATCACGCCGCGCGTCTCTTCTTGGTAGACGAGTGACATGTCGGTGCCGGGCACGGCGATGGACACGTTTTCAAGCTGGATGGTGCGGTGCTTGGCCAGCAGAAAGGCCAGCGTGCGGTCGAAGAGCAGGCAGGCCCAAAAGGTGCGGCGCCGGATTTCCTGCTCGCGAAGGCTATGTCGCTGGTGGAACTCCTTGTTGAGGCGCATGATCTCGGCCATGCGAATAGCTGTGCCACCAAAGAGCCAGTGCCGCGAGCCAGAGTTGGATAGCAGCTCAGCCATGGCCAGCAAAAGATTGGCTTGGATGCGGGGGACTGCGGCGTCAGAGACAGTATGGCTACGCTGGGAGAAGACAGAAGGACATACCGCTCGGCTCGTCAGACGTCGCCTTTGCCAGAGACCGTGCCTTTTGCATGTAATGCCGCGACACCTGGGCGGGCGATGCGAGGCCAAACAGCAACTCGGCCGCCTCCTGTGCCACGTAGCGGCCACAGAGCGCGAAGACGGCGCACGAGAGAAAAAGATCCTGGCGGCATTTCTGCTCAAAATTGGGGCGGTAGTCAAACGAGCAAAAATCGCTGACAAAATGGCGCTCAAAGAACAGCTCGAGGCAGAGATTCAATGCGTGCGGATCCAGCTCGGCCTTGGCATGCGCTGTGGCGGACGGCGACGGCGATGCGCTTGGCGGCGCGAGCGACGTCGGCGGGGGGATTGCGCCCGGAGTCGGCGCTGGAGTGTACCCGGGGGCGGGAGAGGCGCCAAAGTCGGCCCAGACACACTGTAGATTTCTGCGGCGGCATTGGCCACAGCACGGACGGCACCCGTCGCATTTCGTCTTGCGGCGACGACTTTTAATGCGGGCACCGCGTCAGCAAGGGCTGCCGGGCTTTGACCTCCAGAAACAAGAGCTCCGTGGGCATGCAGGGTGACGTACCATATGCCACATGCCTGTGGTGTTCTCGAAAATGTACGACGCATGTCTCTGGCTGTGTTTGTGGTGGTGACGGAAAAGCCGCGCGGGCTGAGTGAAGTGGTTAAATCACTTTCCTGTCGGGGCCTCTCCCAAAAGTGGGGCCGTGGCATCGGCTTCCAATATCATTGGCCAGACCTGAACAAAGACGGGTGGCCAGATCCAAACAAAGAAACCTTTTATCACGGCCAAGTCTGCATTGGAAGGTGTTGATCATGCGTATCGCGTTGCTAGATATGCTACGTAATGGTTTATATCATTTGTTTCTAAAAAAAAAGAAAAGAAAAAAAATCAATTAAAAATAAGATGCAAAATAAAATAAAATAACGTGGTCTATGTCTATGCTGCTCCCATGACTTACTTACCTTGCTCAGGCCCAGATCCCGCTGTTTTGTACACACGTCTGCCAAGCTTCCACACTTCGTCAACAACAAGACGTACAGTCCCAACATCTGTATGCTCCTCGGAGAAAATGACCAGATCAGCGTCGGCACCGGGGTCGAGGCAACCCTTCTTGTGGGAAAGACCGAGCATGGCGGCCGGCGTGGCGGTAACGGCCTTGAGAGCACGTGGCACGGAGGTGGCAGACCAGGCCATGAAGTTGTTGACGCATTCGACCAGGGTGATTGAGCTTCCCGCAATCTTATCGGTGCCAACCAGACGCAGGGTGTATCCTTCCTTGGTGATTGTGCTTACCGCGTCGCCATTGGCCCAGGGGTAGGCACCATCTGGTAGGCCAAGGAGATGCATGGCATCCGTGACAAGGATGAGACCATCGGGGTGTGCGTGATATGCCATGGTAACAGCGGTGGGATGCAGGTGGATGCCGTCGGCAATAATGCCAAAGTACGGCCGCGGCCGGCTTTGGGCGACACCAAGCACACCGAAAATGCCGGGGTTGCGGTGGTGCAGCGGACGCATCGCATTAAATAAATGCGTAATCATGGTTGCTCCCGCATTTACAGCGTCAGCAGCCTCCTCGTACGTGGCGTCAGAGTGGCCAATGGAGACCACGATGCCGCGTGCAGTCAGCTGCGGGATCAAATCTGTCATGGCCGCCAGCTCTGGTGCCACCGTGATCTTCTTGATGGCTGCAGTGCCGCCGTTCTGGGCCGTTGCAAGGTTTGCAGCGCCGTAGCATGCCTCGATGTCGGCCATGGTCTCAGCCTGTCGCATGACGTGTACGTCGTGGATGCCATTTTTTGCCGGGTTGAGGAAGGGGCCCTCAACGTGGGCGCCCAGTGACTCGGCGCCATCGGCGGCACTTCGTGCGCGTACAGGCTGCAAGTATGGCAGCACCTAAAAGCATCCGTCAACATCTAGCCGTGAATGAACTGCCGGGCGCGGCCCTACCTTTTGGTATAGATCCGCGCGCTGCGTGGTCAACGTCGGCAGGTACGATGTCACTCCAGTAGCAACAAGCTTTTTGTTCACAGCGGCCAGTGCTTCTGGGTATGACACACTGTCATCTGGCAGAGTCGAGAAGTTGAAGCCGAAGGCGCCGTTCAACTGCACGTCAATCAGACCAGGTGACACAATGCGGCCACCAAGGTCGACGACGTGGTCAGGTAGGGCGCCATCGTCAAAAAAGGCCGCCTGGCCGGAAAGAATTGTACCAGTGACCGAGCTCACCCAGAGATCATTGTTGATCAGCTCGTCGCCGTAGACGAGACGGCAATTTGTGAGCTTGGTGATACCGGTAAGGCGAGACGGAAGTGCTGATGGCATCTCGTGTTGCGCTTTGTGTCGTTAATGGCAAAGGTCTACATTTTCTAGAGTACGAGGAAACGGCAAGTCAAAATACACGGGTAGTTCCAAACACAACCCATCTGCTTCAGATGCCAAAGCCGTCATGGTTTCCCAGAAGCATCGCAAACCCGATCGCAGTGTCCGTCATCGGCTTACCCGACAGCGTCTAAGATACGTATGGGGACCGTCCACCGGCCCCGCATTGCCCCTTATCTAGCGCTTCCGTACCCGACCCGAGCCTGCGGCTCTCGATCCACTGCTGCCGGATGACATGATGCACCGAGAAAAATGTTGAGTGACGGCGAATGCCAATAGTTCGAGTTGTGTATACGCTATATGCAGGGTGCCGTTTATTTCCCCGCGTTTGTGCCCGGCTCGGCCACGAACACGCGGCCCAGAACCGAGCCGCGAGAGAAATCGGTATCGCTCACGACACGCTGTAGGAGATCCCGGTAGTTGCTTCCGGGCGTGACCACGCCAAGTATGGACGGGTTGAGGGTCTCGGCATCCGTCGCCAACGGCACAGTGCGGCCACAGAGGCCCAGAAAGCCCAGAAGGGCAAATAAGACAGCCTCCTTGGCGCCGGGATCGAGACGGGTAGGCGCGTCGTCGAGGCTTGCCACACGCGTCTTGGGAAAACGGGCCTGCAGGTGGCGCAGGATGTTAGGGTTGTAGGCACCGCCGCCACAGATGTAGATCTCATCGAGATGGGTTCCCGGCCGCAGAAGTGGTATGGCGTAGTCCTCGTATGCGCGGGCAATGGACTCGGCTGTGATGCGTGTAATTGTTGCAATAATGGCATCGGGGGAAGCCCCGCGGGCCTGCATCGCAGATACCAGCCGCCGGGCCACGTCGTCAGAGAACAGCTCTCGACCGGTCGTTTTTGGTGGCGGCTGATGGAAGTAGGCCTCGTCGGTGAGATACGCATTAACAAAGGCATCGTCAATATCAGCCTCTCCGGCGGCGCCACGCATGCCGTCGCGGTCGTAGTGCTCGCGCCCGTCGGTCAGGATGCGCATAGCCGCGTCGATGAAGACGTTGCCCGGGCCCGTGTCAAAAGCAAAGTAACTGCTGCCGTCACTTTTTGATGCCGCCTTGGACGCCCCCAGCAGTACGGATGCGTTGCCTGGATGTCAGTGACTCTCCTTTTTTCTCGTGTGTCTGATTACGCACCCATTCCTCCGATATTCTGGATGATCCGTGCTGCCCCGGGATCAGAGAGCAAGGCAGCCTCAAAAAACCCCGAAAGGGGCGCACCCTGTCGCCCAGCAGCCAGCTCTGCCACGCGGAAGTTGGATACTACTGTCCTGTATATGGCCGGTCAGAAAGAAGACAACGCCTAGGCCAGAAAATGAGACACATGCCTTTGCGTGCGCTGCGCAATCACGGCTGGCTCTGCCATTTGCAGCGTCGACCGCTGCGGGCCTACTGGCTGATGCCACAGCGTCTGGCCATGGCTGGCGACGATGTCGACCTGTGCGAGGTCTACGCCCGATTCCTCGACGGCGCGGGCAAATTCGCGGCCGAGGGCAAAGTTGAGGTCGCACACTTCTGCCATTGTGGTTGCGGCGCCCGCTTGATTGGGCCGGCATACGCGCAAAACCTGCGTGCGAATGGCCGGATCAACAGGCACTTCCGTGTACGCAAGAACCTCAATGGTGACATCGCCTGAGCCTGGCACCGAGGAGATGCGGCAATGCGCAACGTCGACGCCTGATTGTGTTAGAGGATGAGTGAGGATTGCGGGTAGAAAGCTTCGTACCGTCAACGCTGGTCCCGCAATTGAGGCCAAGGACATTGAGGGTGACCATTGTTGTTAATGTCAGAGAGGTGATTGTTGTTGGTGGGTGCGCTGGTATGAATCGCAAGGGAGCGAGGATGTGTAGAAGTCGATTTGAATCTAGCGTATTTTTGGTCTTAGTGCCGGCACCTTCTTCCAGCATTTATGCACGCTAATTTTCATTGTGTGCCTCGCTATGGGATGCAGCAGCTTTTATTTTTACGTCTAATGTCTATGATGCTCTCGTGCATGACGCCCCTGTGCAGTTCACTTTTCTGTATGCCGTGGCGTTGTGGGAGTCATTTCCGGCGTCGTTCCTGGCGTCGTTTCCGGTGTCGTGTCCGGGGTCAGTGCTCGTCTCAGCGAGCCAGTCGAGGCCCTGAGTTTCTCACGACCCTCGGCTGGCGAACAGCCGAGTGCGGCCACCAGAATGCTGAGTTTGACGTCGCCCCCACACCGCGCCAGCACCTCGTCCAACACAGCGTCGTCCCCAACGTCCATTGCGGCCGTCGGTGGCACTGCCGCCCGCACCACACGCCGTGCTCGGTCACGCAGCTTTTCGTTGGACATTTTCAGGTCGACCATCTATGGCTGTCAGTATTGCGTAAGAAGATAGCGGCGATTATTTGGTACGCACAAGGTTTCCAAACGTCTTTCCGACGAGAATTTGCGACCCCGTTGAGATCATGTTGAGAATCTGTGCCGTGTCAGCCGTCCCAGTCCTGTATCCTTGAACAGAGTCGCAAACTCACCATTTTGGTTGCAGTGCCAGCCTTGAGACGCGTGCTGCCAGTGACGACCTCGGGTCCTGTGACACACTCAATCAGGATATCGCAGTGCCCGTTAAACGCGCTGGGCTTCACACATGTCAAGCCCACTGTTGCTGCCCCGACGCGGCGCGCATGCTTCAAACCGCCCAGGACGTATGGTGTCCGGCCCGACGATGCGATGCCCACCAAAACGTCATCCCTTCCAAGAGGCGGCTGCAGCTGCTCCAAGTCCACGGCACCCATCTCCTCCGAGTCTTCAGCTCCCTCCACGGCATTGCGGATCGCTTGGTCGCCGCCAGCAATCAGGCCAACAAACTGCCCTGGTGGCGAAGAAAATGTCGGGGGACTTGCAGCGTTCGTCAGCACTCAGCGTTCACATGCGCAAAGCGACCTCTACTCACATTTCGGATGCATCCAAAATGCCCAATCTGGAGCGAGCAATGTCAGTTTTGTTGACGGAGATCAGTTGCTTCAGATGCGGTACCTTCCACTGGTGCCAGCTCCCGTGTAGACGACGCGGCCACCCATCAACAGCCGGGGAACGATGACATCGATGGTCGCCGCAATCAGCGGCAGGCACTGCTTAACGGCCTCTGTCACCGTCTGGTCTTCCTCGTTGATGATTCCTGCGTGCATGGTCAGAGCGTCCTCAACGTTGCCAATGGGGACGAGGAAGCTCACGGCATAGCTCCAACGACGATATTGTGTCAATGTTGGCCGTTCGCTCGTTTTTCTGCTCCGTCTGCAGCGCGCCCAGATTGACGGTCATGGTGGGCACAGCGAAAAGAAGTTGGTGATTGTCGTTTCGGCGTTGCTGTCGTCTGTGATCAAGACTCTCTATACAATTTCTGCCGCGCGCACCGTATGCCGCCCATGAGCTGTGTGGCCTACACCGAGTTGGCAAATCGCACAAAGCACTGGCCAATGCTAACGGGGAATTGGTGTCCACGCGGATAACCCGATCTCCGCCAGACAACGCCCGTCCTCGGCCGGCGCTAATTTCGGCAGGTCCCCGCTCTTTGTTTCCATCCCGTCGGCTGGGCCCCGTTGGACCTTGCGCTTCGTGCTCGTATTTGCCATCCTCGTGGTTGACCTCCCTCGGTACCCTTCCGACAACCCCGCAAACCATGTCGCACGGCCTGCAGCTCTGAGATAAGGGGGATACGACTGCGGGTTTCGCAAAGGCCCAGCCAACCAAGCAGCATCCCCGACAAGAGATAAGCCAATCCGGTGCATGTTACCTATATATACTTGTGCTGTTCGAAGGAGGCCCCGTGTTTCGTGCGACGACAGCGTTTGACACAAGCAAGCACGCTGCACCACACGCTGCTCCAGTTCAAAACAGCACGTGCTCGGGATCCATACGCAAGCAGGCTGTTTCCATCGCGCCCAACGGCAAGCTTTCTTCATCATGGGTGCAAGGCTGCACAACCTGCGCGTGGCTGTCTGGGGAGAAGCGCCAGAGTCGGCTGAAGAGCGCAAGGTAGATTGAACCAAAGCTTGTCCCCAGACCACGGAGATGTATGAGCTGACACATTGCTAGCTTCTGCGAAAAATCGATGCTGCCATTTTGGTATGTTCCCGCTGTCTCTGGCGACGGGAAGACTCATCTTACTGATGCCGATCCTAGACGTACTGCTGTGTGGCCTTCTTCTTCAACTACCTTGGTATGCTCGGTCTCTTGCCTGGCAATGGTTCCTTTTGCTGACCAACAGACCGTGCCGTTCTTGCCAATGCCTATGTCTCTGGCATGAAGGAAGATATTGGCCTTGTGGGCAACCAGTACAACCTGCTGGTGACATGTCTCTCGGTCGGCTGTACGTTCTCCCCGTTTTCTTGCCGCCCTGTCAGCATCCTCACACAAACCAGACATCGTCGGCCAGGTTCCGCATGGCCTCATTATTCAAAAGGTGGCACCTCGCATTTGGTTTCCCCTGATGACGCTCGTTTGGTCCGGTTTGACCATGGTGTGCGCTGCCTGTCATTCGTTCAGCGCCTTGGCTGCGGTGCGCTTCTTCCAGGGCATGATTGAGGCATCCACCTACAGCGGCACGCAATACATCATTGGCAGTTGGTACAAAGGACCCGAGGCTGGCAAGCGCATTGGCCTTTTCCAGGCTGCGGGCATGGCGGGCACCATGTTTTCCGGCGTGATGATGACGGCCATGTGGCGTACCATGGACGGGGTCGGCGGCATGGTTGGCTGGAAATGGGTATGTTCTGTCACTGTATCGCCTGTTGCTCCCCGAAGCTGGCCGTCTAACTCTGCCTGCAGTCTTTCATTATCGACGGCATCATCACCATCCCCGTGGCCATTTTCGGCTTCATCTTTTTCCCGGATCTGCCAGAAACCACCAAAGCCTTCTACTTGAAACCGCATGAGCGTGCCCTGGCCGTCAGTCGGCTTCCTCCGAAGAACCCTGACGGTCACAAAATCGGCCTCTCGCTCATCAAGCGGGTGCTCTTCACGATGAACTTGTGAGTGACGCAAAGCTCCCTCTGATCTCGATCTCTGATGCTGACCGAATAGCTGGGTTTTTACCATCTTCTGGGTCATTGGTGGCGCTCTTGAAGCATTCACAACCCAGTCGTGTATGCTCCTGTGGATGCGCGCATCCAAGGAGTTCACTGTCCCGCAGAACAACACATACCCCCTGGGCATCACTGCCATAGGTATGCCGTCCCAACTAAATTGCCCCACGCGGTAGGCATGGACTGATCTTTGTCTTAGGTATCGTGCTTACTCTGGCCACCTCTGTGGCCATTGATGCTACCGGGATACACGCTCCGTTTGGGTTTGTTGCCTGCGGTGTTCAGTTGATCGCCTGCATTGTCCTCCTCTGCTGGAACTCTATCGGAACCGGAGCCAAATTGGCTGCCTACTGTATGTTGAACCTGTCCTTTTCTGTGAGGCAATGCTAACCTGGCAGACTTGGCGGGAACCGCCTACATGATCCAGCCTGTGACGTTTATTTGGGCCAGCAACATCTTGTCCAGAAACGGCGACGATGCTGCTCGTGCTGTTATTCTTTACTCGATGAACGGTAGGATTCCAACACGTTCCCTGCTCACAGCTCCATACTAAACAGTCAAGGTGCTTCTTCGGTTCTCTTCTCTTTCTGGGGCATTATCCTGTATCCCGCAAGCGATGCGGCTAAAGTACGTGTGCCTATTTCTGCTCAATCCAATGTTCAAAACTAATGTTTGTCTGCAGGGTTTCCACAAGGGAACCATCGCCATGGTCGTGGTCTCCGTCCTCCTCGCCATTTGGATTGGCATCGTCTGGTGGCAGGACAAGCGGACAGCGCACATTACACCAGAAAGCGTGCTGGGTCTGAAGGCGAAGGGCGAGGATGATGGTGAGATTCCCAAGGTCATGGCGGAGGTCACGGATAAGGAGGTGGAGTCTCGCCTGTAAGGATAGAGTTTTGTGGTATGAAAATATATAAAGGAGCCAAGAGCCGCTTTTGCAGCGCCTTCCCATCTTGTAATACAGCCATAAAAGACGTCGGACGAGAACGGTTGAATTTCAAAAATGCAACAAAGCCAGTAGAACTTTACAACGGCCTAGGTGCGGATAAACAGTGCTAGAACTGCTGCCAAATCCGTTTAAAACGAAGTGCCGACCGTGCCTGATTATATGGCGCCGTAAAAAGTCTGCGCGGAAATCCCCGTAACGACTTGAACCGCGGCTCCATACAGCCCTCAGCCGCAATGCTACGTTGGGTGAAGGCAGAAGCAAACTGGCTATGGATGTATGTATCGTGCTATAGGCATTCATGCGCAATTCCTTTCATCTCCAGTATTGTTTTTATTTTCCACTTTCGGTGCTTTGCATGGATCTTCGTACAAGCCAAACAACTAACCAAAGTACGGGAAACGAAGTACAGGAACGAATTAATCTAAGATAAACAAACGAAAAACCACCTAGTAGACGTAGCGGAAGTGAATGTTGCGAACATCCGTGAGATCGGCTTCGGGAAGCTCTTCCGATGCGCCATATTTCGTCTCGGTCACATTGGCCGTGGCATCAGCGCTTTGCTTCCGGTCCCGCGCCGCATTTTCCATGCGCCAGCACAACGCGAGGACGAGGACGAGGACAGTAGCCACGGAAAGACAGACAAGCATAGCCAAAAAGCCGCTCTATAGGACCACGATGTTAGCAAATGCGAGACAGCGGGAAAGGAGCGAAAGAGGCGACTTGCCTCGTACTTGGGGGCCTGCCGAGAGAAAAAGAGAAAGGGGCCGATGATGTTGCCGGCACAGTAGGCCACAAACATCATAGCCCCGACAGTGGCCTTCTTCGTGTAGCCCGCTACGTTGGACGAGACCAGCGACAGCGACATGGGGAAGGCTGCCACGTAGGCATAGAAGATGAAGAGACCAAAAAGACGGCTTCCCCGGTTGCCCGTGACATAGATGAGCACGCAGCCAATGATTCTGCCAGAGTTAGCTTGCTGCCGTAGCTGCACGAAAGGAAGGAACGTACGCGATGGTGGTGCACGAAGCAGCGGTCACGCAGCGGGTCTTGGGGAATCTACCGCCAATGTACGTGCTGGAAGTGCGTTAGCGATGGTTTCTGTCAGCGGCACGGCAAAATGGTACGAACCTGGAAAGGGAGAAAATAGCGTGTATGGCGCCCATTGGCATGGCCAAGAGATAGGTTTGCAGGATGCCAAATCCAAACCCGGAGAGGACGACGTTGTTGAACTGTTTGTCAGCAGAAGCCATGGCAGAACCAGGGTGGGAGACATACGGTTGTCAGCGCGCCATTGGGAATGCTGTAGGACAGCTGGTAGAAGAAGAGGATCCAGATCTTGTAGTCGGACAAGGCTTCGCGGACTTGGTCCCACTTGATTGTGTGGTCGACGGAGCCGGTCTGGTTTTCCCGCAGCCGCTCCACGGCCTGCACGCGCTCCTCCTCGTTAAGGAATCTGGCAGAGGTGGGGTGGTCCGGGAGGCAGAAGAACAAAACGACCGACCACAGGATCGTGATGATCGCGTAGATCAGGTAGAGCCACTGTCACAGGATGAGCAGATGCGTCTGTGCGGGGGGGGGGGAGAAGAGAACGAACCTTCCATGCCGCCAAGCCGCCATGGATATGGGCAATTCCATACGCCAGCAGACCGCCGATGGCCGTGGCAAAGGAGTTGCCGGTGAACCAGAGGCCGTGGCGGAGGGGCTGCTCGCTGCGGCGATACCACATGCCGGTGATCAGACTGAAGCCGGGCGAGACGGACGACTCAGCACAGCCGAGGAAAAAGCGCACGATCATGAGGCCGGTGAAGTTCTTGGTGGCTGCGTGGCATGCGAGGATGATGCCCCAAATGAAGCTGGGGAGGTTAGCCGTGAAGCGATGCCGAAGCAGGGAGGCGGGGGGGGACTTGCAAGTTGGCTGCCAGGTATTTGCCAATGGGAAAGCGGACCATGAGCAGAGACGCTGGGTAGGAGAAGGCGAGGTAGCCAAAGTAGAAGATGGAGCCGGTCCAGGAGAACTGTGTGCCGACAAGGTGCTGGAGAAAGGGTTAGTTCCCGCGTCAGCTTTCAGAAGAGGCGTGGAGAACGAACCAGGTCCTTGATCAGGCCCATGATGGAAGACTGCGAGAGCGTCTGCTTGTCCAGGAACTGGATCATGTAGGACACGATCATGAGCGGCATCAGGCTGTTGCGTGTTAGCTGGGCGGCGGGCGGGCGCGGCATGGTCGCGGGCATGGGACGTACTGCCAGTCAATCTTCCTCAGGAGGTTCTTGCCCCATGAGGTGGTCTCATCTGCAACATTGGCGTCCGGTGTTGCGACACGGTTGCCGTGGATGTCGAGAACATCGCCGGCCATGACGTCGGCCATGCTCTTCTCGTTTGTGGCGACTTTCTGCATGTTGGCGAGGAGTTGATGGCGATGCGTGGAACGGTCGTGTCTGGCATGCTTTTTCCATGCGGACAACGACGTTTATAAATACTCGAAGGATGCGCGCCGCAACGGCGTCTGTCGATAAGCGGACACAACCGGAAGTCGTGTTGTTGCCTTCAATGCGGGCCGTCATGATATGGTATCTATTATGGTACAAATGAAATGGACACACCGTGCCTTACGGTGCACTAATCCCCTTTGGGCATAGGCGTCTACCCTATCTTGTGGATCGCCGTTTGACGGCCTTGTCGAAAGCGCACATGTGATTGGCTGCTTCGGCAAACTCTGCATGCGCCACCCGATCTGGCTTCCGTGGCCACCTGGCTCCCCCACGGCCCATCATGCCACTGGCGCCGCGACGCAGGGACCCCTGGCTACGACGGTGCGGGGATTGGCCCAGATGTCGTCGACCATTTTGGCCAGCCAGGAGGAAGTACCAGTGTCCTGCTGCATGGTGTCAATGGCATCCCGGATCCACTGGCGATCGGCCGGGCGGTCGGCAAAGCGGGCGGCGACGGCCAAAGCCCAGACGAGGCGAGGCATGGCGCGGGTGTTGCGCTGCATGGTGTGTTGGGTGACGGCGAGGATGCTGGAGAGGGCCTCGCTGTGGCAGGTGGGCGGCGGTTCGCGGCGGGCCGCGGCCTGCGGGCGGCAGATGGCATGGTGACACACGAGCTCGAGGGCGTGGTACTCGCTGACGACGGCGTAGATGGACTGCAGTTCCCGGAGCCGTACGGCCGGGTTTTCGCGGTGGGCCAGCATGATGAGGACACGGAAGCGCTGTGTGGGTCAGTAGGAGACGAGGCGGGGCCAACAACCAACGGGTGGACGGGGGGGGAGGGGGGAAACAAACCTTGCCCAGACGCTTAATCTCTGAGAGGAAGAACGAGGCAGGCCTTGTGGGGACAAGGCCATTCTCGGTAGCGTCAATGTAGGAGTGCAGGCGGTGTTTGAGCTTGTTGCACTCGTGCAATAAGTCGAGAGCGGGGGCGACGGACATGTCGTCGGCCAACTCTTCGGTCGGGTAGGTGCCGCGGTAGATGCTGGAGTTGGTTTCGCGGCTCTCGACGAAGAGCTGGTCGAGGAGGTCGCAGAGGGCGTCGTCGTCCATGACGCGGGCGACGGCGGCGCTGCCGGTGCTGGGGCCAGCCCATTCGCCGGCGAGGGCCATGTAGAGGGTGAGGAGCAGCAGGTATTTGCTGGCGGCGGTGAGCTCAACGGGCGGGAAGCGCACTACGTTGTCGGTGCCGGTGCCGGTGCTGCTGCTGCTGCTGCTGCTGCTGCTGCCGCCCAGTAGGCCGCAAGTGCGGAGGAAGGCGTGCACGCCGACGAGGTGGGTTCCGAGGGCGGCCCAGCCGCGGCCAAAGGTGTTCTCGTAGGCGACCAAGAAGAAGAAGGTGGTGATGATCTCGTCGGCCTTGCCATAGGGGAGGGGCAAATTCTGGCAGGCCAGGCCCAGTTCGGTGCGAAAGTCCCGCAGCGCAGAGCCATAGTGTGTTAAGCCGTCGCTGCCGGTGGGTGTGACGACGCCAAGGGCGTTTGGGTGGCCGGGTGCTTGGCGCAGGGCGTGGGCGCGCCGGGTCTCGAGCTCGCTGGCGGACAGGGCGAGGAGCAGGCGCATGACGACGGGCGACTCGGCGGCGACGGTGCGGTAGAGGTGGTTCATGAACCCCCATTTCCACGGCTTGCCGACCCAGGCGACGAGGACGCTGTTGGGGAAGTAGGCAAAGTATTCGCGGTCGGTGGCGGACAGGCTGAGCGAGTTGCGCAGTTGCAGGCCGGTGTCGGGGAGGGGGAGGGCGTCCCGCGGGAGGAGGGCGCGGCACTGGTTCGGGGGTCGCTGCTGGATGGTGAGGGCAGTGGTGGTGGCGGCGGCAGCAGCAGTGTTGGCGGTATCGGCCCCGGCTACGGGCTCAGCGGCAGCGGCGGCGGCGGCCATGCGTCCTGGGCGTCGCCTGGGGAGGGGCCGCACCCATTCGCAGGTCATTTTGGCGGCGGTGCATCGGCCGCAGACGGGGCGCGCCTCGTCGCACTTGATTTTGCGCGTGCGACAAGTACCGCATCCTGGGCGACGTCAGTTTGCCGCTCGAAGCGAGGGACCCAATCGCGTGGTCTCACCTGTACGAGATCGTCGGCCCGTGCGTCCGGTCATGGTGGCGTTGAGCGGTGTTTGTTTGCGAGATGCGGACGGGGCGAGAAATGGGGGGGGATGCGGGCTTTAAATCGTTATCAGGATTGGCTGGTGCCGTTGCGGCAGGCGCGCTGTGATTGGCCAGAGATTGCCGAGGAGAAACAGTGCGAGCAGGACGACAACAGTCGACTGTTGACGACGGGCGTGCGATGAAGACTATAAAGGCAGGGCAGCTGGGGGAGGGGGGGGAGGGGGGAAGTAGTTTGCTGTAGTAAAGACACTGACATCGACACCGACACCATGGGCTCTGTACCGACTGCGAACGACGACTTGAAGGCGGTGCTCGAGAAGCACCGTGCGACGCTGCAGACTGTCAGCAAGGCGGTGAGTAAGCAGAGAAGAAGAAGACAAAGAAGAGCTGAGCTGACTGGCAGATTCACTCGCACCCGGAGCTGGCGTACCAGGAGGTGTTTGCGCACGACACGCTGTGCAACGTGCTGAGCGAGGCCGGGTACAAGGTGACGCGCCATGCGTACGGGCTGCAGACGTCGTTTGAGGCGGAGGCGGGCTCGGGCGGGGCGTTGATTGTGTACAATGCCGAGTACGACGCGCTGCCGGATATTGGGCACGCGTGCGGCCACAACCTGATTGCGGCGTCGTCGCTGGGGGCGTTCCTGGCGACGGCGGAGATGCTGGCCAAGAGCGGGCAGCCGGGACGGGTGCGGCTGCTGGGGACGCCGGCGGAGGAGGGCGGCGGCGGCAAGGTGGACCTGATCCGGGCGGGGGCGTACAAGGGCGTGGACGCGTGCCTGATGGGCCACCCGATGGGGGACAACGGGGAGAAGACGGGGCGGTCGGGGGGAGTGGTGCTGATGCGGATGATGGGGCGGGCGGCGGTCAAGGCGACGTTCCACGGCGTGAATGCGCACGCGGGCGACTCGCCGTGGCTGGGGCGCAACGCGCTGGACGCGGTGGTGGCGGCGTACACGAACCTGTCGATGCTGCGGCAGCAGACGCCGCCGAACCAGCGGATGCACGCGGTGATCACCAACGGCGGCGACCGGCCGAACATCATCCCGCACATGACGACGATGCTGGCGTACATCCGCGCGGAGACGCAGGCGGATCTGAAGAAGACGTCGCAGCGGGTGGTCGAGTGCTGCGAGGGCGCGGCCAAGGCGGCGGGCTGCACGGTCGAATTTACATGGTGCGTGTTTGCGGGCGTGCGCGTTTTCGGTGCGTTGCTAACAGGACAGGGAAAACACGTACATGGATCTGCGGTGCAGCAACGCGATTGCCACGCGCTTTGCCGATCTGGCGGCGGCAAACAACC
Organism: Ceratocystiopsis sp. VPRI43766; assembly: GCA_019925685.1. Taxonomy (NCBI): domain Eukaryota; kingdom Fungi; phylum Ascomycota; class Sordariomycetes; order Ophiostomatales; family Ophiostomataceae; genus Ceratocystiopsis; species Ceratocystiopsis sp. VPRI43766. The sequence goes on from JADHKF010000018.1 coordinate 401,994, forward strand.
AGTCGTATACGCTGACGTCGGAGAAGGTCAGCGGCGGCTCTACGGACCAGGGTGAGTTTTTTTTTTTTTTTTTTTTTTTCTTGTTTGATTTTTTTGGGGCACGCTGACCAGTAGGCAATGTCGGCTACGAGATTCCGAGTCTGCATCCGTCGTTCCTGCTGCCGGTGGACAGTCCGCTGGTGAATGTGCACAGCCCGGCGTTCCAGCAGGCGGCGGGGTCTGCGGCGGGCTTTGCGGCGGCGATGGACTTTGCCAAGGTACTGGCTGCTACGGGGCTGGAGGTTTTGCAGGACAAGGAGCTGCGCGACAAGATGTGGGCAGAGCACAAGGCGGCGTTTGGCGATTTGAAGGCTTGATGCGTGTTTGTGTAGCCTTTATGTCCTTCTATCCAAGGCAGATGTGACGGTCCTAATTAGTAGGCAAAGGTGCAAGACGACAAAAGCAAAGGTGACACAATGACAAGACCCTGTAGGGACGGCCCGATGAGAGGAAATACGCCCGGTCGATGACGTAACTAGTCACGGGATAAGGAGGATCGCCAGTAACATGCGGCTACTAGGACGGACTGAGCGAAACGTTCCATCCTACAGTGGGAGCAAACCGTACTGCATGGGCGTCTGACGAGTAGAATGCTACGAGGCAAGAGGTACATCCGTGAAAGATATGAAATTCACGGGCTCATGTGATGGCTTTTCGGCCGCATCGCACAGCCCTCCGCATCGCACCGGCCCTCCGCATCGTGCCGGCCCTCCGCATTGCACCGGCCCTGAAGCCACTGGCTCGTACACCTAGTATGCCCTCTACTCGTATTGGTGGATGCCAAGAAATCCAAGGCCCGATCTGGAGGAGGTGGACGAATAGTGAATGTCGGCGATCGACAGTCTCACCTCTACCGTACTTCCGCGGATATCTGTTTCCTCTACTTATCACAGCTTCCCCGGCCCCTGACGTGCGGATGACACGTTACCCCTTTGGTCGCTATGCACCGCCGCGGAGAACCCGGAGGAAAGATGGGCGTTTATGGGCACTGGCCATGGTCACGGCCAGGTGCATCTGTCAAGGTATCTTACGACCCAGAAACGGACCGGCACAGCTCATGCTGGTCGATCGCCATCGCCGCCCCGTTATCGGATGCACGTTGCATCCTTCACGTACCGGATCGACGTGTTGCCTGCGCTCCACGCGCAACATGCCCTATTCCGGCCACGTGGGTGGATGGCCGGACAGGGCTGTGCGGGACTGCCATATAAGCTGACGTGCGCGGCACAGACAAGACGAACACGACCACACTGCACAGTCGCGCACGCTCTCTCCCATGTCCTGCAGTATGAAGAGCTTGACCGTCCTGCTCTGTGGTCTTGCGGGTAGGTGTTCTGACCGTGTCCCATCGCGGCGCCTCTGCTGACCCCATCGACTAGGCGTGGCCTCTGCCAATTTCCTGCCCGGCCTGCCCACGGTCCCTTTTGCGAGAGAGGACCAGAGCGTCCGCCTCGACAGCCTCCGGCACATTGTGGTCGACTGGCGCTATGCGTCGTCCGTGGACGAGACAGGCGAGACGCTGATCCCGCCCACGCTGTATGCGTTTGCGTCGGTGTTCGCCAAGGACCTGGAGACGACGTTTGGCGTCTCGGCCGACACAAAGCTCGGCGCGGGCCCGGCGGCGCCGGACAGCATCTTCCTGACGCTCGACCCGGAGGGCGAGTACCTGGACGCAACGGGGAAGCCGAGCGGCGAGGCGTACACGCTGGCCGCCGGGGCGTCCGGCATCACCATCACCGGCGCGTCGCCGCTGGGCGTGTGGTGGGGCTCGCGCACGGTGCTGCAGCAGGCACTGCTGGCGCAGCAGGCGGGAGGCGTGCCGGCGGTGCCGCACGGCACGGGCGTCGACATTCCCGGCTGGGCGACGCGCGGTATGATGCTGGACGCCGGGCGGCACTACTACCCTCCCGACTTTGTGGTCGAGCTGTGCGCGTACATGTCCTTTTTCAAGCAGAACACGCTGCACATGCATCTGAGCGACAACCTGTGGCACAATCCCAACTACACGGCACAACAGTCGGAGGACCTGTACGCACGCTTCCGTCTGTGGAGCGACGCACCCGCCGTGGCCGGCCTTAACAACTTTGCCAACGAGTCGTACGACCGCGCGACGTACGACGCCATGCAGACGCAGTGCGCCGCGCGCGGCGTGGTCCTGTACCCGGAGATTGAGATGCCGGGGCACGCCCTGGTCTTTACGCACTGGAAGCCGGAGCTGGCCCTGGCCGGCGACGCCAGCCTGCTCAACATCTCCCACCCGCAGACAATCCCGACCATGAAGACGGTCTGGAGTGAGTTTCTGCCCTGGTTCCACACCAAGTCGGTGTCGATCGGCGCGGACGAGTACACCGGTCCGGAGGCGGACTACAACACCTTTGTGAACGCCATGGACGGCTACATTGGCACCGTCAGCGACAAGCACATCCGCATCTGGGGCACCTTTCCGCCCATCTGTAAGTCGAGGCGACAACGGCCGTGTGGTGGGCAGGACTGACGCGGGCAGACAACTCGACCTGGACCAACGTCTATCAGAATGTGGTACGTACCGGGAGCACGAAGGAAAGGAGAGGCAGACGAGGCTGACGGACATGCAGACGGTGCAACACTGGGCCGCCTGGGCCGACAAGGCGTACCCCGATTTTATCAAGAACAACTACACCATGGTCAACTCGGCCGACGACTTCTACGTCGTTAACAAATGGGGCCGCAAAGCGGACAGCTACCCGGCGCGCGTGAACATTACACGGACCTTTATCGGTTCGCCGGACGGCGGCTTCTGGCGGCCGTACATCTTTGACCAGCACAACGCGTCGAACAACCCGCTCGAATCGAGCCCGTATGTGCTCGGCGCCATCGCACCGCTGTGGAACGACTACGGCGCCAACGCGTCCGTCTACTCCGAGGCCTACTACGCCTGGCGTGACGGCATCCCGGCCCTGGCCGACAAGCAGTGGGGCGGCAACGTGACGGCGGGCGCCTTTGGCGACCTCTTTGCCGCCCTGCAGCCGCACGCGCCCGGCCAGAACCTCGAGCGCCGGATCCCCTCCCGCACCGACACCATCCTCGACTACGAGGTCGCCGGCGGCCTCCGCGACGCATCGCCCAACAACTACCAGCCGCACACCGACTGCGCCGTTGTGCGGGACGGTGCGCGCGCCGCCGTTGCCGTGCGCGACGGCTGCAGCGTGACCACGCCGCTCGACTCCAAGGGCCGCAACTACACGCTCACGCTGGCGCTGCGCGTTGACACGCTGACCGACCCGACCAACGCAACGCTGCTCACCGGCCGCGACTCGGCGCTGCTGCTGACGCCGAACGTCACGCTCGTCGCGGGCGGCAACTACTACCGCTCGAACACGACCGTGCCACGGGGCGCCTGGTTCGACCTGTCCATCATCGGGCGCGGCAACCACACCTACCTCACCGTCGACGGCGGCCCGGAACACGAGTTCCTTACCAGCATGGGCATTAACGGCGTCTACCACTACTGGGCCGAGATTGCCATCGAGGCGCCGCTCAAGACGCTGGGCGGCCGCGGCGCGAACTGGTCCGGCCTGTTTAGCGGGCTGTCACTGAAGGCCACCGCTTAATGGCGGCTAACGTACTACTGCTCGTGTAGCGGGGGCGGGGCGGGCGTCGTCGAGTAGCGTATAGGGGCGAGTTCTATAGTAACAAAACGTCACACGCAGTGGAATATGTTTACGGTATAGGGTGGAATAAAGTTAATAATAAGAGGTGCATACCGTACGTCGTCGGGGAGACTGCGGGGGCTGTGCTCCGTAGACGGGTGACTGTCGGGGAAGCGTGCGCGTGTCGGAACGTACGAACAGAACGCCGGATAAAGTAGTATATTCGGTAAAAATATATAATAAAAATAAACGAGTGATGGGGGGGGATAAAAAAAAGAAAAAAAAATGTACGGAGGAAGAGAGAGGTAAAAAGAGAGTGAGGAGGAGGAAAGACGGTAAAAAATTAAAAATTAGTAAAAGAAGGAAAGGCTAGCGAAAAAGCGAAAAAGCGAATAAGAGGGGGGTAAAATAAAAGAAATAAATAAAACAATAGATAATAAAAACGGACGAAGATAAAACGAAAAATAGATAAAGAAGGAAAAAAAAGTAAAAAAAAAGAATAAAAAAAGAGATGGAAGAAAAAAATAAAATTATAAAGAGAGAGGGATAAAATGTAAAAAGAGGAGAAAAAAAAGAGAAGGATAGAGATTAAAGGAAAAAAAGGAAAGGGGGGGAAGAGAGTTAAAAAGTAAAAAAAAAAGATAGACATAGAGAGAAATATAAGGAGAGAAAAAGACGGAAAAGAGAGAAAGAGGGACGGAGGGAAAAAAGAAGAGATAGAGGGAGAGAAAGACCGAGGGGAGGAGGGGGAGGGGAGGGGGGGCGGGAGAGAGATCGATACGGAGAGGGAGACGGAGAGGGAGACGGAGAAAGAGACGGAGAGGGAGAGGGAAACGGAGACGGAGAGGGACGGCGAGACGGACCGCTCGGCGAGGCGGAGAGAGAGTCGGCGAGGGAGCGAGAGTCGGCGAGATCGAGAGGACGGGGGTAAGACGGAAGACGGCGAGAGAGGGAGGACGGCGAAAGAGGGAGGGCGAGTCGGCGAAAGAAGAGGACGGCGAGAGAGAGAGACGGCGAGAGAGGGAGGACGGCGAAAGAGGGAGGGCGAGTCGGCGAAAGGAGAGGTCGGCGAGAGAGAGAGACGGCGAGAGAGAGAGAATCGTAACCCGGTAAAACCCGTAAAATAAAAGAAATAAAACCGATTAACCCGGTAAATATAAGCGAAAGAACCGCGAGACGGAGCGAGCGACGACGGAGCGCGAAGCGCGGAGACGTCGTAAGCGGTGTAATTATAAAAAGAAAAAAAAAAAACCCGTGAAACCCGTAAAATAAAAGAAATAAGACCGATTAACCCGGTAAATATAAGCGAAAGAACCGCGAGACGGAGCGAGCGACGACGGAGCGCGAAGCGCGGAGACGTCGCGAGCGGTGGATAATCGAGAAGAGTTCGAAAGGGTTCGAAAGGGTTCGTGTTCGAAGGGTTAGACGGACGGCGAGAGCGAGAGGACGGCGAGAGCGAGAGGACGGCGAAAACGAGAGGACGGCGAAAGCGAGAGGACGGTAAAAGCGAGAGGACGGCGAAACGGAGCGAGGGACGACGGAGCGCGGAGCGCGGAGTCGTCGCGAGCGGTGGACAGTCGAGTAGGGTTCGAAAGGGTTAGGGTTAGGGTTAGGGTTAGGGTTAGGGTTAGGGTTAGGGTTAGGGTTAGGGTTAGGGTTAGGGTTAGGGTTAGGGTTAGGGTTAGGGTTAGGGTTAG
>JADHKF010000019.1:0-62254 GCA_019925685.1 Ceratocystiopsis sp. VPRI43766
GACCCAAAGAAGGATGGCAAATGTCTCTGGCTTGGCAAGCACGCGACGCACCCCGTCTCCGGCCGTTGTCAGGATCAGGACGAGCACACGACATGCAGGGCGCGCGCCCCCGCCCCCCCCCCCCCCAAAAAACCCCCCCCCCCCCCCCCCCCCACCGACGCGACCGATGCCGAACAAGACGCCGGTGATTGGCCTGCTGGGCGGCGGGCAGCTGGGCCGGATGCTGTGCGAGGCGGCGGCGCCGCTGAACGTGCCGATTGCGGTGCTGGACGCGGCGGACGCGCCGGCCAAGCAGGTGAACCAGCACGCACACCACGTGGCGGGCTCGTTCAAGAGCGCGGAGCAGATCCGGGCGCTGGCGGCGCACAGCGACGTGCTGACGGTGGAGATTGAGCACGTGGACACGGCCGTGCTGGAGGAGCTGGCGGCGGGCGGCGTGCCGGTGCACCCGTCGTGGAAGACGCTGCGGCTGGTGCAGAACAAGTACGAGCAGAAGGCGTTCCTGGCGGCGCAGGGGATCCCCGTGGCAGAGCAGCGGCTGCTGTCGAGCGGCCCCGAGACGTCGGCCGAGGCGCTGCGGGCGGCCGTGGACGCGGCGTCGGCGGCGTTTGGCTTTCCGTGGATGCTCAAGGCGGCGCGCGAGTCGTACGACGGGCGCGGCAACGTGCGGGTGGGCAATGCGGCCGAGGCGGCGGCGGCGGCGGCGGCGTTTGCGGGCGTGGCGTGCTACGCGGAGCGGTGGGTGCCGTACGTGATGGAGCTGGCGGTGCTGGTGGTGCGGGCGGAGGACGCGGCGACGGGGGCGGCGACGGCGCTGCTGCCGTACCCGGTGGTCGAGACGGTGCACCAGGACAGCGTGTGCGCGTACGTGTACCTGCCGCCGCGCGGGCTGCCGGACGCGGCGACGCGCGCGGCCGTCGAGGCGCGCGCGCAGGCGGTGGCGTGCCGCGTCGTCGGGCAGCTCTGGGGCCGCGGCGTGTTTGCCGTCGAGCTGTTCCTGACGGCCGACTACGAGGTCGTCGTCAACGAGATTGCGCCGCGGCCGCACAACTCGGGGCACCTGTTTACGGAGGCGGTGCCGTACCTGTCAGTTCATTTTCATTTTCATTTTCTCTGTCGATTTCTTTTCCCTTTTGCCATCCCGCCGGCTGACCAGACAGATCCCAGTTCAAAGCCCAGCTGGCCGCCATCCTGGACGAGCCGCTGCCGCGCACGCTGCAGCCGCACGTGCAGTCGAGCATCATGGTCAACGTGCTGGGCGGCGCGCAGGCGGACGCGCACGAGCGGCTGATCGCCAAGGCCAAGGCCATGTACGGCCCGGACATGGGCGTCTACGTGCACCTGTACGGCAAGGCGTCGAAGCCCGGGCGCAAGATCGGCCACATCACGCTGACGGGGCTGATGCCGGTGGCGCAGCTGGAGGCGCAGGCGGCGCCGCTGGTGGCGCTGGCCGAGGAAATCCGCGCGGAGCGGGTGGGCGGGAACAGCAAGCCGGCAGCCGCTCCTGCACAGGCCCTCGCACCGCTCAAGCCCGACCCGCTCGTGCTCGTGACGATGGGCTCGGACTCGGACCTGCCGGTGCTCAAGGCCGGGCTGGACGTGCTGGACCAGTTCGGGGTGCCGTGGGAGGTGGACATTACGTCGGCGCACCGGACGCCGGCCAAGATGGGCGCGGTGGCGGCGGCGGCGGCCGGGCGCGGGATCCGCGTGGTGATTGCGGCGGCGGGCGGCGCGGCGCACCTGCCGGGCATGGTGGCGGCGTACACGCCGCTGCCGGTGATTGGGGTGCCGGTCAAGGCGACGCACCTGGACGGGATCGACAGTCTGCTGAGCATTGTGCAGATGCCGGTGAGTTTTTGCTTGTCTCTCTCTCTCTCTCTCTCTCTCTTCTCTGATTTCCTGCTTTCTCTCTTCTCTGATTTCCTTTTCTCTCTCTCTCTGCTTGTCTCTCTCTCTTCCCTGCTAATTCCAGCGCGGCGTGCCGACGGCCACGGTGGCCATCAACAACTCGACCAACGCGGCGCTGCTGGCGATCCGCATCCTGGGCGCGAGCGACGCGGCGCTGCAGGCGCGCATGGCGGCGTACCAGCGCGAGATGGAGGAGCAGGTGCTGGCCAAGGCAGAGCGGCTGCGGTCGGTGGGCGTGGCGGCGTATCTGGCCAAGTAGACGCGGGCCATACTTTCTATTCATCTATCCAAAATGCATCTATGCGAGTGCCTACATCTACACATCCGCCGCATCAAACGTCCGCACCAGGTCGTAGTAGAACTGCACCATCTCCATGTGCGCGGCCATGTCGACGCGCTCGTCGACGGTGTGGATGTTGATGGACGCGCCGCGGCGCTCGGGCGTCCAGCGGTACACGTGGCGCGTCAGCGCGTGGTAGTGGCGCGTGTCCGTGTTGCCGTTCATCGTGCTGCCAAAGGGCACGACGGTGCCGTTGAAGGCAAACGCGTGCCGGATCGCGCCGGCAAACACGTCCCAGACGGCGCCCGCCGACGGCGCCACGGGGCTGACGGCCGTCTCGCTGTCCATGGTCAGGGTGAGCGTGCCGCGGGGCGCCGTGTCGCCGGGCATGGTCGCCGGCAGCAGCACCTTTTCGCCAAAGGCCTCGACGGCCAGCCCGAACTGCTCGGCGACAGGGCGCACGACCGCGGTCAGGTGGCGCTGCACGTCGGCCATGGTGTCCTGCGGCGCGACGCGCAGGTTGATGCCGAGCGACACGGCGGCCGGCAGCGCGTTGATCTTGAGCCCGCCGCGCACGACGTCGACGGCCTGCGACGTCTGCAGCTGGTAGCGGCGGAAGAGCGTGGCCATGTCGGTGGTGGCGGCGTCGCCGGCCAGGTACGCGACGAGGGCGGCGAGGTCGCCGGCCTCGACCAGGCGCGTCAGCTGCGCGTCGGCCGCCGGCGAGTACCGCGCCCGGCACACGTACGCGGCGTGCGCCGGCGACCCGGGCGCCATGGCCGGCGCAAACGGGTGCGCCTCGACGGCGACGGCCAGCGCGGCCGCCATGCCGATGCCCGAGTGCGGCGGCGGCACGGACGCGTGGCCGCCGGCGACGCGCAGGTCCAGCCGCACGTTGGCGTAGCCCTTCTCGACGACGGCGACGCTGGCGTACAGCGCCGGCGTGTCGGCGCCTGCCGCCACCGGCTCCAGCCCGGCGCCGCCCTCGTCCAGCACCAGCAGCATCGCCTGCGCGCCGTACGTCGCCTCCAGGTACGCCGCGATCGCCGCCGCGCCGCGCACGCCGCCGACCTCCTCGTCGAAGCCCGACGCCAGCACGATGCCGCGCCGCGGCGTCCACGCCGGCCCGCCGCCGGCCGCCTCGGCCGCCTCGGCGCCCAGCAGCGCCTCCAGCGCCGACAGCAGCGCCGTCAGGCTGTTCTTGTCGTCGGACGCGCCGCGGCCCCAGAGGAAGCGGCCGTCGTAGTGGCCGGCAAACGGCGGGTGCGTCCACGCGGCCGCGTCGTCGGCCGCCACGGGCACCACGTCCTGGTGCGCCGCCAGCATGATCGGCCGCAGGCCGGGCTCCGTGCCGTTGAGCGCAAACACGAGCCCGAGGCCGTTGACCTTGGTCAGAGACATGCGGGCGTGGCTGGGTGGTCAGCGCTGCACTGGGAGAGACAGAGAGAGACACGAAAAAAAAAAAAAAATAAAAAAAAATAAAAAGACCTACACCGCCGGATACAGCTCGGCCAGCACCGCGTGCAGCTCGTAAAACACCTGCCAGCGCGGGTCGTCGCCGACGTCGCCCATGTCGTCGTAGCTGGCCGTCGGCACGCGCACGACGGCGCGGTGGCGCGCCACCTGGCGCTGCAGCGCCGCGTCGGAGCCGAACACGGCCGCGGCCGCCGGCAGGCCGTCGTCGGGGGGCGCCACGGGCGGCGGCAGGTCGCAGCGGAAGGCGGCGGCGTTGGCGGCGGCGTCGGCGGCAGCCGGGCCGGCCAAGACGACCTGGCCGGGGGCCGCGGCCACAGCAGCAGCAAACAGAGCAAGGTTCAGCAGCAGCATGGTGGTCGTTGCAGCAGAGAGCAGCCAGACGACGCCGGCGACGGGGCGATGGCGCCTTAAGTAGCGGGCCCGGACGGGGTCGTCGTCGTCGTATCGCAGCGTACGCGGGACCGCAGACGCGATTGGCTGCGTCGAATCGACGGCTGCCGGCTCGGCGCTACAGCGCCTGTGCTACAGGCGCTACAGCGGGGTGCTCCGCCGCCCCATAGCGACTACAGGGGCTAAGTGCCGCAATCCGGACTTTGCGAGAAACGGAAAGATCTGCTATACAAGTACTCTACTCGTGCGAAATGATAACCAACGACTCCGATACGAGCCCCCCCCTACTGCCACTCGGCATCGACCGCCTCCCAGTGCTCGAGGAAGCCCTGGTAGAACTGCACGGCCAGGCCCGGGTCGCGGGCGCCGACGGTGGCGCGGATGCCGTGCATGCCGAGCTGGGCGACGCCGGCGTCGGCGCCCTTGACGCCGAGCGCGGAGCTGATGGACGGGCCGATGGTGCCGCCGCTGCGCGAGTCGTTGCGCACCATGAAGCGCTGCAGCGTGTGGCCGCAGCGCGCGGCCACGCGGTCCAGCACGGCCGTCGACACGCTGTCCGTCGGCATGTGGCCGTTGCTGTCGCAGACGACGGCGATGCCGACGTTGAGCCGCGGCGCGTGCTCGGCCGAGTACGTCGCCAGGAAGTTGGGGTGCACCGCGTGCGTCACGTCCGCCGACACCAGGAAGCTGGCCGCGTACGTGCGGCCGAGCAGGCCGGGGCCGAAGGGCACGGCCGGCGATGCCGCCGTCGCCGCCAGGCTCTCGACCATGCGCTCGATCGTCAGGCCCAGAAAGTTGCTCTTGGCGCCCTGGCGCATCAGGCTGCCAATCTCCTCGTCGTCAAACAGCGCCACCAGCCGCACCACGCCCGACGCGTCGTTGCTGGCGCCCGCCCGCAGCAGCGCCATCACCGCCGCCCACGAGCAGATCTTGTCGTCGATCCGGCCCGCCGACAGCAGCGCCCGGTCCAGCCCGACCAGCGCCGCCGGCTGCCCGTCAAACAGCTCCAGCTCCCAGTTGACAATCGACGCGTAGTCCGCCTTGGCGATGCCCAGCTCCGCGGCCACCAGCCGGACCAGCGCCGCCGGCTGGCTCGCCACAAACGAGCCGGCCGGGCCGACCACCTCGTCGTCCTCTTCGGCCGTGCTCCCGGCCAACCCCACCACCGGCACCATCTCCGTCTCGCGGTTGCCCGCGCCCGTCATCGACTTGCCAAAGTGCGGCGCCAGCGTCGGGATCTTGGCCACCGGCCAGCCCAGGCGCACCAGCCGCGTGCGCGTCGCGCCCGTCGCCGCGTCGCGCACCACCACGCGCCCGCCCAGGCTCAGGTCCCGGTCCCACCACGTGCTGTTGAGCGCGCCCGCGTACGGCGCCACGCCCAGCTGCGCGTACCCGGCCACCGGCGACCCGGCCTTGCGGCTGACCGGCTTGAGCCGCGCCGTCAGCGAGTCAATGTGCCCGCCCACAATCGCCACGCCGCCGCCCGGCCGGTACTGCCCGCCCACCGCAAACGCCGCCAGCGCGCTGCCGTTGCGCGTCACCACGTACCGCCCGCCCGGCCGGATCCGGCCCGCCCAGTCGTCGCGCGCCCGCAGCTCCTCGAACCCGCCCGCCGCCACCAGCTTGTGCGCCAGGTCCGCCACCGCGTGGAACACCGTCGGGTTCGCGTCCATAAACGCCATGAACGGCGCCGCCGCCGCCGCCACGTCGCCCGCCGTCCACGCGCAGATGGGGCACGCCGTGGCCGTCTCGGCCGTCGCGACGTCCACAAACGGCCGCTCCGCCGCCGTCAGCTGCGCCGCGCACGCCGCGCACACCGTGTTCAGCGCCCGTGGCCGCACCGCCATGTCCGTCATGATGAAGCACTGCGACGCCGGCGACGGCAGGGGGCGGGTGGACGTGGGGGCAGTCGGGGTCGCTGTCGGGGCCGCAGCCGGGATCGCAGCCGTACTGCCCGCCTTGGCCGTCGCCACACCCCCCCGAAGGGGCACATCGCAGAAATCGTACGTCCGGGCCATGATGATGCAAGAGGGAATAGGGGATGACGAGCAAACAAGCTGTCTCCTCCGAAACGACAGCAACCTTATCAGTGGGTCTCGCGTTGCTAGCGCGGTTTGAGAGATGACTCATCCGCGATAAGAGCGCCCGAGTTCCGAGTTCCGCGGAGACATGCATTGATCATTATACGGCTGTCTGTCTGCAGCCTCGTCCTTCTACAAAATATAGGGACACGCATTAAGCCAGCTTCTCCTTCTTCGTCATGTCCGGGATGGCGTCCACGTCCGTCGGCACGCCAAAGGCCGACGTGCTCGTCGGGGACAGGCGTGCCGGGGGGGACGTCTTGTGGCCGGAGCTGCCGCTGGCATTGCTGCTGGCGGTGCTGCCGCTGGCGGTGCTGCCGCTGGCGTTGCTGGCGCTGCCAGTCGGCGACGTCCGCCTGCCGCCGTTGCCGCCGCCGTTGCCGCCGCCGCCGTTGCCGCCACTACTGTTGCCCGCCGGCCGCGGCCACGGCATCGCCGCCAGCGGCGGCTGGTCCGGGAACAGCGGGCGCGGCGACGCCGGCACGGTGATGTCGGGCGCGGGCACGGGCGTGGGCACGTGCGGGTGGGCGGCGTCGGCGTGCAGCGGCTTGCGGCCGTAGACGACGTAGATGGGCCAGTAGGCGTGGACGCGGGGGTCGCGCAGGACGCGGCGGGCGCGGCTGATGAGCACGAGCACCTCGTCGCGCGACCAGCCCAGCGCGCGCGTCAGCGGCGCCAGCGTGCTGGCCTCGAGCGCCGCGTCCATGTTGGCCAGGCTCCACATGCCCAGGTCGCGCAGCGCGCGGTCGGCCGGCCACCGGTTCGTCGGCCACCGGTACACCGTCTCGACGACGGCCTCGAAGCCGTGCGCCTCCAGCAGCGCCTTCCACTGCTGCGCCGCCACCACGGGCCGCCCAAACTTGGCCATGCCCTCCATCACCAGGCTCATCCACTGCCACAGGTCCGAGTCCTTGGTCAGCGTGCCGTCGTCGCAGCCGAGCGGCAGGCCCATGTCCTGCGCCTCAAAGTAGCCGCCCGGCTCCAGCTGCTCGTACGCCTTCTGCACGATGCTGGCGTTGTCGCTGAAGCTGCCGGCCATCATGCGGCAGAAGATGAAGTCGAACGGCTGCGTCCACGTCCATTCTTTTTCGAGGTCGTCGATCTGGGGGGTCAGAGCACGAGATGCAATCAAAGAGACCACAGCACAGCTTACCTCAAAGTAACAGTTTGGCGGCACGCTAATCGTCAGCAGAATCCCACACACGCTCTCGTACACACATACAATTCCGGTTGCACAGGGCTCAGGTCGACGCCGATGACCTGGAAACAGACGAGACGTGAGCGACGGGCGCAGGCGGACCACCGTGCCACCGCCAAGAACAGCCGGCGGGAAGCACACACAAGAACACCTACCTCGGCCTCGGGATGGGCGTCGGCTAGACGTCGGTCAGATGGAGGGCACAGCGTACACAAGAACAAACAAACAGAGACACGCACCGTATTCCATCGCCCAGATGCCGGTGCCCGTCCCGAGATCCAGGACCCGCTTGGCCCCGTCGTTCTTGGGGCACAGGCAGTGGTTGCCCTTGATCGTGACGGTCAGCACATGGTGCTGGAGGTCTGGGGGTGTCAGCGGGGGGGATAAAAGCGTGAGCGAGGGACCCTACCGAGTCGTTCGATTTCTGCCTGTGTGGTGTCAGTGGACGTATATAGGGTGCAGGAGAAAAGCCTGGTATTCTTATTATAGGGCGCAGCAGAAAACCCACCTCGTCGTTGGGCAGAAAGTATTCTAGTGCGCAGGTCAGTCTCGGACAGGCGAGAGACAGGGGGGGCGGAAGCCAAGCCGGCCAAATAGAAAAAGGAAAAAAGAATAGAAAAAAGAAAGAGCCACAACAACAACGACAAAGAAAAAGGAACCTACTCCCCGCACTCATCGCGTGGTACGTGCGGCCATTCTCCGTCTGGTACGCCAGGATGCTCGAGCGCAGCGACGTGAGCGACTCGCGGAAGGGCTGTGGGGTTAGTTGAGTGTGAGAGTGAGGGTGTGGTGTGAGTGAATGTGCTCGTGGATGTCTGTCTGCGCTAACGTCGGCACGGCCCTAGCAGCGATCCGCCGCCCCCACAGCGAAGCAGAGAAAGAAGAGAAGGGTGGCGGGCCGGAGACGACACGAAACGAAGGCGAGCCGACGAGCGGGAAAGAGAGAAGAGTGGCAAAGGCGGTGAGACACGGAAAGGGCAGGACGAAACAATTCGAAACATACCACGTCAATGGCCGAGTCATTGTCTTCGTCAAAGTCGGTTTCCTGGAAGGGGAAAATGGTACGGAAAGGGACGGAGGAGGGGATGGGAGAGAAGGGGGAGAAGAAGAAAGGCGGGCAGGCGTAGAGATAGAGTGTATGGCGTGAGCAGACAGAGGAGACGGTGTAGAGCAAGAGAAAGAAAAAAAAGAGAAACACACCCGAGCAAAACACTCGGCTGTGACGGTCTCCTTTTTTTTTTCTCTTTTCTTTTCTTTTCTCACACCCCCCCCTCGTCCACTTGCAGCCGCGTGCACCCGTCCATCTCACGATCTACCACGCCCCCCCTTCCTTCTCCCGAGACCCAAAGGCCCCCCCCCCGCGCGCCTTTCCACGGTACCGGTGCTGTGGTTAGCGCTGGTCTGTCTCCCCCAGATCGTCGGCCGCTTTGGCATGACACCCAAACGGACGTCTTGTGGGGCATGTATCTTTTTGTTTTTCTTTTTTTTTGTTCTTTTGGGGTCCCCCTTTTTTTGTCATTTTTTTGTCCTTCTTCTCCTTTTTCCATTTCCCTTCGTTCTGCTTCTCCCGATGCCCCTCCCCCCTTTTCTCGCCGTCGTTGCCGTCATCGCCGTTGGGCCGATGCGTGCCGCCTTGCCTATTTGGACCGTTCTGGCGACCAACACGGCCCAAATAGGCATAGGCCGGCATGCCGACGGAATTCTCCGTGAACTGCCGGACGGGCACGACGGAGAGGCGAGGAGGAGGGGCAGAGGGAAAAGGCGCAGAGGGGACGGCGGAAAGAAAAGAAAATCGTCCAAAAAAAAGAAGCAAGGCAAAAACTCACATTGCCAAAGACGTCCTGCTCCGGGTCGTCGGTCCAGATGGCCGAGTCGGCTGAGCCGCCGGCGGGCGGCGACAGGGAGGTCATTTGGGGAGGGGAGGAGAGAAGAGACGAGAGGGGAAAGGGGAAAGGGGACAGGCGGGTGAGACACGGCTGAAGGATCAGAGGAGAATCGCAATGGGGGCGGAATGCTGGATCTGGCCGGCTTCGAGACGGGGGGTGGGCGTTGTAGATGGAGTCGGACGGAGCAGCGAATGGAGGCCGTCGTGGTCGATTGCAACGAAAGAGGAAGAGAAAGAAGGTCGAGAAAGGAAGAGAAGCAGCAGAAGATGAGCCGATCACACAAGAAAAAAAAAGGACAAAAATACGATGAATAACCAAAGCCCGAAAAAAAAAAAACCACAAAAAAAAAAAAAAAAAAAAAAAAAAAAAAAAAAAAAAAAAAAAAAAACCAAATCCAGAGCCCCGATGATGAGCAAAGCACAGCACAGCAAAGAGCACACAGCAGCTCGGCCGAGGGGGACGGACTTGACCAGCAAGGTGAGAGCGGGTCAGCGCGATCTCTCTGACTGGCAGCGCCGGATGGCGGGCGGGCGGCAGCGACGGCGGGCCGCGCCGGCGCCGGGGCCGGCGCGGGGGGGGGGGGGGTAAAAAACACGAGACGAGAAAGACAAAAAAAGAATGACAGGTTGGAGACAAGAAAAAAACGATGGGCGGCCGTTGCGGCGCGGGCGCGGGGAAAAAAAAAAAAAACCGGGCTGAAGTGTAGTAGAGGTGGTTTGTTCGTTTTGGAGCGTGGCTCTATTTGCAGAGGGAAAGGGAGAGAAGGGAGAGGATGGTCGAGAGAGAGCGAGAGGAAGGGAGGACGACGTTTGACGGCGGTGGTGGCGGCGGTTGGTTTGCCAGTGGCGTCTTTGTTTCTCTTTTCTTCTTGCGTGCCTGTGCCTGTGTCTGCCCGCGGCCGGTTCTCTGCTCGTGCTCGTCGCTTGCTTTGCGCCCAGCCGTCGGGGTTCGTCGTGGGTTGTCCCTGGGGAGGCGTTTTGTGCGTGCGTTTGCTCTGTTTTCTTTTTTTCTTTCTTTTTTTTCTTTCTTTTTTTTCTTTCTTTTTTTCGTTTTCTTTTTTTTTTTCGTCTCTTTTTTCGTCCTTCCTCTTCCCTCCTTCCTCCCCCCCCGTCACACTTCCAGACAACCACAGCCATACGTGTTCTCTTCCCCCTCCTGTGCCACCACGGCTCATTTGTTTTCCCTCTTCCCTTCCTGCCCCTCTCCCGCCGGGCGTTTGTCCTACTCCGACCAGGCAGGCGCCAGGAGGCAGCGTCCGCGTACGATACTTACAGCACCCTCTCCACTACTACTGATCTGACTGACCCCCTAAACCACGACAGCCGCTCTCCGCTGATCTGACCAGTGCGATCCGCCCGATGCGCCTAGAGCCTAGAGCCTACAGCCTACAGCCTACGGCCCTGGCCCCGTCGCGTTTTCTCCGAATCGTCTGCCGCCCCCCCCCTATTTCTCCCGTTTTTCTTCCGTCTTTTGTCCCTCGTCCCTCGTTTCTGTCCCTCGTTTCCGTCTTTTTTTCTCTGTCGTCTGCCGCCTGCCGTCTCTTCTTTTTTTTCTCATCTCCCCATTTCCCCTGCAGCTCGCCGTTTGTCGTTTTCTGCAGCCTGCGCCCGTCCGGAGCACTATACACCACATTTCATTTGCAGAGGAGTACGAGCCGTATTATCTTCCCTCGTTTCTCTCACCTCTGCACACACACAACGCCTCTGCCCGCCGGTCGGCACGCCGGCGCCCGAAAACCGTTGGGGCCAACGTCGCCCGCCGCCTGTCCGACGACACGGCACTTCGTCTTCGTCTCCCGTCTTTCGTCTTTGTCTCAGTCTTCGTCTCCCGTCTCAGTCTTCGTCTCCCGTCTCAGTCTTCGTCTCCCGTCTTGTCTTCGTCTTTCGTCTTCGTCTTTCGTGCTGACCAAACCCCTCACGCTCACGCACGGCTCACACAAAAAGACACACCCCCCCTACTCCCGCGGAACAGGGTAGGATCGTGGACGGGACCCGTGGAGCGTCCGTCCCCCCGCCGGAGACGGCACAGCGAGAGCGCAATCATGCCAGTTGTGGTCTAGGGCGTGTGTTGTTCGTGCGTAGGGTCTGTCGTATGTTCTCTTTCTATATTTTCCCGTAATACCCTTTTTCCATTTCTCCATCTTCTTTTTTTCCATTTTCATCATCCTTTTTCCATTTTCCACCTTGTTCTATTCCGGGCCCGCCAACGATCGTCCGTAGTCTACCGTCTTTTTGTTTTGTTTCGGTGTCTTCTTTCGTTTCGGTATCTTCTTTTCTCTCTTCTCCCCCACGCAGCTCTCCTGCACGCAGCTCTGCTGCAACTCTCCTGCACGCAACTCTGCACACCTGCACGCACACACGCCTGCACACCTGCACCACGACGCCCGCTTGTCACAGACCCAACCAGCATGGGGCCCTGTCCCGGCGACAGACACCCTGGCCGGGGTCCTCCTCTGTGCAGCCGCTGTCAGCGTCGCGGAGGGAGGGGAGGAGGGTGGTAGCAGGCGACGCAGGCGCGCAAGAGCGGCCCAGCCAGCATCCATCACACCGGTTGCCACGGTTGTCCCCTCCTGTCCTCCTGTCCCCCTCCTGTTCTCTCCTGTCCTCTGTCCGGTAGTCCTCCAGTCGTCCCCTCTGCTCGGTCCTTGGTCCTCCGTCCTCAGTCGTCCCCTCTGCTCGGTCCTTGGTCCCCCGTCCTCCCCTCGTGTTCCCTGTTTCTGATCCATCACTCCATGATCCATATCTCTGTCACTTTTTTTTGAGCCACTCATTTCCTCCCATTTCCCCCCCCCCATGTCCACCCGTGCTCACCCATGCTCACCCTCCTGCACGGAGATACGTACCTTTTTTTTCTTTTGTTTCTTTTTTCCCGTTTTTTTGCTCAAACGTGCGTCTGCGCAGGTCTGTCCACACGCCCACACACTCTCTCCCACACACACTCCCACACCCTCTCCCGTCCTCCGTACGCCCACACCCCCCCCCCTGCCACCCAACGGCCGCCAGACGCCATGCATGCACACACGCCTGTCGTTTGCTGCTGCTCCATGGAACCACCCATTCACTCCCCCTCGTCACGGCCCCATTTTCTGCTCGGTTTCTCTGGCTGTGCGAGGGACGATACTTAACTCCACCGTTCCGTTTGTCGTCTTCTCTCGTCTTTTCGTCTTCTCGTCTTCCGTCTTCTTGTCTTTTCGATTTCTCGTTTTCTCGTCTCCTCGCTCCTCCTCCTTCTTTCTCCCCCACCACCACTTACACAACGCTTGTCACCTCTTCTCTCTCGCCCTTCCTCTTCGCTGCCGCTGCTGCCGTCCTACCTGGACACAAACGGCGTCGTGCCTGTCACCGGCAGCCGGGGAGCAAGTCCTGTAGTAGAACGAAAACCCCAATCAACCAGAAAAGAAGAAGCAGAGAAACTCGCCAATTTTCCTACCTGTCATATTTCCCAGTCTTTTCACCACTTTCTCGGCGTCGTCTTCGTTTCATCATCATCATCATCATCATCATCATCGTCAAGATTCTCGTCACCACCATCACGCATCACCACACCATGTCCTGGCTCTACTGGACCGCCGTCGTGCTGACGGCCGCCGTCATTGTCGCCATCCCGCGCATCCGCGGCTACCGCCGGCTGCGGCACATCCCCGGCCCGGCCGTCTGCGGCTGGACCGACCTGTGGCTGATCCGCGGGCAGCTCGGCGGGCAGCTGAATTTCCTGCTGCAGCGCGTCAACGAGGCGCACGGCCCGCTGGCGCGCATCGCGCCCAACTGGGTGGTGTGCGGCGACCCGGCGGAGCTGCGGCGGATCTGGGGCGTGCGGTCGCCGTACAAGCGGGCGTACTGGTACCGCGGGCTGCGCGTGGACCCGTACCGCGACAGCACGTTCTCCATCATTGACGACGCGCAGCACGACGTGCTGCGGGCCAAGCTGCTGCCCGGGTACGGCGGCAAGGACGTGGACAACCTGCACAGCATCATCGACGAGCAGGTGGCCGGGCTGGTGCGGCTGCTGGAGCGCCGGTACGTGTCGGACGCGCGGGCGCACGTGGCCGTCGACCTGGCGCGCAAGGTGCAGTTCTTCACGCTCGACGTGATCTCGCACCTGGCGTTTGGCAGCGCGTTTGGCTACCTCGAGGCCGACGCCGACAAGTTTGGGTACATCCGCACGACCGAGTCGACGGTGCCGATGCTCATGTCGACGGCGCTCGTGCCGTGGCTGGTGGACCTGATGCAGTCGCCGCGCCTGCGCTGGCTGCTGCCGGACGCGCGCCAGATGGTCGGCATCGGCACCGTCATGCAGCTGGCGCAGCGCGCCGTCGGCGAGCGGTACGGCGCCAAGCCCGTCGTCAAGCGCGACATGCTCGGCTCCTTTGTCGCGCACGGCCTCAGCCAGGCCGACGCCGAGGGCGAGGCCGTCGTGCAGATCATTGCCGGCTCGGACACGTCGGCCACGGCGATCCGGTCGACGCTGCTCTTTGTCGTGACGAACCCGCGCGTCTACACGCGGCTGCAGCGCGAGATCGACGAGCGCGCCGCCGCCGGGCTCGTGTCGGCGCCCATCACGGACGCCGAGGCCCGCGCGTTCCCCTACCTGCAGGCCGTCATCCGCGAGGGCCTGCGCATGTGGCCGCCGGCGACGGGCCTGCTGCCCAAGGTGGCGCAGACGGACGACGTGATCTGCGGGCTGGCGGTGCCGGCCGGCACGTCTGTCGCCTGGGCGCCGTGGACCGTGATGCGCAACCGGGCCATCTTTGGCGAGGACGCCGACGTGTTCCGGCCCGAGCGCTGGACCGAGGCCGCGCCCGACCAGTACCGGCTGATGGAGCAGACGGTCATGCTGGAGTTTGCCGGCGGCAGCCGGTACGAGTGCCTGGGCAAGAACGTTGCCATGCTGGAGCTGAACAAGGTCTATGTGGAGGTGAGTGCAGAGCGCGTGTGTGCGTGGCGAATGCGTGACAGGGGACCCCGCTAACCCCCCAGCTCCTCCGCCGCTTCGACATTGAGCTCGTGGACCCGACGCACCCGTGGAACTCGTTCAACGCTGCCTTTTTCATCCAGAGCGACATGAACGTGCACATTACGCGGCGCCAGGTGGAGGGCCAGTAGACGGATGTTTTCGACGCAAGTGGGTGGGCAGCGTTGTGTTTGGGAGGTGCTTTGAGTGTTTGAGTGGTTGTTTGCTTGCGTGATTGTTTGTAGTTCTGTTCGAGTGGTTGTTTGCTTTGAGTGGCTGTTTGCTTTGGTTGTTTGCTTGCTGGTCTGTAGCTCTGGTGCAGAAATGACTTATGCGCTATGCGGGGTGCGGGGCCAGGCTGTTAGCGAGTGACCGTTGTAGATCCCAAAGAGGAAAGCGACAGGAAATGACGACGACGACGATAACGTCAACCGCAACAATGGCCACGACAACGACGACTACCCCCCTCCCCGTCATCGCCATTGCCGGCCTCGCCATCGAGTCCTCCGCCTTCAGTCCCGCCCGCTCCGACGCCGCCGCCTTCCGCCCCCGCCGCGGCGACGCCGCCGTCCGCGCCCTGTACCCGTTCCTGGCCGCCGACGCGGCCGACGACGGCGCCGGCGGCCCGCCGCTGGCGAGCAGGGCCGAGTGGCGCGGCGCGCTCGTGGGCCGCGCGCTGCCGGGCGGCGCCGTGACGCGGGCGGCGTACGAGGCGCTGGCGGGCGAGCTGGTGGCGCGGCTGGCGGCGCTGCACGCGGCGACGGCGCTGGACGGGCTCTTTTTCGACATTCACGGCGCCATGGTCGTGGCCGACGACGACGACGACGCCGACGACAGCACCCACAGCCCGATTGACGACCCCGAGGCCGACCTGCTCGCCCGCATCCGCGCCGCCGTCGGCCCCCGCGTGCTCGTGTCCGCGTCGCTCGACCTGCACGGCAACGTGTCGCGCCGCCTCGCCCACCAGTGCGACCTGCTGACCTGCTACCGGCGGGCGCCGCACGACGACGAGCTCGCGACCAAGCGCCGGGCCTGCCGCAACCTGCTGTACTGCCTCGAGCACAAAAAACACCCCCCCCTCAAGGCCTGGATCCCCCTGCCCATCCTGCTCCCCGGCGAGCAGACCAGCACCCGCGACGAGCCCGCCGCCGCCCTCTACGCCGCCATCCCCGCCCTGCTCGCCGCCGCCCACCCGCCCGGCGTCCTGCTCGACGCCGCCGTCTGGGTCGGCTACGCCTGGGCCGACGCCCCGCGCAACCGCGCCGCCGTCGTCGTCACCGGCTGGCACCCCGACGCCGTCGCCGCCGCCGCCGAGCGCCTCGCCCGCCGCTTCTGGGCCGTCCGCGCCGACTTCCACTTTGCCGCGCCTGCCGCCCCGCTCGCCGACTGCCTCGCCGCCGCCGCCGCCGCTCCCAGGACGGCCCGCCCCTTCTTCGTCTCCGACACCGGCGACAACCCCACCGCCGGCGGCGCCGGCGACGTCCCCTGGGGGCTGCGCCACCTGCTGGCGTTTCTGCAGCAGCACGCCGCTTCCTCCCCCCTCACCGTCATCTACGCCAGCCTCCCTGCCCCCGAGGCCGTCGCCACCGCCGCCGCGGCCGGCCTCGGCGCCGTCGTCGCCGTTCACGCCGGCGCCGCCGTCGACAACCGCCACGGCGGCCCCGTCCCCCTCTCCGGCACCGTCCACGCCATCAAGCACGGCGACCCGGACGCCCGCTGCGAGGTCGTCCTGCGCGTCGACATCCCCAGCGGCACCGCCACCGCCACCGCCACCGGCCACCGCCTCTTCGTCATCCTCACCGACCGCCGCAAGCCCTACCACCGCGAGCGCGACTTCACCGACCTCGCCCTCGACCCCCGCCGCGCCGCCGACATCGTCGTCGTCAAAATCGGCTACCTCGAGCCCGACCTCTTCGCCATGGCCGCCGGCTGGATGCTCGCCCTCACCCCCGGCGGCGTCGACCAGGACCTCCCTCGCCTCGGCCACCGCCGCATCCGCCGCCCCATGTTCCCCTTCGACACCGTCTTCCACCCGCCCCCGAACCTGTCCGCCCGCCTCATCCCGGCCTCCACCGAGCCGCTCACCGGCCCGGACGAGTAGAGAGAGCATAGTGAAGTGGTAGTAAATAAAACAATACGATTGATGACATACATCCGATACAAATACACCATGCAAAAACACCTAATCCGCCAAAAACCGCAGCAGCTTCTCCTTCTCCGCCACCGGCATCACCCGCAGCATGTCCCGCACCCCCTTCCACGCCGCATTGTCCTTCTTGTGGCTCCGGATCAGCTCCCGCATCTCCGACGCCACCGCCTCCGACCGCAGCGCCTCCAGCTTCTCCTGCACCGTCGCCCGGTTCTCCTCGTACCACTGCGCCACCGCCCGGTCCGCCTTCTGGAACTCCGGCACCCCGCTCCACGCCTCCAGCAGGTGCAGGTGCCGCGCCCGCGTCTGCTGCGCCTGCAGGTCTGCCGGGCCCGTCCGGCTGCCGCTCGTGCCCGCCGCCGCCGCCGCCTTGCCACCCACCGCCGCTGCCGCCGTCACGCTCGCCATCTTGCGCAGGATGTACTCCTCGTTCAACCGCCGCCGCACCCGCCAGTAGAAGAACCGCCGCGCGTTGCGCCACTCCAGCACCTCCCGGATCGTGCCCTTGGCCTTCATCCGCCCCGCCCGGTCATGCAGGTCCGCAAACTGGATCGCCAGCTGCTGGTAGATCGGCAGCAGCTGCTGCTCCCGCTCCGCCACCTTGGCCCGGATCGCCTCCACCTGCTCGCTCGGCGCCCCCTCCTTCTGCGCCGCCGCCAGCTGCTTCTTCAGGCTGCCGTACGTCGCGTCCAGCCGCGCCATCGTCTCCAGCTGCTTGTCCTTGCGGTACTTGATCCCGATCATGCCGTCCGGCTCCAGCACACCGCCCCGCGCATCCTCGTCCGCGTACATCTCCATCGCCGTCGCGTTGATCGTCGGGTCCACCACCACCCACGACCCGCCGCGCAGCTCGCCGTGCGGCGGGATGTACACAAAGATCGGCTGCTCGTACTTGACCAGCGCGTCCACAATGAAGCTGCCGTACTTGAGGACCTCGTTGTACATGTCCCGCTGCCCGCCCGAGAACCCACGCCAGTTCGCCAGGATCATCAGCGGCAGCTGCTCGCCGTAGTTGAAGTCGTTGATCGCCTGCGCCGTCTTGAACGCCGAGTTCGGGTACCACACCCCGCCCGCCTCGTTCGTCACCTGCTCGATCGAGTCCGAGTTGGCCGGGTCCGCCGGCGTGATGTTCTCAACCGCACGCGTCTCCACGCCGATCACGCCCATCGGGATCCCGCCCAGACGCGCCCGGCCCACCACCACCGTCCGCGCCCACCCGCCAAGCGTCTCCACAAACGAGCCCTTGTCGAACAGGCCCGGCTGGAACTCGTCGCCGTCCTGCTTGCCCGAGATCATCCACCGCACGTCGTACGCCTGCTTCTGCGGCGGCGTGTACACCACGTCGCGGTCCCACGGGTCCGTCGAGATGCTGATCGGCACCGGGTTGTTGCGCTTGTCCGGCACAAACGAGATCCACTCCACAATTCGCGACACACCCTCCATGTCGTCGCGCGCCGTCATGTGCGAGACACCGTTGCGGTACATGATCTGCGTGCCACCAAGCTGCAGGTTCGACGTGTACACTTCCCGCCCCAGCAGGTTGTTCAGCGCAGGCGCACCCGTCAGAATGATCGGCTGGCCCTCCACCTGGATCGAACGCTGGCCCAGACGCACAAGATACGCGCCGATGCCCACCGACCGACACGTCACCAGCGTCACCGTGAAGATGTCGTTGTACGCGCGGCTGGTCGCGCCTGCAATGAGACCGGAGCCCCGAAGACACTCGACACCGAGACCGTCTTCAGCACCCACAATCGTCACAATCTTGTTGCGCTTCTCGCCGTCCTCCTCCACCTCCTCGGTCATGACCGAGTCGTGGAACTGCTTCTTGGCGGCGTCGTCCAGGTACAGGTACTTGAATCCTAGCTCGGGCTTGGCCGCGTCGTTCCACGCCACCTTGAAGTAGGGCATCAGCTCGTTCGCCAGGCCCAGGCGCGCACCCGAGTTCGCAGACAGGTAGATCCGCGGGATGCCCAGCTTCCGCGCCAGCTCCGTGCACTTGTTGAAGTAGTTGTCCTCCTTAGGGCCAAACGAGCCAATGCTGTACGTGATGTCGTTTGCCACAATGATGAACTGCCGGCCCCGCGGGTATTCAGGCGTCTTCGCCGTGATCAGCCACGCCACCATGCCGCACGAGTTCATGCCGGGCTCGCGTGAGACCTCCGCCAGGTTGCCTTGGTCGTCCAGCACAAGTTCCGAGGACTCAATGCACTCGCCGACCGGCGGCTGCTTGTCCGCGGCGGCCGGGTTCTCCTTGACAACCTTGGTCCAGCTGTTCTGGATCGCCTGCCGGAACACCTCGGGGAAATCGTACACGTATTGTGTGCCCAGCAGGTGTGCCTTGTACCGCTTCGGCTGCAGCCAGTTCTTGGTCGGGTAGGGCGTCGACACGGGCAGCAGGTGCATGGCGCCAATCTTGGTGGTGCCGCTGATGGACTGGAAGACCCACTCGCCCTGCTCAGACTTGCGTTCGGCGTAGATCTCAACCTGGATCACGTAGCCAGACGTGTTTGTGATGATGATGCGCAGGGGGTAGGGCATGCCGGTCGCCGGGTCCGTGCAAATGATGCGAATCTCGACGTGGGCGACACGCAGGCGCCAGCCGCGGGGACCAAAGCGATCCAGGAAGGACTGCAGCTGCTCCTCCACCTCCTCGGGCAGCAGCTGGAAGACGGGCGTGAAGTTCAGGAACATGTGGTTCAGATCCGAGTTGTTGTTGCCGATAATCTCCAGGGCGTCGAAGATGTCGTTAATCACGCGGTCAGCTTCCGAGATCAGATACTCTGCCGTCGGGATCTCATCCCGAAGACGACCGGGACGGATGACCGCACGGGTAAAGTACCGCTTGTCCGTCTCAACACCCTTGCCAATGGCTTCGTACACGTGGATGTTCTTGTTCTCCGTGAAGATACGCCGAATCTTGAACTTGGACAGGCGTCCGAGCTCCAGCTGGAAGGCCAGGGCCGGCTCAATGTGCCGAATGCTGTCATCTTCTTGGTAGTCGGGGCCGCGGAACGTGTAGTAGCCAGAGTCCGAAGCGTCCTTGCGACCGCAGATAAAGGTAACCCGGCGAACACGGTGGGCCAGGAACTCATCCTTGAACTGCTCAACAAGGGGCTCAAGAATGCTCAGAGTCTCCTGGTCATCACGACCTTCGGCATCGCTAATGGCAAAGTTGACCACGGAAGACAGCTCATCTGAGCCCGACTCAAGCGGGCGTGCCGAGGGCCGTCTGCGGCCCTCCAACATCGGCAGGAGCGTGCTCGAGGCCGTTGGCCGCTGCAGGGTTTTCTTGGAAAGCACCGGCAGCGTCTCCAGCGCCTTGGACAGCATCTCCTCGGCATCGTCCAGGTAGCGGCAGGGAATGATGACACCCTTGCGGGTCGGCTCCTCCTCCGTCCGGCGGGACAGGTACGACATGTCGCTGATGGAGCTGATGCGCTTGAAGCCGAACTCTGTCGGTGTGGCGGGCGACGAGGGCGCGGCCGACTGCACGGGCAGGCCAAACTCGGACTGGCCGATTCTGCGCAGGGCAAAGTCCCACGAGATAAACTGAGGCGTATCGGTCTCATCGCTGTGGTACTCGATGTGCTTCAGGGTATACGCGCGGTACGAGCGACGGACGTAGACCTCGAGAGCCGCAATGGACACCCAGGGGTCTTCGTGCGCGAAGAACAAGGGCAGCACATCAAAGACCGTGTACTTGGAGTCGACAACGTCCTTGATGACCTCCAGGTTCGGCTTCCGGTGCTCCCAGCCCGCCTCGCCATAGCGGGACTCGACGACCGAAGAGCGCAGGATGAGCTCCATCTGCGACTGGCGCTCCTCGAGCGACGGCAGAGCGCACTGGATCAGAATCTCGCGCGCCTTCAGGGACACCTTGGACGTCTGGCGCGACTCCAGCTCTGCCAACTTGCGCAGGACAGGGCGAAGGTACTTAGCCACGTTGCCAACGCCCGGCTTGTTTGGGCGGTACTCCTCCAGGAGCGACAGGACCAGGCCGTTCTTGGAACCGACACGGCTGTGCGACAGAACGGTCAGGACAACCTTGTTGATGTCATCCTTGTTCTCGTCACGCAGCTTCAGGATAACCTCCTCATCCTGCGAGCGGCGTCCAGAGAAGAGGCGCTCGGTGTCGGCGTAGAGCGACAGCAAGGACGCAATGGCATTCAGCTCGCGCACCTTCTGGCCCTCCACGTACAGGTGCAGGACATTGGTCAGCGGCTCCAGGGTCGTCTTCAGCATGGCGACATCCTCCGGGGCAACGTGCTCATCGAGGAACTTCTGCAGGGCACGCTGAAGGCTCTTAGCCGGGAACTCGTGATGGCGCGCCCGCGCACGCTCAATGATCTGCCCAAACAGGGAGTCCAGCTTCTGCGGCATCCGAGCATGGAGAGCAGAAAACTGAGCATTCCACTCGCTGAACGGCAGCTCGGGATCCCGGAGGACCTCAATAAGGTCAGCCAAGGTCTGAGCCATGATCGTCTGGTTGTCGTAACCGGAAAGGATGTTGTGCAGGGTGTTGTACAGGCCCGAGAAGCGCTGCGAGGGCTTGTTGCCGACGACGACGGGCGAGCCGAGGTCGGGGAGCTTGTCGAGGAAGGGCTGCGCCTGCTTGACGCGGCTGGGGTCATCGAGGGCGAGAATGCCGAGAATGTCACCAGCCTCGAGGGTGGAGCCAGGCTGCTTGATGAGCTGGACAATGCCGTCCTCCTGGGCAATCAGCGGCATGTACATCTTCATGACCTCGACCTCGGCAAAGGTCTGGCCAGCCTTGACATGCTCGCCGCTCTCGACCGTGTACTTGACGAGCTTGCCAGGGCTGGGGGTGCGCAGCTGGGTGGGGTCGTTCTCCTGCTCGAGCAGGCACGTCTTTCCGTCAACGGACAGGCGCGTGGCAGCAGCCTCCTCCTTCCAGTAGACGTTGTGGCTCCGGCCGTCGACCAGGACGAGGAGACCACCGTCGCTGAGGGTGCGGACGGCAACGGAGCACTTGGAGCCGTTGATGAAGAGAGTGTAGCTGTCGGCACTGGAACGGGTGACCGTGAACTTGTAGCGGAAGCCCTCGTAGATGAAGTCGACAGGGAAGACGGTCTTCAGAATGTCCTTGGCCGGAACCTGGCCCTTCTCGAGACCGGCACGGTACTCGGCAAGGCAGGCCTCGCTGGCAATGTACGCCTTGGTGGTGGCACCGCAGACAACGGCCAGGACGGGATCCGGGCGCTCGGCAGTCAGCTTCTTGGAGATGAGCTCGTCAAGCCAGCCGGTGGTGATGGTGTTGTCCTCGAAAGCCTCCGTCTCCAGCAGCTTGATGAGGTACTCGACAGTCGTGCGGAAATCACCGCGGATGCTCAGCTCCTTCAGGGCGACGACCATGTGCTTCCGGGACGCAGAGCGGTTCTCGCCGTAGGCGAAAATGTGACCAAACTGGCTGTCGGAAAAGCTGTGGATTCCACCGGCAGTGCCGACAGAGAAGTAGCCCCAGACATTGGAGCTACTGCGGAAGTTCAGGTCGTGGAGCACACCGTTGGACGGCTTGAAGCCCTCGCCAGGGTCCTCGGACGTGATACGGCAGGCGGTGGTGTGGCCCTTGGGTGTTGGGCGGCGCTGGGTCTTGTCGCTTCCCTCGTTCTTGAACTCAAAGTCGATCTCGGTGGTCGTTCTGGGGTCCACGCCGTACAGCAGACGGATGTCGCTGATGCGGTGCAGAGGAAGACCCATGGCCACCTGCAGCTGGGCAGCGGGCAGGTTGACGCCACTGACCATCTCGGTGGTAGGGTGCTCGACCTGCAGACGGGGGTTGAGCTCGAGGAAGTAGAACTTGTCGTCGGCGTGCGAGTAGAGGTACTCCACCGTACCCGCAGACACGTAGCCAACCAGTTTACCAAGACGCACGGCAGCATCCTCCATGGCGCGGAAGGTGTCCGGCTTGGCAATGGTGACAGGCGCCTCCTCGATAATCTTCTGGTGTCGGCGCTGAACGGAGCAGTCACGGCCGAAGAGGGAGATGTTGTTGCCGTACTGGTCGGCCAGAAGCTGGACCTCGAGATGGCGGGCCTCGCCGGCGAGCTTCATGATGAAGATGGGGGAGCCAGGAATCTCGCTGGCGGCGGCCTTGTACAGCTGCTCGAAGCCCTCCTCGCTCATAGCTTTGCGGATACCCTTGCCGCCACCGCCTTCGGATGCCTTGATCATGACGGGGAAGCCGATCTGTCTTGCCTTTTCAAGACCCTCCTGCCATGACTCGACGCAACCCTTCTTGTAGACCTCTTCGGCGACGGTAACAATGCCGGTGCCATCGATCTCGACCTCGTGGACGCCGGTGCCGGACCACGGAATGCAGGGCACTTGTGCGTGCTGGGCGACAATGGTGGACGAGATCTTGTCGCCGAGGGACCGCATGGCGGAGCCTGGTGGTCCGATGAAGACGATCTTTTTCGGGGAGGCAGCGAGGGATTCTGGCAGGGCAGGGTTTTCGGAGGCGTGACCCCTGCAGAGGTTAGTCGCGGTTCGGTTCGGGCACCATCGTGCAGCGGAATGCCTTACCAGCCAGCCCAGACGGCGTGGACGTTCATGCGCTCGGCGACATCAACAATCAGCTCGACGTTGGCGTAGTTGTGGTTATTTGTGCCGCCGGGGACTTCGACGTAGTGGTCGGCCATGCGGATGTAGTCGGCGTTGGCTTGCAGATCCTCGGGGGTGGCCATGACGGTGAACTGGATGGCACGCTCGTCATCGAACGTCTCGTAGGCCCATTTCCGAACGGACCGGATCTCCTTCACGGCAGCAATGCCGTTGTTGGCGATCAGGACCTGCGAGGGGAAGGGTTAGACAGGCCGCAGGAAGAGAGAGACTGCAGCAAAAAGCCCAAGAGAAACATACATTTGTGATGACCGTGTGGCCGCCATTCTTGGCGACAAAGTCCTTGACCTTGGAGTCGGGCGCGTTCTCCACGGTGTTGCCGCCGATAAAGTGGTCGGCGATCTTGTACTTGTCGGCGTAGGAGAATCTGCCGTTGGAGGCTTTGGGTGTGGCGCCATTGCGGGCGCCGAGGCCGTTGGTCTCTGTCATTGTGTTTGGGTTGGGCTTGTGCAAACGAAGGAACTGAACATGGGCCGGTGCGAGCGCGGCAGGAGAGGGAGGTCCGTGTCGAAGCGTGGGCGATGCGGGAGCCGGCACGACGATCTTGGGGGAGAGACGGGGGGCGGGGGAAGCTCTCTCGTGTGCCGCAAAGGGTGAGAGGCAGGGGCAGAAGGTGTTGTGGGTTGGTCCTGGCGACGGGTATCAAAAAGGGCGTCCCGCAGGAAAAGGGAGAAGTGAGGAGGATGGAGAGAGAAGAAGAGAAGAGAGAAGAGGCGACAAGGAGTGAAGCCAAAGAAAGACTGATGAACCCGAAGAAAAAAAAGTGGAACAGGCGATCGATAGCTTGAGTGGGCGGTCCGTCGGCAAAAAAAAGAAGATGAAGGAAGGGAAGAAGAAGGACGAAATTACAACAGCTAGAAGGGTGCGAAGGCAAAAAAACGGACAGCCGGAAGCTGTTGGTGCTGTCTGTGTCTCCGTCAAGAAGAAGTTGTCGTCGAACTGGTGGAAGGACAGAGCAAGAGAAGAAAGCGTGTCCGGAGGATATTACAGGATTTGGGGGAAAGGAGCTGTCTCTGGAAAAGATACATGTGCGGTACAACAGCTGTCCAGGGGAGTGCGAGCCCCTGAAAAGGGGGGAGGGCTGTTGGGCGGCAGTTACAGCAGGGTTACAGCGGGGTTACAGCGGGGACAGCGCCGCGGTCCAGGGGCCAGCAGGCAGGCGCCGCGGACGGAAAGCGTTGGCCTGCAAGTACTGCTCGGGTACTTGTGGGGCGTGTCGCACTCGCGCCTGCCTCGATCCTGGTCAACGAATGCTGTCGGGGCGGACCCAACGTGCGAAGAGGCCGTTGGGGGAGTTGTTGCGATGTGTCCGTACTGCTCGCCTGCCGTGAAGCAGGGGCGAGAGAGGCATTGGTTTGGGTTTTGCAGTGTTTGCATGCATGAGGGAGTCGATGGCCCGTATCGTACATGCATCTGAGCCAAGCTCGGTTGCACTCGTAACATGGGAACGACATGGGAACGAACAAGGGAACAAGACGGGTTCCGAGACAATGAAAAAAAATCTCAAAAAAATGCGACGGGACAGGTTTGCCGCAATCAAAAGAAGATGGCAATCTCCTCGAGAATAGAAATCCCATCCTGAACGCCAAATTCCCATGTTTGACGGTGGAAATTGCGGTGTTGTATGCAGTCGAGGGTAGCTCCCCAACAAAGTCGTGTGCGCTTCCCCGCTAACCTAATCGGGCGCTGGTGCTTACTTTTGCGATCGTCAATGGCAGCTTCTTTTCTCGCAGGATCGCGCCTTCTGCGAGCAGAGGCAGACTGGCTGCATATGAAAAAGCAAGAAGCTTTCGGGCGTTGTGGCAGGAGCAACTACAGATAACGGTTTCCAGACTCAGAAAGAAACGCTCGTTCGGTTTTGGACGCTCCGGTGAGGCAATCTGGACGCAGAGCGGGTCCCACTTGTTGCCTCAACAATTGGGAAGACAGAACGCCAGAAGACAAAACAGAAAATAAGAACAATTACGTATGCCGGCAGTGGTCTGTCACACAGCCGCGGACCCCCAACCGTGTCCGGGTGCCCCTGGGGCTGAAAGTTGGCGCGGTTACACGGGCTCAGCCGCGGTAGGGGCGTCATGCGATCTTTGTGTTCATGGTCGAACTTTGTTGATGATGGTTAACTTTGTTGATGATGGTCGAACTCTGTCTGAATTTATAAGTCTGATTTCATAAAGACACGAATCGAATAATTGGAAAAAAGAAGAAAAATGCAAATCAAGAGAACAGAAACCAAGAGAATAGAAATACAAGAAAATGAGTTGACATCAACACAACTCGAACAAACGACGGCCCGGGAAACAAAACATCCCGTTTGGCCTTACTCCGTATATCCAGCAAGAGATGGCCGACTCCCCGCCAAGTAAGCGCATGTCCTCGTCATCGCGTCTAGCAACTGGAGGCAGATGGTTCGGCCGAAGCGACTTCAGTCCCGGTATACTAGGCGCAGATCCCGGCCCTCGGCAGCGTCCCGGCGCCTCTTCGTGGAATACCAAGCGATATTCTTCGCCGAATGGCACGAGGCCGCCATGGAACACGGTCACGATCCCCCCGAAGCCCTCGGGACCAGAATCCAGCCCCCAGGCGCAGCGTAGCATTTGCCCTTGGGCGCAGCGTGCGCGGTCGGTCCTGCTTTTCCTCTTTTTCCCCGCCTCGGAATTCAAAGACGAGCCGCGGCGCCCGCTAACCCCGACACGCCGGCCCGCGGCCTTCGGGCTCTTATTATAGCCCCTCTGGTCCCCCGCACTGTCGCGGCGGTGGCCGTTGTCTTGCGCTGGCCCCTCTGCCCCCCTGATCTCTATCGTCTCTCTCCTGTTCAACAGCCTCTTCTCTCCTCATCGCCGCCGCCGCCGCCATGGTCATTCCCGCCTACCCCCCCGATGCCGCGTTCTTCGCCGCCCTCGGCGCCGCCTTCACGCCCGAGGCCACCGCCGGCATGAAGCTCAACCCGCCGCTGCACGACGTCGAGGCGCGCCGCACCAACGGCGCCCACACCATGCAGAAGCTGTTCAAGCCGCCGCCGGCGCCGGCCGGCGTCGACGTCGCCATGACCGTGCACTCGGTCCCGTCGTACGACGGCGCCGCCATCGCGGTCTACGAGTTCACGCCGGCCAATGCGGGGACAGCGGCTTCCGGCCCCGGCCCGGCCATTGTCTTCTCGCACGGCGGCGGCATGATCGCGCTGACGGCCGAGCTGTACGTGCCGACGACGCGCGCGCTGGCCATCAACGCCGGCATGCCCGTCTTCAGCGTCGACCAGCGCCGCGCGCCCGAGCACCCGCACCCGGCGCCGACCGAGGACGTCTACGCCGCCGTCGCCTGGGTCCAGCGCCAGGCCGCCACGCCCGGGTCCGCGCTGCACGGCCGCATCGACCCGGCGCGCCTGGCCGTTGCCGGCGACAGCGGCGGCGGCGGCATCGCGGCCGGCGTCGCGCTCATGGCCCGCGACCGCCAGCTGACGCCGCCCCTGGCCCGCCAGATCCTGATCTACCCCATGCTCGACCACCGCACGCGCCAGTACCTGCACCCGGAGATCCAGTCGCCGCCCGTCTGGACGCCCGTCGACAACATGACCGCCTGGTCCGCCGTGCTCGGCCACGACCAGTCCACCGACGAGGGCCGCGCCGCCACCGAGGCCGTGCCCAACCTGCAGTACGCGTCGCCCGCCCGCGCCCAGTCGCTCGCCGGCCTGCCGTCCACGTACATTGAGACCGGCAGCCTCGACCTGTTTGCCGGCGAGATCGACACGTACGCGGAGCGTCTCAAGGCCGAGAACCCGGGCGCGCCCACCGACTACCACGTCTTTCCCGGCCTGCCGCACGCCTACGATGCCGTCGCCCAGGATACCCCGGCCGTCAAGGCCGCGCTGGCCGCGCGCGCGGCCGCCTTTGTGGGGTTCTAGTGACACCAAAAAAAATAAAAAATAAAAATTGAAAACAACCTTGTCTATTCCATACACGTAGACACTGCCCATCTAGACCGACTTGCCGCTCGGGATCGCAAACAGCACCACGCGCGGCCCCTTGGCGCCGGCCTCGCCCTCGGCCCAGTCCTTCAGGCCCTTGTCGACGCGGTAGAAGCCGCGGCGCTCCAGCTGCACAATGTCGTCCTTCTTGAGCCCGGCCATGCTGACGCCGCCGACGACGTCCTCGCTCGTCGCCGTCACGGGCGTCAAAAAGTCCTCGAGGTTGTCGTCCTCCTCGAGCGTGTTCTTCGTCAGCAGGTAGTCAAAGTCCCACGCCTCGGCCGGCACAAGCTCCTGCTGCCCGGCCGCCGCCAGCCACGTGACCTTCTTCTCCGTCTTCTTGACGTCGCCGGCCAGGTGCAGCTCGACCGTCGCGCCCGTCGCCTTGCCGGAGGCCGCGTCCGTGTCGATGGCGCGCACAAACGCGTTGCCCCACGCCATCAGCGTGATCTCCTCGCCGACCTTCATCAGCTGCACGTCGGCCTGGTCCAGCAGGATCGCCGGCGCAAACACCACCGGCTTGGTGCCGACCTCCTTGTTCTTGGGGTGCAGCGGCTTCTGCTCCGTCACGGCGCCCGCCGGCGCGTCCGCGCCCGTCACCGCCACCGGCACCATGTCCTTGGCCGTCACGGCCGTGTGCCGCGGCGCCACCGGGTCGATCTCCTTCTTGTTGGCGGCCCAGAAGGCACCCCACTCCATCGTCGTCACCGACCGGCTCGGGCCCTCTGGTTTGGTTAGTGTGCATTTTCATGGATGACGATGGGTAGGTATTACGCACGCTTCAGAATGAAATCACGCAGCGCCGGAATGGTCATGCCGCGGCGGCGCACGCCGCGGATCGTCGGCATGCGCGGGTCGTCCCAGCCCCAGACGCGGCCGGTCTCGACGAGCTTGGCCAGCTTGCGCTTGGACAGAAAGGTGCGGATAAAGTTCATGCGGGCAAAGTCAAACATGTGCACGGGGCGCAGCTGCAGCGTCTTCTGGAACCACTGGTACTGGGCGTTGCGGTCGGTGTACTCGGTCGAGCGCATGGCGTGCGTGACGCCCTCGTGGCTGTCGATGACGGGGCAGGCAAAGTCGTACGTCGGGTACATCTTCCACTTGGTGCCCGTGCGGTGGTGCGCCGTCTCAATGTTGACGCGGTACACGACCGGGTCGCGCAGCGTCTTGTTGTTGTCGTCGTACGAGATCTTGGCCCGCAGGCAGTGGCGCTGGCCCGTCGGCGTCGCGTTCTGCATCTCCTCCGTGAAGATCTGCAGCGTCTCCTCGACGGGGCGGTCGCGGTGCCGCGACGCCACGCCGCGGAACCGCTCGTCGCGCATCGTCTCCTGGTCGGTGTCGTCGGCGTACGCGTGGCCGCCGCGGATCAGCGCCAGCGCCGTCTCGTACAGAAAGTCAAAGTAGTCCGACGTGTACGACAGCGTGTCCGGCCGGATGCCCATCAGCCGCAGGTCCTCGATGATGGCGTCCTGGAACTCCTCCTTCTCCTTGGACGGGTTCGTGTCGTCCAGCCGCAGCTTGAGCGTGCCGTTGTACGTGCGCGCAAAGTAGTCGCTCAGCAGCGCCGCCTTGGCGTGCCCAATGTGCAGGTAGCCCGACGGCTCCGGCAGGAACCGCGTCACCACGCCCTTGTCCGCGTCCGGCAGCGCCAGGTTGTAGCTGCCGCCGGCCTTGCTCGCCGCCGCCACCTTGGCCTGCGCCGCCGCCCGCGCCGCCTTGATGCTGTCCTGGATCTCCGGGTGGTTGTCCTCGACAAAGACAAACCAGCGCTTCAGGTTGACCAGCGTGCCGCGCCGCACAAACGACACGGCCGGCCGGTTCTCGGCCACCGCCACCCACACCTTGGCGTCAATGTCGCTGAGCTGGTAGCCGTCCAGGTACGTGCGCAGCGTCAGGTGCTTGTCGAGCGCCGCCAGCGACGGCTCCACCGAGCGGAAGTCGCCCGTCAGCTTCGTGGAGAGAACCTTGAGATCGTCCGACTTCATGGTTGCGGGTATTGGCGGTTGGTGGTGGTGTTTGTGTTGGGTGACTCGATTTTTTTTTTTTTTCAGACATCGCGGGGTGTTAGCGGGGCGATAGGCCGCCCAAGTTCGAGAATCAGGCCTGAAGGCCCTATAGCAAGTACGGAATCGCAACAGAAGCGTCGTTTTCTTGGGAATTTGATCAGATTGAATTTAAGAATATCTGGATTGATCTCTATACAATTGAGTCTTCTTGCCTTCTTACAATCGTGAAATCGACCAGACGGTGTGCGTTCGCATTTCACGTCCTGTGTACACGTGACGCCCCACAATTCTCGCCGGCCGACCAGGCGAAATTTTGAAGCTCGAAACTGCCAAAGACGACGCTGGCGATCCTCGACGCACCACCCCCCCCCCTTCCTCACACCATGGCGTCAACACGGCAATGGCTTGCCTCCGTGGCGAGCTCCGGACTGCGGACCGGCGTGCGGCCACAGGCGGCCGAGCTGCCGCGGTTCCTGCTGCCGGCGCTGGGGCAGACCCGGCTGGCCTCGAAAAAGTCGGCCAAGAAGAAGGCAGACAAGAACTACACGGTGCACGACAAGACGAACCTGCAGCAGTTTTCGCTGTGTGATGCGATGCGGTAGGTACTCGCGAGGCTCCTCTCCGGTCTTTTTCCCCGCTGACTGACAACCAGCTACCTCCGCGCGTTCGAGGTTGGCCGCCCGCCGGCCAGCGTGGCCTACGACGTGGCGCTCAAGCTGGCGACGCGGCGCGACGGCGCGGTGATCCGCGACCGGATCCGGCTGCCGAACCCGTGCATTTCCGACTACCGGATTGCGGTGGTGTGCCCCGAGGACAGCGAGACGGCGCGGCTGGCGCGCGAGGACGGCGCCGTGGCCGTGGGCGAGGCGTCGCTGTTTGCGGCGATCAAGGCGGGCGACATTGGCTTCAACATGCTGCTGTGCCACATCGACTCGATGCCGGCGCTGATCAAGGCGGGCGTGGCGCCGCAGCTGGGCCCGCGCGGGCTGATGCCCAGCATCAAGACCAAGACGGTCACGCACGACGTGCGCGCGCTGATGCACGAGATCGCCGGCTCCGAGAGCTACCGCGAGCGCCAGGGCGTCATCCGCCTGGCCATTGGGCAGCTCTCCTTCACGCCCAAGATGCTCGGTGACAACATCCGCGCCTTTATCACCCAGATCCGCCGCGACATCCGCAAGGTCGAGCACACCACGCCCAAGACCATCGACGAGGTTGTGCTCAGCACCACCAACGGACCTGCGCTCAGCCTCAACGGCGAGTTCGGCCCGACCGACGACAAGATCACGCCGGAGCACCTCTCCACCGTGATGTGAGGGGGGGGCGGCACTTGTGTAGGATTAACGTATAGAATCATGTCGTTTCATTGTGCCCCTTTTTCCTGTCCCTGTCTACTTCTCCTTCAGTATTCGCACAATCTCCTCTTCGCCGTCCACAATCCGGTACACGGCCAACAGCTTCAGCAGCCGCGCCTGCGCCCGGGCCTGTCCCGCGTCCTTCTTGCCCGCGCCCGTGCCCGTGCCCGTGCCCGTGCCCAGCCGCCGCCGCACCTCCTTGACGGCCGAGTTGGTGTCCAGCAGCAGCGTGCTGCGGCACGTCGCCAGCCGCTCGTCGATCTTCTTGGCCAGCGGGCTCTGGTGGCCGATTGTGTTGGCCAGCCGCTGCGCCTGCACCAGGTCGTGCGCCAGCGCCGCCAGCTTGGCCGGGCTGCTGCTCACGTAGGATGTGTCGTCCTCGTTGTCGTCGTCGTCGCCATCGTCGTCGCCGTCGTCGTCCTCGGCATCCGAGTCCACCGATGACGCAGACAGGGCGTCGTCCAGGTCGAGCTCGCGCACGGCCTTGTCCAGCAGGTCGTCGTAGCCGGCGGCTGCGTCGCTGTTTGTGCCGCTGTCACCGCCGCCACCACCACCACCGCCCTTCTTGTTGGCCTGCGCCCCCGCCGTCCCCGCCGCCGCGTCCCCCAGCGCCAGCCGGTCCTCCAGCTGCGCCGTCTGCGCCTCCAGCGCCAGCAGCTGCCGCCCCGCGTGCACTGCCCGCCGCACGTCCGCCAGCTCGTCGCTCGCCACCGCCACCGCCTCGCGGCGCGCCCGCACCCGCGCCTGCACGTCCTCGACCGTGCGCCGGAACCCAAACAGCGCCACGCGCACGTCCTCGACCTTCTCGTCGCCGCCGCGCAGCGCGTCGCCCAGTCCCAGGAACTGCGTGTAGTTGGCGTTGACCAGCTCCAGCAGCTCCGCGCTGATCGCATTGCTGCGCTCGCGCAGCTCCGCCCGCAGGTCCTCCAGCGTCTGGTGCCGCTGCGCCGCCGTCGCCGTGCTGCCCGTGCCGTCCGTGTCCACGCCGTCCGACGGGTACAGCGACGACAGGTACGCCGTCGGGTCAAACTCGGCGGCCAAGAAGTCCTTGCGCGCTAACGCCGCCGGGAACGGCAGGTCAAAGTCGTCATCGTCGTCGTCGTCGTCGTCGTCGTCGGTGGCATGGTCGCCGTACCCGTTCCCGTTGTTGTACGGGCTGCGGCCGCTGTCGGAAGACGTGGCCGACGGCAGCTGAAAGCCGCCGTACTGCGAGTATGGTGTCCTCGGAGGAGGCAGAGGTTGGAAGTGATGTGAGGGTGCCATGGCGGCCGTCTGTCGTCTGGGTAGGCCGGGTAGCGGTGCCTGGGACGTGTTGCTTCGCTGTTCGAGTGGATCTGGCCCGCAGCCAAAGCCTGGGCTGGAAATTCCACACGTGATCCTGCACGTGTGTATACACGCTCGAGTCTTCATACGCGTGGAAGTCACAGAAGTCAAAGAATACGTTTTTCATGTGGTTCATTGATGATCAAGGGAAATAATGCCTTTAATGGCCATGTTGTTGATGTGCGTCATGTTTTGTCTAATTTTGAAGCTGTTTGTTGGCTTGATTTCAAGTTGAAACAGCAATAAAAAGAATAAGACCACAATTGATTGTTTAGAAAACGTCTATTTATTGAGTGGTGGAAAGACCATCCATATCCATCTCTAAAACTCATACTTGGTTCCATGAATGCCAATCGTAAACAGTCGAGGATCCTTCTCCAAGTCCGGTTTCTTG
The DNA here is from genome assembly GCA_019925685.1 of Ceratocystiopsis sp. VPRI43766. Taxonomy (NCBI): domain Eukaryota; kingdom Fungi; phylum Ascomycota; class Sordariomycetes; order Ophiostomatales; family Ophiostomataceae; genus Ceratocystiopsis; species Ceratocystiopsis sp. VPRI43766. The sequence continues at coordinate 32,000 of JADHKF010000019.1, forward strand.
GCCACGATATCTTTGATATCCCACTGCACGTCGACGTAGCGGCCGTTGAGGAAGCTGGCCTCGGGGCTGAGCAGCCAGTTGACAAAATCGCCAGCAAGAGCAACTGCATGGTCAGAGAAGAAATACCAGAGAAGAAATACCAGAGAAGAAAAAAAAAAGACTAGGAGACCTACTGTCAATGCCCGGGATGGAAAACGCCGACTTGAACGTGCGCTCCGCCATGTCCGTTGTCAGCACCAGGCCCGGGTGGAACTGGGCGACAAAGAGGTCCGGGTGCTCGTGGTGCACGTACTCGAACAGCTTCGTGGCGGCCGCCTTGGCGGCCGCGTAGCCGCCGTTCGTCGGCACGTGGGCCATGTCCGCGACGGCCGACGACGTGTGCACGATGGCGGCGCCCGGCGCGGCCACCGGCAGGAACGCCTGGACAACGTGCAGGTTGCCGAGCACGTTGATCTCGAACACGCTCCACCAGTCGGCGCGGTCGGCGGCAGCCTGGTACGCGTCGAGCGGGCGCAGCTCGCGCGGGATGTAGCCGGCGTTGGCCACGAGGATGTCGATCGTGCCGGGCGTCGCCGTGCCGCCGGTGCCGTTGGCGGCAAAGTCGGCAACGGCGGCCTGGACGGCGGCGGCGTCGCGCACGTCGACGCCCGCGTAGATGTGGACATGGACGACACGGCCGCTGGGCGCCAGCGCGCGCAGCGCGGCCGCGGACTCCTGCAGCTTGGCCTCCTGGCGGCCGAGCAGGCCGATGGACGCGACGCCGGCGCGCACGAGGGCGTCCGCAACGGCGGCGCCGATGCCGCGGGCGCCGCCGCCGGTGACAAAGGCGGACTTGCCGGCCTTGGACAGGTGCGGCAGCGAGGGCGCGATGGCGTCGTACGTGGTGGTGTGCGTGGCTTCCATGGTTTCTGTCGTCAATGGCCTCGTTTAAAACACCATTTCTACGGCCTGCCGCGGCTTCCATTTATATTGTTTTCTGTCTATATCAAGACCGGTCCAGACGGCGGCCACATTAGAAATGCGTGCTGGACCAAATCGTGCGTGTCCGGAGACTTTTCTTATTTCTTATAAAGCACAGCATTCATCATTTCGGATTCAAAGGCAAAGTTGTCGGCCATTAGCCGGGTTTCCTGCAAGTCTGCGAGCCGGATCAGTGACCAGAAACCATGCATTTGAATCGGAGAGTTTCTGTCGAGCTGCTTGCAAAGACAGGATCAGTAATCCTCTTTTCCAGATGCGCCACCGAAAGCCAATAGCGTCACGCTGAAACGAACTCAAGGCGGCTACAGCGCAAGCCCCCGGGACCAATCCTATGCTGCCTGATTTTTTTTTTCTTTTTTCTTCCGTGAGAATGCTGGCGATGCAACAGGGGGCTCGCGCAGGCGTAAGGACATTCGTGCTGCCGGCGATTCGCCATAGATCGTCGCAGATAAGTTGCCGGCGGGGGGTGCAGTGGCGCCACTGCCGCGAAATGGGCCGGCCACCATAGGGCCAGTTCGGGCGAGATTTTGCTGCCCGACGCAACTGCCGCTCTGAGACGACCAGCATTACCAACGCTCAGCGCTCGGCGTCCTGTTCTCCGCCTGCACCGGAAAAGGGGGGGCAGATTGATAATCTTGCATTGCCCAGGGTCGGTCTTTTAGGGTTTGATCTGATAACCAGCGGCTGTTCTTGGCAGGTCACATGGAACGTATAGTGTGCTTTTGTTTCTTGTTTTCCCTTTCTCTGATTTTCCATGTTGAATTCAAGACATGGAAACGTCTACACTGGACGCTACATTGAGCCCTACCGAGTCTATTCCGTAGCATGAGAGCACAACTGTTTGATGTTTGTTTGTGTGCCGACGCTGCTTGTAGACCGTTCGAAACAACAACCGAGCCGAATCACAAGACAGAAAAAATGCCAGTTCGGCCGCTCGACGGAGACCGACGGATGCTCGTATATACCGGGGCTGCCAAGGCCTCGTACTCTGCGCCTGCAGTCCTTGCACATCACGCGGGTCGTTTCATTGGAGCGCTACCGGTACGGAGTAAGATACAAAGGCGCCTCGCTCTCTGGTTACATGGCTTCTGTATTCGCATCACGATGGCCACACGCCGCTGGCCGATCGAGTCGAGGGCCATCCCCAACAGGACGTGCCCAACCCTTTGTCTGTTGCGACTGCGGCGGCGGTCATCTGTCGAGTGAAGCGAGAGCCGATAACGGCGGCCGGCCCAGGCGCGGTCTTGGCTTCTTTTTGCCGGGGGTGGGCGAAAACTCTGCAGGCGCTATTACCCAATGCCGTCTCGTGCCGACGGGTGGTCCTGGCCCCTTCGCCTGCGGCGGTGCGGTGTACGGAGCATCTTTACGGGGGGTACAAAGGTACGGAAAAATCTTATCAGATCAAACCTGCTCCGCTCGCTGACGACGCCACTGGTCAGACAGAATCCGTACGGCTACTGTGGCCACCTGCGGCCTTGGCCTTCGGCTACTCTGCTTTCCGGCGTGTCTGTATGGTGTGATCCAGTCCCGGCGTGGAGAACAGAAGAAGCTGGAATGGGTGGGTGGGTGGGCTCAGGGGGTGTTTGTAGAGAGAAAAAAAAAAGCCCCCCCAGAGCGACGAACCAGAGGGCGGCAAACGAACCATGGGCCAAGGAGAACAAAGCCTAAAGAAGACAATGAGACACACACTCTGGGGGAGAGGGCGGCTCTGACCGCGGAAAAAGATCACGAGCACGGCACAAAAGAAAAAGAGGGTGGGCGGGCCGACAGGGAAATTATCTTATCAGATCCTGGCGGTGGGGCACCCTTGGCCGGAAAACGCCTTTCTCTAGCTTCTGCGTGCTCCATATTTTCTCGCGAGGGAAAAGGAAGCGCATCCTCGGAAAACGCCAAATCCGTGGCTCGTTTGCTGCGCGTCAGGGCATCCACTTCGACCGCTCCTGGGCCCCATTAATCTTGTATGGGCACGTTTCCGGGTTAAAGCAGAAACAGGAAAATCCGGCCGCTGACTTGTGACCGTTTGCCGAGCTCCTGCGCGTGCTCTTTTTGTCCTCAGGCGCCTCGGTGAATGTTGACGTCGGTCTTGTTCTGCAAGGAAACGCGGTCTCCCTTCCGTTTTGTCTACGGAGCAGCTGTCTCGTTTGCACCTGCCCCATTCGTGTGCACTTAGTTGGGGGGGCTTGCGTCCTTCCTCGCGGTCGATCGCCCTGCAGACACACAAGGAAAGAACGCAGTGGGGCAGTCCATTACGTCTGCTGCCAACAAACGCTATTACTTTCCCGCCAGGGCTTTTTTTTTTTTTTTTTCCTGCCAGGCCAAAAAATCGCACCAGTTCGGCAAACAAGCGTCGCCCGAACGAAACGCCGCCCCCCCTCCCCCATCAAGCGCACCTGGGCGATGCCGGCCACCCGGAAGAGGGGTGAAGAAAAAAAATCGACTTAATACGAGCTAACGGCGTACACGCGCTCCGTCTACCACACCATCCCCAATCCCGATCGCTGCCGCCACCAGAGAGCTGCTTGCCCGCCCTCAAATGACTATGGTGCTGCCCTTACCCGAATGCATCCTTACTTTACACCTTAACCAAAAAAAAACGACAAAACACGCATCGCGAAAATCACACAACAACACAAACCACGACAAACACGATACATACGGCCATCCCCGCATTCTCGCCAGGGAGCAATTGACCCGCAGCTCAGCAACAGCAAGCATCCGTTGCCATCTGTCCTGATCGGCCCTGCGTTCCTCCAACTTCTCCGCTCGCCCGCCTTTCTCCAACCGCTTCTCAACAAGCAACCTCCCACCCCTCCTTCAACCACCCCCGGTCGCCTCCCATGAGCGCCATTGCGGCGTCTGCGCCCCTTTCCTTGCCATCTGCAGCGCCGCAATCTTTTTCCACAGCCGCATTCGCCCAAAAGGTCTTTCCCAGAAAAGCCAGCAGCAGCAGCAGCAGCAGCACACAACTGCTGCCATCCAAACCCCCCATGTCCTCCTCCCGCGACTCGCAACAGACAAGTGCCCTAGCTCCCGCCAACACGTCTTCCATTCCCACTCCAAAGCCGGTGCTCGCCGTCAAGCCGGTGGCCCCGGCACCACCAGCGGCTGGGCGGCCTGCATCGGTGGTCTCCCTAGCACCGGCAACAGCCGGTTCGCCCGCCGGCCCGCAGTCCCCGGCGTCGGCGCTCAGCCCTGCGTCGTCGACACCCGGTGGCATGGCGGGCAAGCCGCCCATGTCCATCACAAGCAAAGAATGGGTGATTCCGCCGCGTCCGAAGCCGGGCCGCAAGCCGGCGACCGACACCCCGCCCACCAAGCGCAAGGCACAGAACCGCGCCGCGCAGCGGGCGTTCCGGGAACGCCGGGCCGCTCGTGTCGGTGAGCTAGAAGAGCAGCTTGACGAGCAAAAGGCCGAGCACGAACGCGTCGAACAGGAGTATTGCGAGAAGATCCGCGCACTCGAGATGGACCTGCAGGTGCTGCACAGCCGGTGTCAGATGCTCGAGAGTCTGCTGGAGAAGGAGAAGACCGCAAACCAGGCCTGGGCTGCTGCAAACACGGCCGCCGACCAGCGGATACAGCAGAAGCAGCAGCAGCAGCAGCAGCAGCACAACGCCCTGGCGGCCGACGCGGCATCTCCCGGTGCTGTGCCTCAACCAAAGACCCTTCGCCCAGATCAGTTGCCGCGTGGGAGCGCATCCAGCTCGGTTTCGTCGGCATCTGGCCGCTGGCCCGCAGCACAGCCCTTCTCCATCTCCCAGATCATTTCTCCTCCGGACGAAGACGAGGATCTCACGTGCGGGTCATGTGATCCCAATGGGCCGTGTCTGTGTGCCGAAGACACCATGAACGCCGTGGCCGCCATGGACTGCAGCAAATGCAGCACCCTGGGCACCAAGTGCGAGTGCCTCGAGGAGAGCCTCAAAGCCCTAAATGGGGCCGACGCCGTCCTGGGCCAGGACCGCAAGCGGGCGCATTCGGCGACACCTCCACCCATGCGGTCGCGCACAGGTTCCGACGAGAAGAAAGCGCGGTACGACACATCCAACGACACCGAGATCGACTTCACCAACATGTTCTCTCTGCGTGCCTCGACCACAACGGCCACCATCGACCCTACCGCCATCCCGAACAACGGCAGCGGCACCCGTACGCGTCTTCCGGCCATGCCCATGCGCCAGCCGTCGCCACCCCCGCGTTTCGAGATCCCTATGAAGGACAAGTGCGGCTTCTGCTCCGACGGCACCTACTGCGTCTGTGCCGACTCCATGCCTGGTGTCACTATGCCGGGCAGCCTGGCGCTGTCGGCCGGCACAACGGTGGTCACCCAGCAAAAGACGCCGCCGCCGTCCGAGAACGACAACGGCCAAGGCGCCCGGAACGGCTTTGGCGGCAATGCCATGCTCATGCCACTCGAAGTGACCCCGACGGGCGCCATCACTCTGTCCAGCCTGCGGAGGCAGCGGGAGGCAGCAGCGGCTGCGGCGGCGGCATCCCCATCCTCCATGGACATGACCACGGCTTCGCTGCCATCTATCCGCGAGTCTTTGTGCGGGCCCGGGGGGCCCGGTACCTGTGCGCAGTGTCTTTCGGACCCTGTCTCAGGGCTCTTTTGCCGGTCGCTCGCTGCTAACTTTGCGCGCCAGGCCGGCAGTGACAGCAAGGCCAGCGGTGGTGGCTGCTGCGGCGGCGGCGGCGCTGGCGGCGGCTGCTGCAAAGACAAGGGTAACAGTGGCAACAGCGCGGCACCGTCTACGCTGGAACCCAAGATCCAGCAGCAAGGGGGCAGGGGCGCTGCTTCTTCCTCTCGTTCCGGCGAGAGCCTGCGCCTGTCGTGTGCGGATGCGTACAAGACGCTGGCGAGCCACCGGCATTTCGACGAGGCGACTGACGAGATCGGCACCTGGCTGCCGAAGCTGCGGGCCGCGCCCCGGCATGACGACGGCGACGCGGCGTGGAAGACCCGGGCCACTAAAGCCCCCGACCGCGTTCGGCACCACCCGCTGGAGGTCGAGGCAGCTAGCATCATGAGCGTGCTGAAAGGCTTCGATGTGCGGTTTGGCAAGTCCGCATAAAGCGCGACAGCCGTTGTTTCCCTGTGCCAATATGCGTCATGTTCACTTTCCCTTTTCTGTTCAAGGTTCTTTCCGGCGCAATGTTTGTTTCTGTCCATGCTTTTCAACACCAAAAAGAAAAAAAAGAGAAACGCCGCCAGGCTGCGATGTGATAGGCGACATCGTTGGGGAAAGCCGGGGAGCGGCCTCGAGGTTTCTCCTGCTTGTACATATTAGGGGTCACTCATGGACATTGGGCGTTGAAACGGAATAAAAAATGCATTCACCGAATCACCATCGTGCAGGAGTTGCGCCACACAAATACCCAAAGCAGGGCGACGCACGGCAGACAGCCCCTATTTGAATCTTTGGAAGCCGATCTTCCACCGAGCCAGTGCTGTGCGAGCTGATTGTGTTGCGTGTCTCCGACATATGGTCGGGTCTTGGGGTAGCACGGCCAAAGCCAGTCACGACATCGCCAAATAAAGAAGGCATATACGAGCAGCGCTATGGAGTGCCGGCCTCTAGCAATGCGACTTTGTCCATTTCCATCTGCTTGCCCGCGTCGGAAGAAGAGTTGTAACGCGACATACTTTTGCATCTGCCTCTAGCATTCTTTCCTTATCTTCCGATGTCGCCCCTTTTTCTCACTTCTGCCTTTTGACCATATGTCCGTGCCCTCGAAAAGGCATGGGGGCGGTCGACTGGCAAGGGGGTCAGCGCAAGCAAGGGGGTCCGTCTTGTGGCCCCCTGGCCGCCAGCAAGTCAGCCCATCCTGCGAGGTGTGTTGGCAAAAAAAAAAAAGGACGAAAGAAACCTGGCGACAGGTGTGAACAGAAAAGCGTGGAGCTCTGGGATTGGCCAAGACAGGGGAGGGGGTGCGGGGTATCGAAGTAGAGGTGTCAATGAGAGAAATAAAAGCGCCCATCGAAAGAAAACGTGCAGAGGCAGTGAAGACGAAACAAATCGAGGAAGAAGAGGAAACGAAAAGGAAACGTGTTAAGAAGCTGCATTGTACGGTGTATCTGGACGTGCAGTTGCCTGAAGAATAGTTTGCTGACGATGGCGGCTTCTCTTTCAGGAGGCGGTCGATCGCGGCTGCCGCGAACTAACAGGCTGCTTCGTGTCTCCTCACGATCCCATCAGGGAAAGAGGAACCCGCTCGGTGAGTGCGACAAACTGCACGAAAGAGGCAGCGTAGCATACAGCCACGGGATGCGCATGTGTATTCTATATGGCGTTTTTGTAGCTATAACGCGGCACGTACAGCACCCGTATACCTATCCCGGCAGGCGAGCCGGTCAAGACGATACCCGCCTACGGTAGGTAGGTAGCACGGCACTACGCGTGAGATGCAGAAGGCGCGACCGCGAAAGCCTGTTGCATTTCGCTGCAGTGGGCAAGAGCGGATCTGGACAGCAAAGACGCTGGCCAGACCGCACTGGGAAGGAGCAGACAAGCTTCTGTGCTGGCAGTGGGCGTGGCCGTGGCAGTGACAGTGGCAGTGGCACTGACACCAATGCGACGCTTGGCTTGGACAGGTCGGCCCGCAGTGGGTGCTACCTGGGCTGGCCCGCGCACGCACCAACAACGGGCGGCAGACGGCAGTTCAGTTCGAGCTTCGGCGGGCGTTCCACGTCTAGCCGCCGCGCGTCTCCAGCACAGCAGTCCAAGCGCAAGGCCCCGAACAGGAAGGAAGGAACCGCACAACGCACTTGCCCCCTCCCTTCCTGCCAGACGGGCAAGCAGAAACCAGAAAGGCAGCTGCGTTCGTCTATTTTGCTGAGCTGCCCGCTTTGTCCTCTGTCCACCGCCTCTATCCTCCCTCCATCCCCCTTGGGCCTCCTTTTCTACGCAGCGTGCCGCACCACACCACGCCTTGCCACGTCTCCGGCCGCCAGCACACCAAAAACGCCGCCCGTGCGACTGTCGTTGTCGCACCCTTTCTTGTGCGAGCCTTCGCCGCCCGCGCCCCCCATCGAGCGTGCTTCCTCGTGTTCCGCCACGACACTTCAGGCTTCGCCGAGCTGCTCGCTTTGCTGGTCTACGTCGTCTCACCCCGGCACCAGTTGCTCGACTCGAGCTGGCCCGATATAGTGCGTTGTCGGGGACGGCCTTTGTGCGACAGGCAGACCACGTGCGCACAGGGCCAGACAAACAAAACCCGTTCGTGACCCCGACGCGAAGCTGTATGCGAAACAACGACACGCACGACGCACGCCGAACGCCGCAGCTCTGCTCTGAAGCGGCTTCTCTCCGACCTCCTTAAAACTGCCTCCCCGCGACCGTACCTTTGCTCCTGCGCTACTCTCTTTTCGCTTTTCTGCCACATACCGCCCCTTGCGGGATGGTGCCTTTGCAGCGGTCTCTGTCGTCCCCTGCCAGCGCCTTCTACGGCTCATCCTGTACGTCAGGCGGTTGCGACGTGCACCGTTCGGGCGCGTTCCTCGACCCCCGGCATATCCGAAGATTGACACCAAGATGACTGACTTGCGCCTCGTGTTCAACTTTGTCTGTGAATAGATCATTCTTCATCTCCCCCAACGGCTTCGGCTCAACCCCTTTCCGGGTCTTCTACGTCGCTGTTGCTGCCCGAGGAACAAGGAAAACACCAAGAAAACCATGTCGACCTGCTATCTGAGCAGTCTGTTCCCCCAAATATGCCTCTCCAAAGCGAGAGCGCCGTCCTGCTCCACACGGGGCACAGTGGACGCAATGGCAACACGAGCACAGACGCGCCTTCACCGTTGATTGCGCCGGAACCGGCATTTTCGGCTTCCGCGACCCTCTCTGCTGCACCAGTCTCATGTGCATACACCGTTCCAGGGGAAGAATCAAGGACGCAGGCGCCCTTGTCCCGGGACACAACGACATATGATCGACCGCAGACGCCGCTTGGCGATCCGTTTCCGCCAACATCACCAACTCCTACTTATCATGTGTCCGAGAAGCCGTTCCCCGCCAAACCCTTGCTGCAGGATGCCTCCCTCTTCTCAAACAAGCATATTCCGGCTGCCCCTGAATCAGAGGGCACGTCTCTGCAGGAGCTTGCTCACCTGGTGCGCTTGTCGAAATTTCAAGAACGGAAGCGTGCGAACACACGCACGCGCCTCCAGCTCAACCTGATAGCCACTGCGCTCTCCGCCCGGATGGTGCGCTGCAGTACCATGGTGCAGCGGAACTTGACAGAGTGCTTTCGCAGCGACAATCACACCACCTTTGCGAGGCTGTACGAGGCCGTCCACAACATTCGCAGGAGCTGCGAAGAGCTCCGAAAATACGCTCTGCTGGAACCAGAGCTGGATGCCCTGCGGTCGCCTGCCTCTACCGAAAGTCTCGAAACGGCTACCGGCGCTGGCGCTTTTTCTTCTTCGTTGCCCGGCTTGGCCTCTGTAGTTCCTTTTCTGAATGAGATCTCCACCGAGGCCCGGGACACTCTCATTGCTTTTCTTACTTCCATACGGACGAACCCGGACTTTTTGGCCACGAGGTTGTCCTGTCTTACCACGTCGGAGCTAGGAGCGCTCACACTGTTCTACCAGGGCATGGATCCTTTTGAATCTTCTCTATCGCTGCATTCCCGTCAGTCTCCTGGACGAATGAGCCCATCGGGACGGTCTTCATCCCACAGCAGCGTCGGCGGAGGAAGCGCCAACGGTGGAAAGGCGAAGGACGGCAATCCCGTCCAGAAGCTGTGGTCCTTCCAGAGACACGACCCTTTATCGGCATTGATCCACACCTGCTTTGCCAATTCCTCCGGACCAGACAGCGCCGAGGATCGCCGGAGAACAGACATCTGGGCCACAGCATGCGCACGACTGATATCCGAGAAAGGAGCTACAGGCGAGCCTGTCCTGCTGGCTGTTATGAATGCCTGGAGCTCTATGCGGGACTGGTCCGGCCGTTCGAACATGGAGTGGTATCTAATGAAAATCCTCGAGGACGGTGCTTTTCTCTTGGATCGCGCTGAGGACCAGAACGGCACTCGGTTCAACCTGAACGAGTGGACGTCCAAGGACCAGATTGCCGCGGAGCAATTCTATGAACGCGCCATTGACGACCTGTTTGATGTTGTCGACGACGAGGATGCCACCGGTATCCCTGAAGGGCTTATTGAACTTGGCACCCAGATCCTGAAGAAGCTGGATGCCAAATTCATCGAAAACACCCGCGCCTGGCTTGTCAACCGATGGCTCTTTGGGACATGGCTGATGGGTGTAATCATCCACCCAGAGACACACGGCTTGATGGCGGAATACCATATCACGGAATACGGCCGTCAAAAGATTCTCAAGGAAGTGGCCCTACGTGCCCAGCGTATTGTCATCGAAAAAACCATGCCGTTCAGCCACCACAAAACCAACGCCAAGCCCATGACCATTTCACCACCAACAAAAGTTCATATTGACAACATCCTCCAACGCCTTGACAGCTCTCGCTCAAAACGGCCACCTCCCCGACTGCTCCCAGCACGTTCAATCACATCCTTGCGTGAAACGGCCGAGGTTCACCCATATCTCGTTGTCAGCCCCGCTGACCTAGCTACCATGGTTCATGCGCTGTTTCCAGACCGCCGGTCACACTCGACCTACTCCAGCAGTGTCCGGTCTGGCCCCGGGTCAGTTTCTGGCTTCTCCAGTGTCTCGCAGCCCATATCCGTGGGCTTGCAGCGCAACAACACGGGCCAGGACACGCCGTCTGTGTTCAGCACCAGTGCTTCGTCTGCAAACAGTACAGCCACAACGTCCGTTGAGCCGCTTCTCGAAAGCCAGCCTACTGGGTCATCCGCCACGCGCTACTCTCCACCAGCGTCCACCTCTTCTGCACAAGAGCATAGGCGTTTGAACTTTTACGAGGACGATGGCTATCGCTTGCAGTCGGCCGTACAGGAGATGACGCACATCCTGGGACATGACGTGGTGCTTGGGTCCTGTCATCCGTGCGCAGAACGCTGGGCGGTTTTGTTTATATCCCCCGATGGAAGCACCCTCTCCCCACACATGACCTACGACCCAGACGAGAATGATCGCGAGGACGATACAAACTCGTCATCCGTCGACACAGACGAGACAGACAGCGATTCGGGGGACGACCCTACCGACCTGAGCGAACTGAACACAGACTACCATCAACTCCGAAGTTCCATCTTGAAGTTGGTCGAAGAATTTGAGATCCCGGTTGACCCAGAGGCCAATGAAGGAAAGCCAGCGTTTAGCAACAGAGCAAATCGATTGAAAAAGTATCGTCTGAAACACAACAAGTCCGTCATTGTTACGACAGCATCATCTCCTCGCCCCACCGACGCACAAAGCCGCAACCCCTACTGGAAGCATATGCAAGCAAACAATGCTGGCGACAAAAATGAAACAAGCCAAAGCCCGCGGGCTCGGATTCGGCAAGTGTACGACAGCCGGCACGCGGATGCAGCCGAGACAAAGACACCCGAAGAACCAGCATCCACCGAGTCTGTTTTGATATCGATGCTCTCTGCGGCGTCATCCCAATCGCGTGCGCAGTCCGACTTTCTTGCTGCGCACCAGTACTGGAAAACGATTCAGCAGTTGAACAGCCTGGGGTCTGAGTCCCTTCGTCGAAACGGGTTCGCAGCGCTGTTGAATATTTTTGCACGCGGTCCGCGCGATTCCATCCGGAGATCGGCCGCTGCCGTTGAGGAATACGATGCCTGGCTGATATGGCTACGCCAGTCCCAAGAACGCACCGAAGGCTTGCTCGAGACAATGATGCGGCGGTTGCAGGCTCTACGAGACAAGATGTGGTATGTCACAGATGTGCGCAGCTCTGCGCCCTACGAGTTCAGCCGCAACATTGCCGTGGCGCTGAAAACAATGGGAACGACACGAAAATGGTCAGCATATCAGCGGTCTCGCCAGAGCAAGCCACGCGGGCCAGCAGCTGCCTATCTGTTGCGATCAGAGAGTGAGCTTGTCGAGCTGCTCGCCGCTACGGAAGACCAGGGAGGACCGAACAAGCTCTCGGATGATCAAGCGGAGAAGACGCTTCGCTGGCTGGAACAGTCTGGCATTGAAAATTTTTGTCAGGGCGAGGAGCGCATCCATCGATTCTCATGTGAAATTTCCAGCTGCATCGACAAGCTGGTGGGCGAAAGCATCGTCGATGCCCCCGTCCTGTGGTCTAGCGATCTGTACGCGCGCGACCGCCGGCATCTTGAGTCGAACAGACGGTCGTCACGGGACCGAGACAATGGCTCGTTTTGGGACGACACTTCCAGCGTCCGGACCTTTGATTCGGACAGCCGGCACTTCGACTCATCCGGGCGGCGAGCAATGGGCAGTTCGTCCATGCGCGCAGACTTACGAGCGGCACTGGGGCAGAAAAACAGCCCTGGTGTGCAGATGTTTGACTCGAGTCGATACGGGTTCTCCAAGACCGGGGCGTCTCTGGCAGACGTCCTCGACGCCGGCGACTACTTCTCGGGCAGCGCCTTGTCCCAGCTTCCGCCTGTCGACACTTCGGCGACATTTTGGTCCCCCTTTCAGGCGGCCCTGTCGCCGTCGTCTGTTTCCTCCTATGCACCGTCGCCAACAGCCAGCACGGCAAATTTGTCGGGGTCATTTTCAGGGCCGTTTTCGCCACTGCGGCTGCATTCACGGCCCTCGCTCTACTCTATTGCAGATGGCGGCGGCGGCAGCACACGCACGCCGTCAATCGTGTCATCGAATGGGCGCCCGGGGACATCTGCATCCAGTGTGGATACAGTTTTCCAGCAACGGCTGTCGGAGGAGAAAATACGATTTTTGGCCGAGCTGCGGCAGACGTTGACGAGCCTTCTTCTCTCGGATCTTGGGAACCTCGTGTTCTCGCGTGGCTCCGAGACCGACATCTGGTTCGGCAAGCTAGGCCAAGAGTGCATTGATCGACGGGATGCGATGGAAAAGAAGCAGCGCCAGGATGCAACGGTAGACAAAATTCCACGACCGCCGCAGCAGCACCGCAACTCGAATTCAGCAGACCTGAGAAGTGAAGCGCAACCCATTCGCGAATCACCACACAATGCACCTGGAAGCCAAGATTTACACCGGCGTCGTGAATCGCAAGAGCCCGAACAGTCTCCTACAACTACGGGTGGCCGCAAGCGGGCAAGCACTGTGGCTGGCGGGGGCACGATGGGCAGCGGAAAGAGCAAAGCCGGAACGGCGGATTTTCCGTTCAAGAAGGCGTACCAGCGGCTTCTGCGCATGTTCTGCGTGCATCCCAATCCGTATGCCAAGCTGGGAGCGCTCGTGGAGCTGGAGAACCTGATTGCGGCGTCGCTCTCGTCGCGCAGCACACGGAGACGCCTGGCCCTGGTGACGAAAACAGCGGCCAGTCCGGTGATCAGCCGGGCGAATGTGACAGGCCACGTCAGTTCGCAAACGACGTCGGTGGAGGAGACGACGGTGGGGGCCAGCAACACAGCGACGCGCGCGAGCCCGTTGGAAGAGGCCATTGACAATGTCAAGGGGCGGCGGCGGTCGAGCATGATGACGTCGTCTCGGTTTACGCCATCTTCTCTGGGCCACGGAGGGACGCCGCGGACGAGCAGCGCGGCGTTCAGCGCGGCGTCGAACAAGGATGCGATTTCGCGGGTGTTGCAGGCGCTGTTCCGGGACCCGGCGGTGCGACCGAAGACGCTGTTCCGGGACCTGCAGCTGATTGCGGCGTTTGTGCCGTCGGGAATGTTGGACCGGACAGAGCGGGGCAAGGCGTTCTGGGATGCGGGCCTGGCGGCGCTGTTGCTGAAGCGGGAGGTGTGCATGACGATGATTGAGGTGGCGGACGAGGTTGTACTGCACTACACGGAGACGCGCAAGGTGACGACGACAACGACGACGACAACGACGACGACGGCAGCGACGACGGCAGCGACAACAGCAGCGGCGACATCGACCGGGACGGCGGAGTCCTCGCCGAGCACGCCGACATGGGCGCCGTTTGGGGCCTCGGGCGTGCCGGCGGCGGCGGACATCTACACGATGGAGGACGCGGCACAGATGCTGACGATCACGGCCAAGGAGGGCGAGCCGACGGCGCAGCGGGAGCTGGCGCTGTTCTACATGATCAACCCGGAGCTGGTGGAGCGGACGACGCTGCCGCTGTCGAAGCCGCGCGAGGTGTTCAAGAAGTCGCTGCTGGAGCGGTTCGGCAGTGGCGGCGGCGGGTCGGGCCGGGCCGGTGGTGGCGACGGCGGTGGCGGTGGCGGCGGCGGGGGAAGCAGCGGGGGTGGCATTGGGGTCGGGGGCGGCGGCAGCAGTGGACGCCACCACGGCGGGGGTCTAGGACGAGGCGGGGCGTCGTCGTCGGCGGCAGCCGGCGGGCCTGGTGGCAGCGGCGGCGGGAGCAACGGCAACAATGGAAGTGGAGGCATGGGCAGCAACGGCGGCGGCGGCGGTGGCGGCAGCGGCGGCGGCAACGGCAGCAGCGGTGGTGGCGGACCCGGCGGAGGGCCGGGGATGGGCAAGGGCGGGCCGGGCGGGGTGGCGGACGTGCGCAGCGACCCGGCGCTGATGTGTGTGGCGATCCACTGGATGGAGGCGGCCGAGCAGGGGGGGGACAAGCCGGCGCGGGATTTCCTGGGGCAGAACGAGATGATGACGGGGGGGAAGTAATGCACAATACCCTGAATAGAAGCATGTTAAGACTGCTGGCTGACTATGTATGTACTCGACTACTGGTGGACGGGAGCCCTAAATATGGAAGCTGGCATGTACTCGGCTACTGATGGACTGGAGCTAAATATGGAAGCTGGCGACGTTGCCGGCAATGTAGTCGTAGCTCTCGGAGCGGAAGGTGTCGGCGAGCAGGGCGCCGCGGGTGTTGAAGAACTGCATGAGGGTGCGGTCCTCGCCCCACTGGGGCCAGTTGAGGGCGGTGGCGGCGCCGACGTTGGGGTCCTGGTTGGTGACAAAGTTGATGTAGTAGGTCTGGATGGCGTTGCTGGCGTAGTTGGGCAGGATGCCGTAGAAGACCTGCAGGATGTCGCTGGCGTGGAAGGTGCCGAGGAAGGGGGTGCCGTAGTCGTAGGAGGACAGGTAGGACCAGACGGGGGTGGCGGGGTGGATGCTGGCGTTGGCGTTGAGGAAGACGCGGCGGGTCAGGGTGAAGACGAGGTCGCCGAGGATGGCGGCGAGGCGCTTGAAGCCCGGGTACAGCTGCCACAGCCAGCCGGTGCGGAAGGGCGAGCCGGCGGCGGCGTCCTCGGGGTAGGTGGCGACGAGGGCGCGCAGCTGGGCGTCGGAGGCGTCGGCAAAGTAGAGCGACTTGAGGTAGGTGACGAGGCGGTCGGTGTTGGTGATGTTGTTGGGCAGCAGGGCGAAGAGGGTGCCCTCGTCCTCCTGGTCGCCGATGATAAAGGGCACGTCGGCGTAGCGGCCGGCGAGCACGAGGTTGTCGGGGCTGTCGGTGAGCACGGTGCCGTCGGGGCGGGGCAGGTAGGAGAGGGCGACGGAGTTGTAGGAGGCGATGCCGGGCACGCTGTTGACGGCGTCGAGCAGGCTGTCGTAGGTGATGGCGCGCAGGCAGGCGAGCGAGCTGGCGGCGGCGGCGCAGCCGGCCTCGGCGACGACGGCGTCGTAGATGGCCTGGGCCTTGGGGCTGTCGACGGGGTCGGCGGGCACGACGCTGCCCGAGTTCATGATGGCGCCGCGGAACAGCGGCTGGCCCTTGTACGTGTGGTTGCCGCCGTACAGGGCCATCTGGTCGAAGACGCTGATGGCGCCGGCCGACTCGCCCCAGATGGTGACGCGCGCCGGGTCGCCGCCAAACTGCTCAATGTAGTCGGCCACCCACTCGAGGCCCATGCGCTGGTCGCGCAGGCCCAGGTTGGCGGCGCCGTCGGCCAGGATCTCCTTGCCGCCGAGGAAGCCGAAGCCGGCGACGCGGTAGTTGACGGCGACAAAGATGAACGGCTCGCCAATCGCCACGCCCTTGGTGATCAGCGCCGTCGCGTCGTACGTCGAGATGGACCCCAGCTCGAAGCCGCCGCCAAAGATCCAGAACAGCACCGGCAGCTTGGCGCCGGCCGCCGTGCCCGCCGGCCGCTGCACGTTGAGCACCAGGCAGTCCTCGGTCTGGTGCGACACCGCCTGGAAGAGCGGCGTGTTGAGCAGGTCGCCCAGCAGGTTGAACAGCGCCGTGCCGCTCTGCACCGACAGCAGCATCTGCGGGCAGCTCGGCGGCAGCAGCGGCGACTCCACCACGCCCAGCGACCCGTTGAGCCGCTGCGGCGGCCGCAGCCGCAGGTCGCCCACCGGCGGCTGCGCAAACGGGATGCCGCGGAACGACTCCACGCCCAGCAGCGACTCGCCCACCACCGTCGCCTCGGGGTACGCCACCGTCACCGGCACGCCGCGCTTCTCGGGGTTGGCGCGGGCCTCCAGCACGGGGTTGGGCACGCGCGGGCGGACGGGGGGGAGGGTGTCCACCATATCCGGGGTGGGGGCCGGGGCCGGAGCCGGAGCAGGGTCCGGGCCGGGGGCGGGAAGAGCAGCAGCCAAGCCGGCCAGGCTGGCCAGCCAGAGAAGAGAAGCCGATTTCATAGTGGAATAAAATAAAGGACGAATAAATAAAAACGATGCGGTAAGACCGCAGACGGAATGAGGACGGGTGTGAGAGTGTGAGGACAAACGACAGAGACAGATTCAACCACGGGGCATCACCGCCCTTTTATACACGCAACAACACAAAAAGACGCCTACGCGTGCAGCGAGTACCTGTTCTTGGGTTCTTGGCCAGCAACTTCCTCGCCTGGCCGGCGCTTACGGACGGAAAGAGGGGAAGGCGCGACACCGGCAGCCGTCGTTGTCGTGTAGAGCGGTCACGATGGCATCTTTGGGCTGAAGGGGAGTGCGGAGAGAGGGGGGGGGGGGGGGGTGTATCCCGCGGAGGGACAGGACAAGGCCCGAGTACAGTACGTACTTTGTTGGAATTGACTTGGGGGGGTGTGGAATGGGCGGGCGCGGAGCGTGGCTGGAATGGTGGACGCGGAAAAGGGAAGAGGAAAAAGGAAAAGAAGAAAGAAAAAGGAAAATGAAAGAAAAAGGAAAAAGAAAAAAAAAAGAAAAAAAAAAGAAAAAAAGGAAAAAGGGTGAGCAAGGGCGGGGAAGATCGTCGGGAGCGAGAGAGAGGGGGGTGTATGAAGCCAAGGATGAGGGAAATGGGGAATGCGGGCATGTGAAGAGGAGGAGGAGGAGGGAGGGAGGGAGGGAGTACAGGAGAGAGGAGGAAAACAAGAGCAAAAAAAGAAATTACACGGAAATCAATACCGGCCAGGAGATGGCAAGAACACACAAGTACACAAAACAAAGTACGGCGCACAGCGCGGCCTGCCCGGCTACCCGTCCGCATCTGCCGGCGCCGCGTGGAGAGCGGAAAAGGCCAAAAACAGAAAAGAAAAAAAACCTGGGGAAGCAAGGGATCGCGACGGTGTGCGCAACACTGCCGGGCCTTGACATGTGCGTTTTGGGGGCCAGGCCGAGGATGGGCGTCATGGGACGGGGGGTGGCCAGCAGTCCGATAGACAGGAGCAGAGATCGCAGGATCGAGACTGGGGGGGATAGAGACTGGGGGGGGAACCAAAAAAAAAATAAAAGCATCACGCGGCCAAAGGTGGCATCGAGGCTGCCAACACGGCCCGGGCAGAGGGCACCAGGAACGGACAGTCGCCCGACGACGGCTGCATCGTGTGTGTGTGTGTGTGTGTGTGTGTGTGTGTGTGTGTGTGCGTGCAGTCTGACATGTGCGACGACGACGACGACGAGAAAGACACACACAGCAGCAGTGCAAGCGGTGAGCTGGAAAAAGCCGTTGGAGTCGGGGGCCAAAAACCTCGGCAGTCTAACAGAGAGAGGGGGGGAGGGCTTGGAAAAGCGACGGCGCGCGGGGGAGACGGAGGGAGGGAGGGGGGATCTCCTGGTGGTGCGGAGAACCAGGGCCAGGGTCGGGGAGGGGGTGCGTCGAGCAGAGGGGAAAAAAAGAAAAAAAGCAAGTTTGAATATGCAACGGCTTTTTTTTTATGATTTTTGATTTTGATTCGCCGTTGTTGCCCTTTTTTTTGTTTTTGTTTTGTTTTGTTTTTTTTTTGTTTTCCCTGCGCGCATACGGCAATCTGTTTTCTCACTGCATCTCACTGCAGGATGGGACCAATGCAAGACAGTCCTTTTATTGTTTACTTCTTCCCACCCTTTGACGATCCCAATGATCTGCGCCCTTTGCTTTTTGTCTCGAACGATGGGCAGGTACTTCCGTCTCTCAACGGTCTTTTTTTTTTTTTTTTTCCTATTTCCTATTTCCTATTTCCTTCCTTCTATTCCTCGTATTCCATGTCCTGGTCGTCGTCGTCCCGGGCACATTCTCCCCGTCTACGCAAACACACACCCCCCCCCTCCTATGTGACCTGTCTCTTCTCGTGGAAGGTTTTGTCTATTGAAAAAGAAAATGTGCAAAAAAAAAAAAAAAAAAAAATGAACAAACAGAAAAATGCAGAATGCAGAATGCCGAATGCGACTTGCCGTGAAGAGCAGGTGCTCAGTGTTCGTCGGCCACATTGTGGAGGCTGCACTGGTTAACACGAGAAACGGCAGTCGGGGCGATATGGAAAAAGGGGCGCAAAAAGATGGGACGAAAGTGTAAAAGCATGGGAAAAAAAAGGTAAAAACGCCCGAAAACGGCAAAAATTGGCAAAAACTCACCTAATGTCCACCTGCTGCGCAACCTCCACCTTGACGTCGGCCGCCTCGGCCGCAGCCGACGCCGCCACGGCCTGGTCGACCGCATCGGCCGCGTCGGCGGCGTCGGACGCGTTGACGGCGCCGCTGTTGGCCAGCAGCGTGGGCAGTTTCTTGGCGGGAGGCTCGACCGCGGCGTCTGCTGCTGCTGCTGCTGCTGCTGCTCCTGCTCTTGACGAAGCTACCTGCTCTCGCGCCTCCACCTCGGATGCTCCCAGCCCGTGCTCCTGCTCGACGTCGTGGCCCGCCTTGCGCTTGGCGGCGGTGGCGGCGGTAGCGGCGGCCGCGGCGCTCGACTTGGACTTCTTGGCGGCCGCCGTGCGGTGCAGGTGGGCAAAGTAGTCGTCGGGCACGTCCGTCTTGTAGCGGCCGCAGAAGACGCCAATCTCAAACTCGCGGATCTCCGTCGCGCCGCTCTCGGCCGCCTCCAGGCACGCGTCGCGCAGGTCGTCCAGGTCCTGGTAGATGACCTCGTCCGCCTTCATGTACTGCGCAATCTCGGGCACCGTCTTGTTGTGCGCCATCAGCTCCGAGCTGTCGGCCAGGTCGATCCCGTACACGTGCGGGTGCGTCACCTCGGGCGAGCACGACGCAAACAGCACCCGCACCGCGCCCGCCTCGCGCGCCATCTGCACAATCTCGCGCGACGTCGTGCCGCGCACAATCGAGTCGTCCACCAGGCACACCACCTTGCCCTTGAACTCGCACTCGATCGGCGACAGCTTGCGCCGCACGCTCTTCTGCCGCGTGCTCTGCCCCGGCAGGATGAACGTGCGGTACACGTAGCGGTTCTTGACAAACGCGTTCGAGAACGGCTTGTCCAGGTACTTGGCCAGCACCGCCGCCGCCGTGTTGCTGGTCTCGGGCACCGGGATCACCACGTCGATGCCCGCCAGCACGTCCGCCGGCAGCGTCGCCTTCATCTTCTGCGCCAGCTTGAGGCCCATGTTCTGCCGGCTGCGGTGCACCGACAGCCCGTCGATGCAGCTGTCCGGCCGCGCAAAGTACACGTACTCAAAGATGTCGGGCGTGTACGACGCCCGCGGCACAATCTGCCGGAACTGCGGCGCGCGCCCGCCCTTCTCGATGAAGACGGCCTGCCCCGGCAGAATGTCGACAATGTTGCCAAAGCCCAGCTGCGTCAGCGCAATCGACTCGGACGCCATAAAGTAGTCCGTCGCGCCCGGCAGCGTCGCCGACGGCCGCGAGCCCAGGCACAGCGGCCGGATGCCGTTGGCGTCGCGGAAGCCCAGGATCCCAAAGCCCGTGATCATCGCCGTGCACGCAAACGCGCCGCGGCACCGCCCGTACACGTCGCGCAGCGCCGTGAACACGTCGTCCACGTTGGCGCGCGCCTTGTTCAGCTCGCCCAGCGCGTGCGCAAACACGTTGAGCAGCAGCTCCGAGTCCGAGTCCGTGTTGACGTGCCGCCGCGCCTCCAGGTCCAGGAACCGCCGCAGCTCGTCGCTGTTGACCAGGTTGCCGTTGACCGCAATCGACAGCCCAAACGGCGAGTTGACATAGAACGGCTGCGCCTCCGACGCCGACGACGTCCCCGCCGTCGGGTACCGCAGGTGGCTGATGCCCGCGTACCCGGGCAGGTCCGCCACCCGCTTGCCCTCGGCAAACACCTTGGCCGCCATGCCGTTGCCCTTGCACTGGTACAGCCGCCCGCCCTTGCACACCGTGATGCCGGCCGCGTCTTGTCCGCGCTGGAAAAAGTCAGACAGCGAGCAAAAGTGAGACACATGACAAAAACGGAAACCTACATGCTGCAGGAAATACATCGACTCGTGCAGGTCAATGGCGGCCGTGTTGGCCGTTACATCGCCGAGCTGGAACCGTCAGCCTCAAAGAACCACACACCGCCTCGCCAACGCCAGCCACGGGAAAACACCAACCAAGATCGCTGTGACGCCGCACATGGTCGCGGATATCGGGATGGGAAACCGGATTCGAATAAAGAAAGGGTGAAAAAATGTATAGAGGGTTATGTACCGAGAGCGTTCTCCTCCGTCCGGAGGCTGTTCGAGGGGGGCCTTTACCGTCGCATGGTTCTGACTCCTTCCCCGGAAAAGAAGAGCGGAAGAGGAAAAATGGAAGCGTTTTTTCCCCCGGTCGGCTACCCGGAAAGCGTATTCTCCCTGCTCCGCCCAGCAGACCGAGCAAGAAAAAAAAAAATTTACGGCGTAGGGGGGGGGGGGCGTCGCCGATAAGATAGCCGGCCGGGCTAGTGGTGGGGGGTTGCCCATTGACATGACGTGCATTTGCGATTGGCTGCACGTGTTCTGGCAGGTGCAGTGGCACGTGTGTGGTCACATGACAGAAAATGAACAACAACACGCCTCCGCCGAGCCCGGAGGAACGACCGACAACGGGCAGAGTGTGCAGCGCTGACAAGAATGGCGAGGGAAAAGTGGTACTGCGAACGGTTGTGTTATGTGGTCTTCTCCTGTCGCCGGACGTGTCAAACGTCTTTCCGCCGTCCGGCGGTGCGCAGTGTTGTTGTTGGCCGCTATGGACGCGTTGAGCTGCTTTAAATCAGTTGTTTGATTTTGTTTTCCCTCATGTCGATTCTCTTATGAAGCCTTGATTTGTGAGCATTTTTGTTGAAAAGCTGTATAAAACGACTGTTCCTGCGGCCACGCATTGTCCATTGTTCGCTCTCTACTCTTCTAGACACTGTTTTACAATTCTCTTGTTATATTTCTTTGATCGTTTTTCTTATTTCTTTACTTTAATCCGCTTTGACACAAATCACAATGAACGATCCTGTTATGTCTCCCACTGGTGACCACACAACCAGCACCCTGACTGTTAGCCGAATCCCGACCGAAGATGCCGGCGTTGGCAACGGTACCAGCACCGACGAGAAGGCCAGCGCGGGCGACCAAGTCGATGCACCCGATGCTGAGACGTACCCGACTGGCCTGAAACTCGCCTTTATTGTGCTGGTCCTCTGCATGGGCACGCTTATGGTGGACATGGACTCTGTAGGTCATTGAAGAAAAATACAAACCACAGGGAATGGGGACAGAACTGACCCCCAGACCATCATCGCCACGGCCATTCCCAAGATCACCGACGAGTTCCGCGGCCTCGACAAGGTCTCGTGGTACGGCAGCGCCTACTTCATGACCACTGGCGGCACGCAGTCCAACTGGGGCAAGGCGTACTCGTACCTGTCGCTCAAGCGCGTCTACCTGACGGCCATGGTCTTTTTTCTCGTCGGCAGCGCCGTCTGCGGCGCGAGCCCCAACGCGATCGCTTTTATCGTTGGCCGCGCCATCCTGGGCATGGGCGCCGCCGGCATCACGGTCGGCGGCTTTGTGCTGGTCGGCTTCTCGGCGCCGCCGGAGCGCCGTCCGGTGCTGTCGAGCGTCATGGGCGCGACGTACAGCGTGGCGTCGGTGACGGCCCCGATGATCGGCGGCGCGTTTGCCGAGCGCGTCACCTGGCGGTGGGCGTTTTATTTGTACGTGGGTGTTTTGTCCTTTTTTTTGTCTTTCCCTGCCTTTCGGTTCCTAACCCCCCCCCCCCCCCCCCCCCCAGAAACCTCCCGGTCTGCGGCCTCGCGGCTGTCCTCGTCCTGCTCTTCTTCCAGGACCCCCCGGCCGCCCGGCCCAAGCCGATGCCGCTGGCCCAGAAGCTGCAGGGCATGGACCCCGTCGGCACGCTGCTGCTCATGGCCGCCATCATCTGCTGGCTGCTGGCCACGCAGTGGGGCGGCCAGCGCAAGGCTTGGGGCGATGGCAGCGTCGTCGCCGTGCTCGTGCTCGCCGCCGTGCTGCTGCTCGTCTTTGCCGCCTGGTGCGCGTGGCGGGGCGACCGCAGCATGCTGCCGCCGCGCCTGCTGGCCAAGCGCGCCGTCTGGGTCTCGGCGCCGTACGCCTTCTTCAACGCCGGCGCGTACTTTGTCCTGCTCTACGTCATGCCCATGTACTTCCAGGCCGTCGACGGCGTCGGCCCCATCGCGTCGGGCGTGCGCAACATCCCGCTCATCCTCGGCATCCTGTTTTCCGTTGTCGCGTCCGGCATCCTGCTCACCCGCTTTGGCCGCATCCAGGCCCACATGCTGACTGGCGGCGCCGTCGTCACCGTCGGCGCCGGCCTGCTCTACACACTCGGCATCCGCACCGGCCACGCCCACTGGATCGGCTACGAGGTCCTCACCGGCCTCGGCATCGGCTTCGCCTTCCTCGTGCCCATCATGTACGCCCAGCTGCAAGCCGCGCCCGCCGACCTCGCCGCCACCACCGCCATCATCATCTCCATGCAGACCCTGGGCGGGGCTTTCTTCGTCGCCGGCGCCCAGTGCGGCTTCGACAACCGCATGCTCCGCCGCCTCGCCGTCACGGCGCCCTCCGTCGACCCGTTCGTCGTCCTCGGCACCGGCGCCACCGAGCTGCGCAGCTCTTTTCCCGCCGACGTCCTGCCCGGCATCATCACGGCCTACAACCAGGGCCTGCACGTGCCCTTTATCGTGGTCATTGCCGCGGCCGGGACGTGCACTGTGGTGAGCCTGTTTGCGACACCAAAGAGCCTGAATGCGCCCAAAGCGGCAGAAGCGGCAGCTGAGACGTCAACTGAGAAGACAGAAGTGGCTGTATAGAAGCTTTGACCATTCTTTTCATCAAACTTTATTTTCCTCTGTTTTTCTGTCCTTTCTTTTCTTTTTCTCCTTTTTATTTTCTTTCTTGTTCTTGTTTCATCTTTGATAATTTCCCTTCTCTGGCATTTACCTTTCTTACTTTTACGTGGAAAATACCACTCTACAAAAGTCATAGCATACAATAGAGACTCTGAATATTATTGATATAGTTGCCCAGGTAAATTATGCTTATTTTTGGTGGTGGAAATATAGACCTGCTGTCCGTATTGGGAATAGTTTGTTGCGGAGGAAAGAGGGACCGTGTGCAAAAGGCTTACGGAAAAGGAAGGATCGAGGAGGGGAAATGCTTTCTGTTTCTGGTGAGAATCTGCAGAATTTTCGAAATCAAGAGATTGCATTCGAACTCGGACAAAACAACACGACATCGACCTCTTTGCAGTTGTGTCACCGCGGGTTTCCTCGACAGCTGATCTCCACAATAAAGCTTCCGCCGGACTCGGCGGACGAAACAGTCTTAGGTCCGGCCCAAACCTGCCGCCTCGGCGGAACTTCAACTAAGACAGCGACGACGACCACCTTGTTCGCCTTCTTCTTTTCCCATCATCTATTTTCTCAACATTTGTCCGCCGGAATTCCTTTGGCAGTCCTCTATCTTGCCGGCTGCCAGGACTTCTCTCGGCCACTTCTTGTTCCGCCGGTGCGGCCTCCGCAGACATGACCAGTCTATCAGCACACTCGGCCATGCCAGACTCAGTCGTGCGGCTGCAAACGCATAGGAATTCTGACATTGATTCTGCTACAGATGCTGCAGATGCGGGCGAGTTCAGCTCTGGCCCCGACCCCAAGCGGCGCAAGATCCGCAAGGGCACGCACAGCTGCTGGGCCTGCAAGCGCAAGAAGACACGCTGCACGTTTTCGTCCGAGGCGGCCTCCTCCGATTCGTTTGTGTCCAAGTGCGATGGCTGCCTCCGCCGGGGCATCGCGTGTGTGAGCCAAGACCTGCCCGAGTCGCTGTCGCCGGCCCCGCTCGCAGCAGGGGGGGCCGCAGTCGCCGGGAACGACCAGTTGAACGACCGACTGCAGCGGATGGAAATGATGGTCGAGAAACTTGTTGAGACGGCCATAGCTGGTGCTACAGAGCCGATATCCCGGGCGTTGCCTGCTGTGCCGAACATTCTCTTTCCATCGGACAGGCAGCACCGCAGCCGCAGCCGCGGCCGAAGTCGCACGTGGGGTCGGGATCATGCCCGACACGGTGAAGAATTTGGACCAATTTACGACTGGACCCAAAGCTCTGGCGATCCCTCGACACGTTCTCCAGTTCAAGGCCGTGGCACACATCTGAGGTCATCAGCTGAACCCAGTGCGTCGCACAACTCCCACCAGCAACCGCAGGTATCCGGGCTCCCGACTCCGGACACAGACGAGTCGGCTAATATATCGACGGCCACAATACGAACGGCCACTGAAGAACGCGTGGGCGAGTTTGTGGCCTCCGGGCGGCCGGGCCCGACAGATACGGCTCCCGGTGCCGGGAATCGCGAGCAGATCACATACATGACGTGGTTTGGCCATGAGGTGTGTGTCTTTGCTCTTATGTTTTCCATCCCTGTTTTTCTTGCTAACTGATTCCCAGAGAAACGAAGTTGACGACGGAGCAAAGACTCCGGCATCGGCAGGCACCGCAGCTGCCACTACACGCTCGTCTGGAGGAGCCCACGAGGAGGCCGTGACAGTGCCCACTCTGGCAGCGGCGCCGGCCTCGCATGCTGACACCGATGGACCAGAAAGTGCACACACAGACTACATGCACCGCTACGACCAGCTGGCGGCCGCGTGGCCGGAGCGGGAAGACGTCGATGTTGTGCTGGAAATACTCGCAGGGCCGCGGCGGTGCGGCATGTTTGGCATGCTGTCCTTTGTGCCGACGCTGTCGCTGGAGCTGTTCCGGCGGTCGTGGGCCAGGTCAGCCAGGCAGACCCCAGGTACGCTGACCGCTGCCGACCTGCTTGTGGTGCCGCCGCCGGGCGTGCCGCTCGTGCTCCTGGCACAGCGGCTGCTGCTACTAGCGACGATCCTGCAGCACCTGCACCAAACAGACCATCCGGCGTTGCGGCGGCTGCGCATGGCGCACAAACAGCGAAGCGAGCGGCTGCTGGACGTCGTGGGGCGTGTCGTGCTGTCGGACGACGTGCTGGCCACATCCGCCGAGGGGCTGCAGTGCCTGGTGGCGGTCGGCGACATGCAGGCCAACGCGGGCCAGCTCCGCCGCGCCTGGATGACGTTCCAGCGGGCGTTGGCCGTGGCGCGGCTGCGGGGCATGCACCGCGTGCCGGTGCCGATGGCGACGGTCGACGGCACAGGCAATGAGCTGGCTGATCTGGACGCGCTGGCGGCGTCCGGCGGGGCCACCGCGCTGGCGATGCGCGGTCGCGTGCTGGACGCCATCGTCTCGCCCGTGTGTCTCTGGTTGCGGACGGTGCACGCGGACCGCATGCTGTCGTTGATGCTGGGCCTGCCGCAAGGTGCGCCGGGCGACCGTGCGATTACCATCTGCAAGACGCCGTGGACGGACCCCAACAAGAACACGGGAACGAGGACGGCCACAACGGCCGAGTATGCGCGCCAGCAGGACTATTTTTTCCAGATGGCCCGGGCGCACGCGATCATTGTCGGCCGCATCATCGAGCGCAACGAGGCGTGGCGGAATGGCGACGACGGCGAGGCGGCGGAGGACGTTGACACCGACGAGCATGCAGAGGCAGCAAAGAGCTGCCGACACCGACGGGCGACGGCGGCCATTGACCTGCTGCTGCAGCAGGCGTCGCGCAGCATGCCGGTGCAGTGGTGGCTGATGCCGCAGCTGGCGGGCTGCTCGGCGGCGTCCGGCGACAACGCCGACAACACCGCCACCGACACCGATGTCACCGATGATGACCACATGAGCATGGTCTTGCGGGCGCGGCACTTTCTCAGCCAGGTGTTCCACTACTCGCTGCTGACGCAGGTGCACCTGCCGTACATGCTACAGCGGGGCGTGGGCGGCGAGGGCGGCCCGGCAGCGTCGTACAGCACGATGACGTGCATCAGCGCGAGCCGCGAGGTGCTGCAGCGGTTCCTGCAGCTGCGCGGGCTGCAGCCGACGGCGCTGTACTGCCGCAGCACGGACTTTTTCGCGCTGCTGTCGAGCCTGACGCTGTGCCTGGCGCACCTGGACAGCCACCGGCGGTTTGTGGTGGCGGCGGCGGCGGGCGCGGGGCCGACGGGGCCGACGGGGCCGGCGCGCACAGAGGCAGCAAAGGCCGGCTGCGGGCCGCTGCCGCCCGGGACCAACGACGTGCTCTTCCACCAACGGCTGTCGGACCGGGCAATGATGGAGCACGTGCTGCAGTGCCTGGACGACACGGCGCGGCTGTGCGACGGCGACGTGCTGACGCGCAAGGGCGCGGAGTTTCTGCGCCGGATCCTGGCTGTCGAGGCGGCCGCATATCGGACGGCAGGCCTGGCGATGGGCTGTCCAGAGTCGGCACTAGCAGCGACCAGCACGGGCAATGGGGAGGGCGACAGCAACAGCGACAACGAAGGTGTGCGCGTGATTGTGCCGCTGTTGGGGACGATCAGCATCACGAAAGAGGGCATCCGGCGCGTAGCCGACAGCGAGCCGGAGGCGGTGCCGGAGCAGCCAGGCAGACCCAGTGCAGCCATGCCCGAGACAACAAGTACAACCGCAGACGAGGCCGCGCCCGTGTTCCGGGGCTTTCTGTCGCTGTCGCCCGGGCTGCAGGGCTCAACGATGCCGTACGGCAGCCGGTACGCCGGGCCCGGCGCCGTCTTTACGAACGACCGAATGGAGCACGAGCAGGCGAATGGCTTCCAGATGGGCACGGACACGATGTTTGGCGGGTTCGGCCTGCATACGGACACGGCGGGCAACGTCGACGGCAGCGGCGGTGCACAGTGGGATCTCCAAGGCGTGGACTATGCCTTTTTCGAGAACCTGCTGCTGGACCAGCGGCCGGGCAGCGCGGGCCTGTTTGCGCCGGGGCCGGCCCAGGCAGCCGGTGTGTCGGCACTCGCGTTTACGATATGAAAGCCTTATGGAACGAGTGATATATTGCATACAGAACCTCCTGGTCTTTATGATTTGCTGCTTGCTTGCTTTCCGCCAACGCCGGTACACAAAGTCGCGAAAAGAAACCAACCATTACAAAAACGGGAGAACAACAACAACAACAAAAAAAGGAAACAACAAAAAAGGGAGTGCTTTACAGCTCCTCGGGCAGCGCAGCCGCAGCGTCGTCGCCGTCGCCCGGCAGGGCGTCGTCCATGTAGGGGGCGAGGCGGGCGACGAGCTCGGGGACGGTGGTGACGCCCTTGTAGTCGGGCCAGGGCAGGGTGGCGGTGGCGTTGGGGGGCAGGACGACGCGGCCGACCTCGTGGATGACGCCGTTCTGGGCGATGCCGTCCTGGACGGCGACGGCGGCCTTGTTGGCGGTCATGTAGACGAAGCCGGGGACGGCGGTGACGTTGACGGCGAGGGTGGCGTTGCCGCCGAGCAGGGTGGGCAGGGTGTAGGAGGCGCGGGTGATGGGGGCGGCGAAGACGGGGGGCGCGACGACGACGGCGTCGGCGGGGCCGTAGTAGGCGTCGCTGTAGACGACGGCACCGGGAGCGACGGCGTAGCGCAGCAGGGCGCGCAGGTACTTGAGGCCGACGGGGGAGTTGAAGAGGAAGGCGTTGATGCTGGGGCCGAGCAGGGTGAAGGCGTCGTTGTTGGGGGCGAAGACGGTGGCGCCGGCGGCGGCGGCGTCGAGGTCGGCGGCGAGGCCGGAGCGGTTGAGGGCGAGCACGAGGGTGGAGAAGTGGGTGGGCGCGAGGGCGAGGGCGGCGGCAGCGGGCAGGGGCGGCGCGAGCAGGGCGTCGACGGCGTGGAGGACGCCGTTGGCGGCGACGAAGTTGGGGGCGACGACGTGGGCGTCAAAGTTGATGCTGAGGCCGAGGTGCTTCTCGAAGCGCAGGCGCAGGCGCTGCAGGCGGGAGCCGTCGCCGCCGAGGCGCGGCTCCTCGACGAGCGACGGGACGGTGCGGGTGTTGAACATGGTGGCGTAGGGCACGGTGGCGTTGGCGACGTGGTAGTGGGCGACGGCGGAGGCCAGGGCGGTGTCGTTGAGGGCGCCGGCGGGCAGGGCGGCGAAGACGGTGTCGGCGGGCACGAAGACGGTCGAGTTGACGGTGGTGTCGTTGAGGCGGGCGACCAGGTCGGGGAAGCGGTCGACGAGGGCGGCGAACTGCGTGGTGGTGTTGCTGGCGGCCAGCAGCTGGTAGAGCGTCTGGTTGGCAAACGTGGTCTCCTTGGTGGCCGTCAGCAGCTGGGCGGCAACGCCGTCGGCGAGGCTGTCGGCGTCAGCGTCGGCGGCAGCGGCAGCGTCGGCGTACAGCGAGCCGACGCGGGCGAGGCCGTCGCGCATCCAGGCGTCGAGGTTGGCGGCGCCGGCGGCGGCGGCGTCGACGGCGGCGGCGTGGGCGGGCTGGGCGGCGTCAATGACGATCTCGGACAGCATCTTGAAGTCGGGGATGACAAAGGCGGCCGCGCCGGCGGCAAAGGCCGAGACAGCAGCGAACTTCATGGTGGTTGTGGTGGTGGGTGGGTGTGAGTGTGGGTGTAAGTGTGTAAGTGGTCTGAGATGAGATGAGAGATGAGACGAGAGAAGAGAGAGAAGAAGAAAAGACGAGAGAAACCCGGAATATAAACGAGGGAATCGAGAAATGCCGCACAGCAGACGCAAGATAAGACTGAAGCTTCTAGACAACAACAGCCAGACGAGGGTGGCCAGCTCTTTATCTACGGCGTTGTCGCAGGACGGCGTTGGGGCCGGGCTGGTCGTGGTTGGTCCGATGGGGTCCACTACGGGATCGACTGCGGCATTACTCTAGCACATAGCGCAGAACGAGGGCGTGGGCCTGGCCGCAGGCAGCAGCGTAGAAGCAGCGCAGAAGCCGCAAAGAAGCCGCACAGAAGCCGCACAGAAGCCGGGGAGCACGGGCCGGGAGGGGACGAGGAAAAAGTCTGCAGGCCACGAGGTGGGGACGGGGCCGGTGCTGCGAGAGAGCGAGCGAGGTACGGCGAGAATGCGTGGAAAAAGAAAACAAAGCGTTGACAAAAAAAGAAAAAAAAAAAAGAAAAAAGAAAAAAAAAAAAAAAAAAAGCTAGGCACACCCCGATCGCTCTTGGTCGCCCTACAGGCCCTCGCGTGTCAGTTGGGTGCTAGTGCTGCGCGCTAACCACCCAGTACAAAAAAAACCAGATCGCGGGGGCCACCGCCTGGGGGGCCCTGCGCCATTGGGCCCTGGTCGCCCTCCAGAGCCGCCCGGAGACCGCCGCCCGCGCCCGCGCCCGCAGGCGGCCGGCGAGAAAACGAGAAAAAAAAAAATCGTCTGCGGGTATTTCACTGGTCGGCTGGCGAACCTATGACAGAACAATGGACGATAGCCAGGCAACGAGTGACAGAACTTTTCTTGCGGGCGGCGGAGGACGGGGCGGAGGACGGAGAAGGCAGGAGGGAGGGGGAGGGAGGAAAAGAAGACGAAAAAGAAAAAAAAAGAAAAAAAAAGAAAAAAAAAAAAAAGAAAAAAAAGAAAAAAAGAAGAAAGAAAGAAAAACGAAAAAAAGAGAAAATAATCAACAAAACGACTTCACAACACAACACACGTAAACCTAAACACAGAATACAAATGGCATTATCCTGTCCGGTGATGTACACGTATGAGATTGCTCTTCCCCCCCCCCCCCCCCCCCCCCCCCCCCCCCCCCCCCCCCCCCCCCCCCCCCCCCCCCCCCCCCCCCCCCCCCCCCCCCCCCCCCCCC